>CM068965.1:26812018-26831959 GCA_035128595.1 Eptatretus atami | reverse complement strand
GTCTTGGAGCGGTCGGTCGGTGGAGGTCCGGGCGTCGCAAAGGAGACGTGGGCTGGAGGCACAGCGCTGCTGTGTCGCGCGTGCGTGTGGGGAGAGCCGGAGAGAGCTCGCCTGCCGCTTGGCAAGGCCTGGGCGCAACCGCGGCTACGCTAGCTGCGGTGGGGACGGGACATTGCGACTCGCCCCAGCAAGGCACGAGGGTGCAGGTAACCTGCAACGGTCTCGTGGGCCCTTTCGGTCATCAAAGCGCCACGTTATAAAGGCCCACGGGCCCAGCTGACTCCCTTGTCTATGAGGGTGGGGTTTTTCTTTGAATGCATGTTGTGGCACCAAGTCCGATAAGTAAAACCTGCTTAAGTGTACATTAATGATAAACAATAGTCGGTTGTAGTGTTTTCGCCTTGCTAGTGTCTTTGTCCCGTCCTGCAGTCTTCGTAAAGCAACTGCATGCGTGTTTTTGAATTCCTTGCCTGTATATACCTGCATCCCTGTATACGTGTGTAGTAAATAAATGTGCTTGTTTAAATGTACCCCATTCGTCGTGTCATTTTCCCCATTGAAGTGCCATATTGTTTTTCGGAATACTAGTTGGTTTTTGAATACCGATAAATAGAATCGGGTCCGGCGAGGTCTGGCGATAATACCCGCTCGGTTATCCCAGAACGGAACAAACCGCTTAAGCGGTTCGTGTCCAAACAGGCCTTCGCCGAGGTACGGTCCCTCGGTAGGTTACCGCGCGAATACTTAGGTATATCGATATCCGGCGATTGACCGTCGCGCGCGGGTAGAATACGGACTGGGCCGTGGTGTGCGTTGAAGGCACACCCGTGACTGGTTCTCGGCGTTTTCCGGGAATCACGACTGAATTGCTCGTCCGGTGGGGCGTGCGGCTGCCATTGGCTAAAGCGGTCGTTCGCATGCTGGGCGGGCGTAGATTCGTAACAATAGATTAATTGATTTTTTGACACAAAATGAAAACATGTTTTCAGAGATTTTACAAATTAATAAAAATGAAAAGCTGAAATACTTTTCACACCGATTTTATATTTATTTTGAGAGAATTCATTTAATTCCATCATCACACTTGGGACATTGGGCAGCAAATGGTCTTCATAGACTCTGGTTCCAAGCCCACTCTTTCGTTTCACTCAGATGGTTTCCCTCTCATTCCAGTCTTCGTTAAAGGTACTCCTCAAATAGTTTTGGCCTCCCTCTTTTCCTGCCAGGTGGGGATCCATTTGATAGCGACCCTATCGGGTTGCCTCTGGGGTAGTTGTAGGACATGAACTGCCAACCTCAAACGTCTTTCCATCACTATCACTCAGGTGCCATTGTCCACTCGATGCCAGCACATCTTCATTGTGACATGGTCTCTCCAGGTGATGCCCATGACCTTGCAGAGACAACATGGATGAGAGGCCCCAAAATGAATAAAAAGTGATAAATCACTTATCCATCGTTGCTTAACACTTTTGCTCTTTCAGAAAACGATAAAAGCTGCTGGTATGACTCTCTGACTGGTAATTACAATCTGGAAAAACACTAATCTTCACAAAGCTACAGCAGCCATATGTTACTGTAGTGTGGAGAAACCCGGCCGTGCATCATCATGCCAATATGCGTCACACCTCGGAGCTTTGTACATAAACTGCATCAACCTTGATAGGCAGAGATAATGAACCATTCCCCAAGTACCTTGGAGTTACCCTTGATCACAGCTTCACATTGACAAACACCTAAAACAGGTCACAGCAAGATCAAGACCAAGGTAAACATCCAGAAACTCGCTGGCATCAGCTGGGAATTAAGTTCGTGCACCTTACTTTGTGTACTCCCAGCGGAATGCTGTTCTCCTGTTTGGGTGGAGAGCAGGCATGCAAAACACTTGGACACTGCTCTGAAAAACACCATCAACACCTGTGTCGTGGCTTCCAATCCTGTAACATCCCACCCGCTGATGTGCACCAGAAGGCAAGAATGCTGAGAGTTTGACTGCATCAAAGCCAACCCAGAGCTTCCAATCATGAAGACCTGCACAATCTACCAAATGAGACTCGAGTCACGCAAACCTTTGAGGCTCTGCAAATGTTGAGTGATGTTGGTTGGACACAAAGGACAAGTGGCACAATCTCTGGAGACAATATTGCCTAACAAAGAACTGATGAGCGATCCAACTGAAGAGCCTCCAGGATTCGACCTCCCCCGACAATAGTGGTCTGCGCTCAACAGGATCCGTACTCACCACACAAGAAACATCACACCACCTCACAAATGGAATTTCAAAGACAGCCCAGCATGTGACTGTGGTCACCCAGATCAGACTATCCATCACATTGTGAATGAGTGTTACGTATGGAAATTTGATGAAGGATTTAGGGCAATCCACCCAACAAAGTGAGTGCTGTGACTGGGCGGTTGAGTTAGACACATCTGTGAGCTGCAATGTCATATGGAAGTAGTTTTGCAAAGTCTGATAGCATAATAATGAAGTAAATGGATTAATGTCACCTTCATACTCCAATATTTGAATGGAAAGTTATAAACTTGGTTTTAATAATCAGTTGCCATACTCAATACAGTGTCAATGCTGCCAAAACAGTCTCTTGAGAAGTTATGCTGGTGTTTTACTATTGCTTTCCCAGCAGTCAGGGCAGGAATTTGTAATTTGTTCAGGGTGCTGGCGATTACTCGCCAACTCTTCACGAATGACATCCTGGGACAAATATCCACCAACACCCCAATTGATAGCAGACAGATCCAATGGCTTTAAGGTCGATCCGATGTACGGTGCACACCAACGCCCTACCCTGCATACAAAACACCAAGGCAAGTTTTTAGCTAGGTCCAGATTCAAAATCCAGGCTTGACATTTCAGAGGTGAGTTTGCATATGGCCATGCTATTTTTGCAATGATGAAAGTCAAAATGGGAAGAAAAACAAAACAAAGAAAAACCACATTAAGTGCAACGACCTTTATTAATGTCACACGCATAAAGTAATGCACGTAACAGCAATACTATAATCTGCTATCACTGGGGCACAATGTATTCAACCTTGTTTTAAATTAAGCAGTTTGATTGCCTGGAGAGAGAGAGAAAGAGAAAAAGAAGAAGAGGCCGACATTGAAAGCTCGTTTGTGAAACAAGCACAACCAAATACCGTCAAAAGGTCCAAATTCTGCACCTGCATCGCAAAACAGCATGCTACAAAACCTAAAAGAGCATGCAAGAATTGAGGCAACTGTCAGGTTCTTCAAAGTGTAACAAAACAGGGAAGGAGGCTGGGGAGGGGCAGGGTTCGTGGGGAGAAATAAAGTGGAAATCGAAGTCTTCAAATTCTTATGTAAAATTTTTGAACAACATGTACACTTCTGGAATGAATGCTGCTGCAAACAGTATTACCGGTTAAGGCATACGACTACATGCTGTATTTAATGTACAAAGGCTCAAAATATCCAGCAGGAGAAAAGGACAAAGGCTGAAGAACTAATCAATCTTTTCAAGCTCCCAATCGAAAGAAAAAAAAAAGCAAAGCAAGAGCTTTGCAGAAAACGGATCTTTACCACAAAGCAGGTCGAGTTAGTGCAAAGTTGGCTTTTAGTGAACAGTTCCTTTAAGGTCTCCCTGTACCCACTACCACCCTCCCAATTTTTTTTTCTTTTTAAGCATTCTCTATGCATTAAAACTGCAGGTAAAACTCATTACAACCACAGAACCTTGTACCAATTCATTCAGAGGTTCATTTTCTGTTGAAGACCTTGCAATACGCCCTGACAGGTTAAATCCCATGAAACAGCCATTGCTGGTGCCAAACGGATAGGATCAGACAAGAGTCCCACACAGCAGGGCCAAACAAACATGCATCAAACCAAGGAACCCTGATGGAGCTTTGTAGCCAACTCGATTCAGACAGTAAAACACATGGAGGAGAGAGTGCGCAAGCAGTCAGATCTTGGACTCGAACAGAGTGGACAGAGCGCGGGTTTTCCTCAAGGTCGTCAAATTGCTTCGCAAGCACAAACTCTTCATTTTGCTGTCATCATTTGTACAAACT
Source organism: Eptatretus atami (assembly GCA_035128595.1). Classification (NCBI taxonomy): domain Eukaryota; kingdom Metazoa; phylum Chordata; class Myxini; order Myxiniformes; family Myxinidae; genus Eptatretus; species Eptatretus atami. The sequence continues at coordinate 26,827,906 of CM068965.1, read as the reverse complement.
CTGGAAGAAAGAATAGGAGGGAAGGAAAAACATTAAATATATATATATATATATATATAGAAAAGGAGTGCAGTGACAATAGAAAATCTTCACTTTCCAAGCATTGACGTGAACTGAAAAAAGAAAAAAAACAACAAACAAAAAACAACACAACAGTCAAAAGTAAGCAACAAATGAGAATTAGACTGGAACAGAATTGAATTTTACAAATCAGAGTACATGACAGAAATGGTTGTCAATCCTGCATTTCAAAGGAGATGTCCAAGCTCTTCAAAACACTGATAACGCTTTCCTGCTCAACAACTACAAGTGACAAGACCACAGGTTATAGGAACAAAATACACACACGTTAACATGGCAAATGGTGTGTGTGTGTCTCGTTTGTTTATCTCTATGCAGGTTTCAGAGGTGGAACGGAGCCCTCCCAGGTCTCAAAGTATTCACCTCCATGTGTGCATGCATATAGTGTGTGTTATATGTGTGTGTTGACAACTGGGGTCAGGAATAAAACAGACCTCAACTGCACCCAAAGCAATAAGTTCAACCACCTTCATAGTTGACCTGCCCATCACCATCAATGTCTGCCTCACGGATCATCTCATCGACCTCCTCGTCGGTGAGCTTTTCCCAAGGTTTGTCATCACATGCCGAAGCTCAGCTGCACTGATGAAACCATTTCCATCCTGCCAGTAAATATGTGTGTGTGAGCCTGAAGTCATTGCTGTCTGATCTTCTCATCAGAATGCAAACTAATGCAGTATAGGTATACAGCCCATGTAATTGGGGGCAATTTGAGGAAAGAACAATGGGTCAGGGGATATGTGGATGTGGAGAAAGGGCGGGGAAGAGCTGTAATAAATTAAATGGATTTACCACTCGTATGTAACCGTCTTTAAAACATGCCTACCTGGAACTAGAGGAGAGAGTGTGACCTCTCCATTTAAATTATAAATCAAAAAATTTAGAAGTGAAAACCCTCATCTATGGAAGCACATTCCAGAGGCTGTTATGTCTCTCTTCCCTTCAGGGTTAAACAAGCAGTGCACCCCATCTCTCGTCATCCCCCATCCTGACCATGATCTTTATTACCCCATAAACCCTTCTTAACCTGACCTCGTTGATTTCAGCGTTTCCTCCCTCCCTCTCCTCCACCCTTCCTCCCCATGTTTATCCACTGTCAGTTCTACCTTGCTCTTCCATGAGCCTCACTCCTGTTAAATATACATCAGAGATGGGGAATCCCCCACATTGAATGAAAAAGGTCATACATATTCCAGATAATGAGGGAGGTGAATTGGAAACAAGACATCATTTGGTCATCATCTCGAAAAAGTTCCCCGGGGTGAGGAACGTAGTAACCAAAAATAATTGAAATCAGATAAGCGGTTTTTCCATTTATAACAAAAAATTTTTTTCAAGATGGCCGCCCCAGTCGGCCATCTTGGATCGGCCACGCCCAAAATCAATAGGGTTCTTCCTTTTCAGGTGGTACATGTGTGACCCAAATTTCAAATCGATTATGGCGAAAAAATTTTTTCAAGATGGCCGCCCCAGTCGGCCATCTTGGATCGGCCACGCCCAAAATCAATAGGGTTCTTCCTTTTCAGGTGGTACATGTGTGACCCAAATTTCAAATCGATATGGCGAACAGTTTATGAGTTATCCCACTCACAGCTATAAATGTTGACGCCCGGACAGCCGGACGACCTGGGTGACAACAAATATCCCCCTTCCGCCACGTGGCGGGGGATAATAAAACACAAAGGTTGCGAGAGGGTAAATACAGTGGGGAGAACAAGTATTTGATACACTGCCGATTTTGCAGGTTTTCCCACTTACAAAGCATGTAGAGGTCTGTAATTTTTTATCATAGGTACACCTTCAACTGTGAAAGACGGAATCTAAAACAAAAATCCTGAAAATCACATTGTATGATTTTTAAATAATTAATTTGGCATTTTATTGCATGAAATAAGTATTTGATTCACCTACCAACCAGTAAGAATTCCGGCTCTCACAGACCTGTTAGTTTTGTCTTTAAGAAGCACTCCCATTCTCCACTCATTACCTGTATTAACTGCACCTGTTTGAACTCGTTATCTGCATAAAAGACAGCTGTCCACACTCAATCAATCAGACTCCAACCTCTCCACAATGGGCAAGACCAGAGAGCTGTCTAAGGACATCAGGGACAAAATGTATACTTGCACAGGTGGGATGGGCTACAGGACAATAGGCAAGCAGCTTGGTGAGAAGGCAACAACTGTTGGCGCAATTATTAGAAAATGGAAGAAGTTCAAGATAACAGTCAATCTCCCTCGGTCTGGGGCTCCATGCAAGATCTCACCTCGTGGAGCCTCAATGATCATGAGAAAGGTGAGGGATCAGCCCAGAACTACACGGCAGGACCTGGTCAATGACCTGAAGAGAGATGGGACCACAGTATCAAAGAAAACCATAAGTAACACACTATGCCGTCATGGATTAAAATCCTGCAGCGCACACAAGGTCCCTCTGCTCAAGCCAGCGCATGTCCAGGCCCGTCTGAAGTTTGCCAATGACCATCTGGATGATCCAGAGGAGGAATGGGAGAAGGTCATGTGGTCTGTTGAGACCAAAATAGAGCTTTTTGGTTTAAACTCCACTTGCCGTGTTTGGAGGAATATGAAGGATGAGTACAACCCCAAGAAACACATCCCAACCGTGAAGCATGGAGGTAGAAACATCATTCTTTGGGGATGCTTTTCTGCAAAGGGGACAGGACGACTGCACCGTATTGAGGGGAGGATGGATGGGGCATGTATCGCGAGATCTTGGCCACCAACCTCCTTCCCTCAACAAGAGCATTGAAGATGGGGCGTGATTGGGTCTTCCAGCATGACAACGACCCGAAACACACAGGCCAGGGCAACGAAGGAGTGGCTCCGTAAGAAGCATCTCAAGGTCCTGGAGTGGCGAGCCAGTCTCCAGACCTGAACCCAATAGAAAATCTTTGGAGGGAGCTGAAAGTCTTGTGTTGCCCAGTGACAGCCCCGAAACCTGAAGGATCTGGAGAAGATCTGTATGGAGGAGTGGGCCAAAATCCCTGCTGCAGTCTGTGCAAACTGGTTAAGGAACTATAGGAAACGTCTGATCTCTGTAATTGCAAACAAGGTTTCTGTACCAAATATTAAGTTCTGTTTTCTGATGTATCAAATACTTATTTCATGCAATAAAATGAAAATTAATTATTTAAAAATCATACAATGTGATTTTCAGGATTTTGTTTTAGATTCCGTCTTCACAGTTGAAGTGTACCTATGAATAATTACAGACCTCTACGTGCTTTGTAAGTGGGAAAAACCTGCAAAATCGGCAGTGTATCAAATACTTGTTCTCCCCACTGTATATATATATATATTATATATATATATATATTATATATATATATATATATATATATATATATTAAGGAGGTACTATTTAAATAAAAAAAATTAAATCCTTCCACCACAACCTCCCTTTTTGAGAATACCAAAACACCCTGCCATTCAAAAAGATATACCGTGCCCACAATACAGTGGCAAACAGACTAGATCACAAGGCCGAAGAGCTCAACACATCAGCATTCAAAACACCACTGTCCACTTCAGGCAGATGTGATGAGACAGTAGCTGGATGAGAGTACCAAAAATGTCACACCAACGTGTTACCATCTGGCTCAACTTCCATCTTACAGGCAATATGTTGTACAAAAACACCCCTTTCTTGATCACATTGCTTGTGGCAAGCAGAGTGTACCAGGGACTTGCATAAACAATAAGCTTAAAACTACCCTGTTACAGTTACATTTTAAATGGCAAATCAGGTTTATTTCCCTCCACTATACTGAAAAAAACTGCTGTGGAGTTTTCATGTGTTGTGTATTGCTCGCTGAAGCATGGCTTTGAGGATAAATTAAGCAAGATCGCCAAAATGTATTGACTGATCACTCACTTAAGTTAATCAGTACAAACAGAAGGGAATGTTTTTGTTCTCGCACTTCCTCCCTTCCCCGCTTGCTGGGTATACGGCAACACTGACTCAGAGTGATGGAGCGCAGACACAATAACATTACCAATTATAAGTACTGTACAATAAACCTGTATATCAAAAGAATTTAAGAACGGTAAAACAACTTTCATACTACCCTGTACATTATATCTTACAATGGAGGGATGTATGTATGTATGCATGTTGTAACGTTTCATCTACTCCTCAGAGGATTTGACGAGATGAAAATTTCAGGGATGAATGAGGACATCTGAAAGTTGTGCATGTGCAAGTTTTGTTTGATTTCACAAAAATCACATAGAAAAAAGAAAAAGAGCAATCAGAGATTGCAGACCCTCACTCAGACTGTTTTGTGTGGTGTTTGTTTACTGGTGTTATGTAATGAGAGATAACAAGAACTGACACGATAACTGCTCACAGTGATGACTGGGGTACCAAGACGTCTCACTTTGATTGGCCACCTGACCCTGACCCATGACGTTTATTATTATTCAATTGAATTGAGAACGAGAGAAAAAAATTCAATTCAAATCAAATGGAAGACCAAATTGTCCACCAGCAAATGCTGACAGAACTGCACTGGAATAATTAGAAGGAACCCAAACAAGCAAAAAATCAAAGATGAAGTTATCAAGAGGAACCTGAATAGAGTTTCACATTTCAGCTGTTACTCTTCTACCTCAAACCCATCCAGGCACAGCCAAGTGAGCCTTATTCAAAATAAATCTGACCGCCAGAGTATGCGTCCGATCAAGTTGAAATTTAAAACATACATTCTCCATCATGAGTAGATCATAATTGTGAAGTTCACATCGATTGATTAGCGGTTCAAGACAGAATTTTTGAAAAGATTTTTGAAGTTTCACACCTTGATCTGTTCAGCCACTTCAGAGAAGATTTTTTTTTTTTCAACAATATGGCTGCCGAATCACTCGTGACCGATAACGTCAATGTCTTTTTTTTTCTGTGGACCATTTTATTTTATCACTAGATGACCCTCAAATTTTTATATTGAATGTAGCGTTCTACATAGGCAATTTGTGTCATTAATAAATCACACATTCCCCATGTGGAGTGACTTGCAAATGCTAATGTGTCAATTTTTTTCCTTGGTGCGGTTTCAGTGATAGAGGTCCAAAAAGTTTTTTCCACATGGCTGCCACACACGTGACATATGACGTCACAATCTCAATGAAACATTCTACATGAGTAGTAAAACATTAAATACATTCTATGCGTGAAAATTTTGTCTCGATCCGATAAGCTGTTGGAGGAAAAACACTAAGCGTTCTTTGCGAACAAACAGACAAATTGCAATACCCTCTCCTCCGGCGAGTGTAACCGGAATGGCACTCGGGAGGCGCATAACTCGGCTAGGCTGAACAGTTTACATTTTGAATCCCACTTCTTCTTCTTCGTTCATATGCAACAAGGCTGTTGGTTCCAGCAGGAATTTGAATTTGGCCATGATGCTGGCAATAGCTTGCCTACTCCTCACAAAACCATGGAATCTTTAATGTCCACCAGCAATATGCTGACAGACAAGACGTCCATTTAAGACATTTGAAGGATGACACATACATTGACAAGTCCAACTGCCTTCGAAACACTGGGATGACAGTTTATACCTGGGTCAGGATTCAAACCCAAGCGAGAGGTGAATGTGTTACTTGTACGCCATCTCCGTTCAGGCCTGTATTCCACTGACAGGCAGGATCTGCATCTAGACCTCACCAAAATCTAATCATCTTGTTCTTGTCACTATCCATTCATCCAAGTTTTGTCATAACCTGTCCATAATTTTTTGAGCCATCATGCTATATATTGTTTTAGTTCCTATCACTCAATAGTGAGGAAACTCTTGAACCTTGAGAGTATCCCCGGATCCGGAATCTTCACCAAAATCTAATCGATTTGTCCTCGTCACAGCACCCAAACACTCACCAAATCTGTCCATAACTTTTTGATATATCCTGCCTACAGACAGATGGGGTGAAACAAAACCTCCATCCACCTTCTGTGGCACAGGTAAATATAACAAAGTACATTGGAAGGAGCACCAAACAGCAGCAGCAACAAGCAAGTAGACAATCAGTGAGACTCAGACTGCAATATATGTTTGTCAACAAATCAAAACAGTGGGGAATTAATCATTTCCAAGGTGAATTATTGCTCGTATACAAAATATAACGAGTAACCAAGAAACAAATAAAAGAAAAAACACTCCTACAAGGTGATGATTTATAATCCCAAAGGGCCACATAGAAACCCCTCAACATGCCAAAGATCAAACAAATGACACCGAAACAAGATGTAACCCCCCAATCGCAAACCCTTTTACCTTGAAGACCTCGGAAAGCTTCTCGGATTTCCTCCTCGTCTTGTCTGTGTCTTTCATCTTCCTTTGCATCATGGTGAGGAATTCAGGAAGTCTATGGTACCATTGCCTGTATACAGTAAAAACAGGTTTATTGCAATCCAGTATTTGTCTGCATATGCCCCCCACCACAATCACCTTTAATCATTGTTGGAGGATTTGTCACAACACAACACAAATTATTTTTGTACAGAGGGAGAAAGTTTGGACAAGAAAAACTGAAACAAGACGAGCATTTAACAATGCAGAGCCCCACTCGCAGGGTAAAGAAGATTGATGAACGAACGATCTAAATCAACACAAATAAGTGTGCGAACATGCACTCACCGACATACTGATCGATCACAAATCCCCTGTCCCCGGGAATGGCAAGCCCCCAAGAGAAGACTCACTCATGCCGCATCATACTTCATTTATCATGTCTTGCTAGCTCTGCCTCGGTTGGCGTTCTGGCCGCAGAGAGCTCATGACAGTGCCTCAGCTCCTTGGTGGTGTTGTACCACGCCATTCTTATCAAATCAATGAAGAAGCTCCTTGCAACTCTGAAAGAAAAGAAATAATAATATAAATTTCATAATCAATCACCCACTCAAGCTTTCCATTCATGAAGCGGCATAACAAATCACAATTAATAACAATGGCGATTGCTTAAATTGCCATCCAGGAATTCGGCCCATTAGAGCTAGCCTCACTTCATCCCTCATGAATCTGCGTCAAAGCTCCAAAACGCAAATTGACATTCCAACAAAAAGATCTTTTCATAGAAACCACAGGCAGTGGCTAAAACCTTTCAAGGTTGCCCATAAGTTTATAACACATGATTATTTATACCACCATGGTGAAAATTCAAACACTTACCCGCAATTTGGCTCCTCAGCTGAGTTGATGCCGCCTGAAAAAGCACAAACAAATCTGCATTGAGCATTGCCAGCGCTGGCTGGTATTACTCACCCGCAGCGTGGAGATGGAATTCCACATACGCGCTATCTTGACGTGCTCGCTCAACAAGGTAACCAAGCCCCGCTCGTCGGCTCGCTCACAGGTTACACCGAGCCCGCTCACGACTCCACTCTACGTGGCAAGAAAAAGCTCGAAACGGAAATAGATGTTGTGCTCGTGGAATTCTCGTGTCCCATAACATTTGGTTTAGCTAAGTTCATACACTCACAGTACACGGAAACTGCGGGCCGCCACATGGGTCCGTTACCAGACCCAACAAGCGCGCGTGCACCGCATGTCCCCGCGCGGCTACACTGAGCCTCCGCTCAGCGGCTCGCTCACGGCGTACACCGAGCCACCGCGTCGCGCTCGCTCACGGGTACCCGAGCCCCGCTCGCGGCTCCGCTCACGGTACACCGCAGCCCCCGCGCGCACCCATGGCGACCCGGAGGTCGCCGGCACAAGAAACTCCGCCCCCAAGCGTCATTACCCACCGAACACGAAGTCGCATCACCATTAATGCTACTCTGCATTATTATATAGAGCAGTAAACGCCTCTGGTTGCTCAAATATGAAGTGGAGAACCAATGGGAATCGCATATCATGAATGCAGGAGATCCTCAAATCCCTATAACACACCTCTGAAAGAAAAAAAAAATCACCTCAACAAGCTGCGCAGCGAGCCGCGCTTACCTACACAACCACAACGTATGATCATCATCATCATCATCATCATCACATATACCTAGCAAAAGCTGCAGCATATATAAATAGATGTATTTGTTACAGTATACAAATCGGAAATACAATTTGGATAATACGGTTTGAACCGCGAACCAATGTCCGGTTCAAAAGCGACGAGGAAAAAATAAAATTACAGCAATTAGTTAAAAAAAACAAAATCATCACCAACATTAAGAACTCACGCATTTCTGCCAGGCTGTGATGGTCCACCTGAATCTGCTGCAAAACAGTGGTGAAAGGCTGAAGAGTGTGATAATTGGCTGTTTAAACTGAACACACACCCCCACCCCCTCCCACCAAACTCGTTCCAGTAAGCTTCCCTTAAGCTACTTCGACACGCCCCCCAGACGTGTTGTTCGCCGACTAACCGCCAACGCTTTAAAAATCAAACTCAAAAGGTCGTAACTGCAACGCGGGCCGCATCATGAAGCGCCACGGTCTTAAATTGACGCAATGTTTTCTCTCGCGATTGCCACACCCTCGCGCCGCTGTCGCGGACGAGAGACGCGAGCGGAGGCGCTCTCTGACGGGCGCTGTTGGTCGCCGTTTTCCCCTTTTTTTTTTTTCCTTTGTCTTCTTCTCCTCCGCAATGCGATCATAATGGCGCGCGACCTGCAAACGTGGGCGATGTTTTTACCGCCGAATACGGTTGGTATTTTTTTTTTTTTTGTGCTTAATGGATCTCTAGTAAAAAGTTGTGAGAAGCGTAATGACGAAACGGGTAAATGGATGTTGTGATATAGTGGAATTGCCGTGTCATAAATTATTTGGTTTACTCAGCGTGGCTTCTGAGGCGCGCGTTTCGGTGGCACGTGGCGGTTCGAGTTATGCGGTAGAGCCGACTAGTCTTACGCTGGGACAAGTTTTACGGTTATAACAGCCCCTGATCCGGTTGACCTAATAATAGTCGAGCTTGATTTGGAATGCTGCCCTGCTGACTCGTCGCTAAAAGTTGGTGTCCATGATTAATTTTTCGTAGTTTGAGAAACGGTCATTTGTCATTTGACTGAATTTTGTACATTTGATTTGACGTTTGATTGAATTGCTTGAACAGAAAATGCTTTATTGGGAATACTTAAACCTTGTGTGTATTAATTAGCTAAAGGATCGGAGGCGTCTTGCAAATAACATTTTTTTTAAAACGTCTGGACTACCGTAGTACGAACTTCCGAGGCCCTTTGCGGACCCACAACCAGCTTGGCTTCAGGACAAGTTTTCAAAAAAGCGGGAAAAATGTTCCCCAGGGGTCGCGGAAAAATCCACGGGTCACGTGGCCGTTTCATTGTTTTTTTTTTATTTTTAATGTTACTGCCGTGTTTTTACTGCACAACCTTGTTTTTTCCACAAGTAATATTTAAATCTCGAAACGTGGAGTCACTTATTTACTTTACGTATATTGAACCGAGCGTTCGTGTGTTTGTCCCCAAGCATGCCACGTGCTACTATTCCCCCAATTATCCAGCTGTAAATGCCACCCTCCCCCAAAGCGATTTTGTTAGCAAGCGATAACGTTAAGTATACTTCAAGGCTCGAGCGGGTGGGTTGAGTGGGGTTCGGTTTTTACTCCAACCACCGAGAGGGGATCGGAGGTTGTGTTTTTCACCCCTGTTTTTTGTCTTGTCCTGTCTGTCTGTGAGGAGGATATCTCAAAGCTATGGACGGATTTGGATGAACCTCGACCCGGTTTGATGTATGCCAAGGAAGAATTGGATTTGGAATTTGATGAAGATTCCGGATACTTTATTTTTTGGTGATACTGCAATGGCCAAAAGTAATGCGGACCCCCCCTTCTAATTAGTGGATTTGGCTATTTTCATCCACAACATTGCTGAAGAGGTGGTATAAAATCAAGCACACAGCCATGCAATCTCCATAGACAACATTGCAGTAGAATGGGCCTACCTGACGAGCTCAGTGACTTTCAACGTGGCAACCAGTCGTAGGATTCCACCTTTCCACAAGTCAGTTCATCAATTTCTGCCCTGCTAGAGCCGCCCCGGTCCAACTGTAAGAGCTGTTATTCGTGAAGTGGAATGTCTCGGAGCAACACGTCAGCCACGAAGTGGTGGAGGCCACACAAGCTCACGGAACGGGACCAACCAAGTGCTTGAAGCACGTGGCGTGGAAAAATCGTCTGTCGTCAGTTTGCAATACACTCACTATACCAAGTTTCCAAACTGACTGGAAAGCAATGTCAGCACAAGCCACTGTCATCAAGAGCTTCATGAAATGGGTTTGCATGCCGAGCAGCACACACAAGCCTAATGGATCACCCCATGCGCATCGCAAGCGTGTGGCTGGAGTGGTGTAAAAGCTTCACCGCAATTGGACTCTGGGAGAAGTGGAAAACCGTTTCTCTGGAGTGATGAACTCATGCATCACCATCTGGAAGTCTGACGGACGATATGGTGTTGGCAGATCCAGGAGAACGCTACCTGCCCTAATGCATCGTGCCACTGGTAAACTTTGGTGGAGTTGTGGAATAATGGTCTGGTGCCTTTTTCATGGTTTCAGAATAGCCCCTAGTTTTCCAGGGAAAGGGAATCTTATGTTACAAGCATATATGACATTCGAGACATTCTGGCTTCCACTTTGTGACAACGTTTTGGGAAAAGAGCCCTTCCTGTTTCATCATGAACCTTGTGCCCCTGGTGCACAAAGCGAGCTCCCATACAGAATGGTTTGTTGAGATCGTGTGAAAGAACTTGGACTGGCCTGCACAGAGCCCTGTCCTCAACCCCATCGACTACCTTTGGGACGAATTTGGGGAACGCCAACTTGCGAGCCAGGACCTAATCGCTCAACATCAGTGCCCGACCTCACTAATGCTTCTTGTGGCTGATATGGAAGCAAATCCCGCAGCATTGTTCCAACATCAAGTGGAAAGCCTTCCCAGAAGAGTGGAGGCTGTTAGAGCAGCAAAGGGGGGGGGGGGGACCAACTCCATATTTAATGGCATGATTTTAAAATGAGAGTGGACGTGTTTGTGTGTTGTGCGTGCGTGCGTGCGCGGCGCTCAAAGTTCTGGACGGACTTCGGAACAAAACTTGGTGGACGACAATAAGTCAATTTGATTTTGGATTCAGGTCCAAATGCAGATGCGGCCTATCGGAGGGATACAAAATGTAACTGTTCAGTTCTGGCCAGAGGGATGCTCTCTTCTGAGTGCTTTCCTTTGTACATGATTTTGGGGTCAGGGATCACAATAATTTAGATCTAGTGGGACAGGCTCAGTGGCTTTGATTCTTGTTCTGGTTTCTTTTATCCTTCAAAGTTCCCAAGCTATTATGTATGACTAAGAATTGATGGCCATGGTCGGTGTTTTTTTTTGTGTTTTTTACCTTACTACGTCCTCTCCTCCAAGACAATGTCTTGCTTATGGGGTATAACAGAACTTCTCATGCTTTGGTCAAGAACTTGCAGATGAAGCAACACCAGTTGCCAGCCGTTGTATGGTGAAGCCCAAACGCAGCGTCGATTCTTAGCAATCCACGTAAAAATGGAGTAACACACAAAGCTTGTTACAACACACCAAGTGGAGTCGCTTTTCCTGATGTTACCCTTGATATGAGGAATAAATGAACAACATGGCTTGCTTTGATCACCTGCTCGAACAATAGACATACAATAGGTGGGGAAATCGAGAAGAGGCAGATCTTTAAATGGAGCTCAAAAACATTATCAGAAAGACAGAAAGGTGAGGGGTTCCTCTCCCAAGCCAACAGCTCGTTGGGGAAAGTGTGTTAGAGGTACACACAAACCATTGTATAATGAACAGATTAGATGGGAAGTTGTGTACTTGTCTTTGGTTCCATTTTACAATCTGATTATTAAACTCATCCTTGTGATGTTTCACAGGGGGGTGTTTGTTAGAATGATAGGTAAGCCACCTTCAAGAGGGATGTCGAGCCGGGTGTCCTTATCTGACGGTATTTCTCTGCTTCCGATGTCAAAAGATGCCACGGTGTCCACAAGATAGACCAGTGTGGTTAACGACCCTGTGGTTCAAATTCTTCCCCAAAAACGGGGGGCCTCGTTCTGGTAGCCCGTTGTGTCGTGACCCCGTGGTGCTCTTGTGCGCCAACTGGGACACGGTATTACCCACATACTCGATCTCCGTTTTCCGTCGCTTCCTTCCCTGATGAAGGGCTTTGCTTTAGATGGAGGGTTAAAAAATAAACATTTTTCAGCTGTGGAATTGTCAAATATATCTGCGCCTTATTGGCATGGATACATAACTTTAAGCCTTTATTTGTCAAAGAAAAGCTTTTCATGGCTTAAATGTTACATTGTAAAGGGTTTTTTTTTGATTACAAGATCAAGGCTCATGGGAAGAGTGAGGTGGACAGGGTATGAACGACAGTGGCGGTAATGGAACCATGTTAAGCAGGGAATGAGCAAACAGGAAGAGAGAGAGAGAAGAAGAAGAAGAGGAGAGGAAACAACCTGCAAGTAAGAGGTCCGAAGTTTTGATGAAGAAAGAAGAGACCACACCTTTCTACGGTCTTATCAGACACACAGGGCCACCATGGCAGCGTTTTTCCATGGTAGGGGCACAATTCTGGTACGGGTTCTCCAGTCTGACGCATGGATACTTGAACGGCTCATTTTTCCCAGTTACTTGTATTATTTTGCCGACTCGGCAGGATGACAAGCTGAAATCAACCTTCGCCTGGTGTTTCTACGGCACGAGGGGCTCAAGACTCAGGAACCCAAAGATTTTAAATTAAACACCTTAACCGTTTAACACACACGGCTTCCAAATTTGAATGGTGGTATAAAAATTGTGGGGTGGGGGATGGGGGCTGATGTGATCGTGGTACAACCACTGACTTGGAATAGCTGAGGCAAAGACTATGATCAACCACTTCAGGAAGCGGTTTCCACTAAACTAAAGGCATCATCTGTTTGGAGCGACTTAGAAAGAAAGGTCGATTAAGCATCTCTTTTCATACACTCTGACAACAGAGCAAGTTTTCTTTGGAACTTCTATCTCTCTCTTCTCTGACATAAAAATAAATAATTTTACACCAGGTAAAGGAAACCCACAAGTGACAGATGTGGGAGTCTTTGGGGTTTAGGAAACAGGATTAGCAGGTCACTATTTTTGCACATGATATGTTCCTAAGGAGTGGACATATTGCCTGTACTTCAGAAGATAAAGAAAAAACAACAAATATATATATTATATAATTATTATATATATATATATATCAACGGTACACAGCTGTTAAGGTTATTCATACTGCCATCATTATCATTTTGTGATGGTCAAAGCAAGAGGATTCTGATTTTTGCAACCATGTCAAGAGTGAAAACAGGTATTGATGAAACCACACATTTAAAAGTGTTTTGTACGAAAAATTGTCTTCCTTGTGCCGTCAGACAAGGTTGAGGTGGTTGGATTCTGTTGAACTGTTTTCTACCAAGCTCAAGACTTGTGGTAAAGCTGAACATCAGGAGTCAGAGGGTGTTTCCCAAGAATATGATCAAAGGTAGTGAGCTTCTTGGTGAAACAGAATGATTTAGACAGTGGGAGTGGAATGGAGGGGAAGTAATTAATGGGAGACAATCTTTAAGGATTGGAGAAAGAGTCAAGAGGACAACCAGAGGCGACTCCACAGATGATGAAAAGAGTCTTGGAGATGGTCGCGCGGTCGCCGGAGGTAGCGGGTTGCTGAAGGCCTGGGGAGTCAGTCGTGAGTGACGGAGAGAAGTGGTGGTCTGGGGGGAGTCATTCGCGATTGGGCCAGAGGGAGGGCCGGGTCCGAGGGCTGCAGCGAGTCGGTCCCCTGGGGTCTGCAGGGAGATTGGTCACTGTGGGCGCTGTAGGGAGAAACGGTCGTGAGGGACTGCAGGGAGACGGTATAGCCAGTGGGCCAGAGGGAGACGGCGGAAGCGTGGTTCCGGATGGTAGACGGTATAGCAGGTGGTTCGGAAGACGGTGAGCTGCATGGTCTCCGTGAGGCGAGACGGTAGGCTGTGGTTCCGGATGGAGACGGGTGCAGGTGGTTCGGTCGGGGAGTACGGTTAGCTGTGGTTCCGGAGGGAGATGGTCAATGGGGGCCATTGGGAGTCGGGTCCCCGGTGGGTTCCGGAGGGAGATTGTGGAGGTGAGCAGAAAATTTTCAATAAAAAATTTCGAAGTTGTCATTTGTGGATCCAGTTTTCTTGTGGTTTCTTGTCCTTCATTCCACAGATTACGAATTCTGAGCTGATTGGATCACATTCCCATTGAGATCCTGGGTTGAACTCCGTGTGTGACCACCTGAAAGGCAGGTTCGGTGCTGCCCAAAACAGCTATCCTTTTACAAGGACCCACCGGTGGTTTGCCTCATTCTTTATTCAGCGTTGCTCTCTCTTGTATCGAGCTGTTTCCTCAGGATTTACTGAGTGGTCGATAAGTAGGAATTTGTAATTTTGATTCAGTGTGTGCTTGGTGTTAACATCTTATTTTTTGTGAAGGACACCTGCGAGGTCCTTTTAAAGTCCACCACTAATCCTGGCAACGGTACATTCCATTACAGCTTCAGGTCGGGTTCTTCAGACAGTAGCATTCAGTGATGCTATGTTTGTCTGCCCACCAGCGCAATCTGAGTGAGTAGTCCGGTTGGATACGAACTCGGCCACCATTAGCCGGGTAGTGCCTACCACCTCTGCATCAATTCTGTCAGACTCGCATTTTTACGGCTTCGGTTATGTCCCTTTATTATACAGTTTATAACGCAGCTGAGTCCCTGAACACCGGTTCAATGAAAGGTGACCCGAACATGAGTGCGGTCAGATTGAATGAAGAGGGGCGAGGGCTCTTCCTTGACGCATTGTCTTCAACCCATAACAATGACGACATGTGTTTTAAGCGCTATACCCCTAACATATCGAGAACTATAATCTCCACTGTTTCGGACAAACAGAAATACAGATGATCGAAGGGAAGACCCGTGTTTGTCGCACTGGGAGACGTGGCACGTTTGTCTATGTTGTCCGCAGTGGACATATGCCATTAATTCACGCCTTGCATCGTGTAATGTGGAGGAGAGTGTGGTTGGGGGGAAAGGAAGGAGGGGTGGAACAAGCAAGAATTATGATCCTGCAGAGCAGGGAGGATTGATTTTTTATTTCGGGAAAACGACCGGGGCCACAACACTCGTTCAGAAGAGAATGTGTTAATCGAACGTTTCGTGGTGCGCGATGGTGGTGTCCTGCGTCTGGTGCAGCACCACCTTCCGATCAATGCATGCCCGATGCAGCCTCAAGGAAGGTGTCTCGTCGCTCCACAAACCCCTAATTTTAACCAGCTGAGATTCCCATTTTGGCTTCAGTGGATCACATAATGGATTACGTTTTCACGTGCCTGCTCGCTTCTGACAGGTTTTGGCAAATTGGGGTCCGAACCATAAAGTTTGGAAACTATGTCAACGTTGAGTAGGTTGTATGAACGAGACTTACAAGGAACTTCGTGGCACGACAGGTCACCATCAGGCCCATCAAGCCTGCTTAATGGTTGTTAAAACGGCTCCTGACTCGGACACGAGCCCAGATCTTCACGCAGCTCCGGCAGAAGCAGCACCGCTCCTTCCGCGGCAGCAACAACACCAGCAACGACAGAACCCCAGCAGCAACTCCAGAGAGAGAACGAACGCTCCGTGCGCGCTTTTTATTACCCACGCTCCGCCCCTCCGCTCTCGCCCAGCCCTCCTTCCAGAACATGCGGGAACCTTCTCGAAGGAAGCATTTTCCCGCCAAATCGGGGACGCTCCCTCGCCGCTGTATTTGTCTTCTTCCACATGCCGGGT
>CM068965.1:26780881-26811993 GCA_035128595.1 Eptatretus atami | reverse complement strand
TAATTCAACGCCGGCTGCATTTCCATACAATCATCATATGCAGTGCCTTCAGAAAGTAATCACACCCCTCAACTTTTGTCACATTTTGTGTTGCAACCTGAATTGAAAATAGTGTTACAGCTGTGGAAAATTCGCAGAACACTATGAAGGTCCTTAGTTCAGTTTATATCGCTAAGTGTGTGTTCAAGATAGATTTCCCCACCGTTGTTTAATGGGATTTATTCGTGTGGACAGGGCTGTGATCTTCAGGTAGCCGTTTTTCTTTACTATCGTTATTTGGACCAACCGCTTCAACACAACCACCTTAACTACAACCCTCATAACCACACACCCCGCGTTTCCACCTCGGCACACGGTTGCCAGAGGCCTGGCCTTCGTCGAGGGAAAGCAGGCGGCCCCCGTTCCCCCCTCCCCCGGACGAATGGCGTCTCCACGGTGAATTCCACCCGGCATGTGGAAGAACAAATACAGCGGCGAGGGAGCGTCCCCGATTTGGCGGGAAAATGCTTCCTTCGAGAAGGTTCCCGCATGTTCTGGAAGGAGGGCTGGGCGAGAGCGGAGGGGCGGAGCGTGGGTAATAAAAAGCGCGCACGGAGCGTTCGTTCTCTCTTGGAGTTGCTGCTGGGGTTCTGTCGTTGCTGGTGTTGTTGCTGCCGCGGAAGGAGCGGTGCTGCTTCTGCCGGAGCTGCGTGAAGATCTGGGCTTCGTGTCCGAGTCAGGAGCTTGGAGCGGTCGGTCGGTGGAGGTCCGGGCGTCGCAAAGGAGACGTGGCTGGAGGCACAGCGCTGCTGTGTCGCGCGTGCGTGTGGGGAGAGCCGGAGAGAGCTCGCCTGCCGCTTGGCAAGGCCTGGGCGCAACCGCGGCTACGCTAGCTGCGGTGGGGACGGGACATTGCGACTCGCCCCAGCAAGGCACGAGGGTGCAGGTAACCTGCAACGGTCTCGTGGGCCCTTTCGTCATCAAAGCGCCACGTTATAAAGGCCCACGGGCCCAGTCTGACTCCCTTGTCTATGAGGGTGGGGTTTTTCTTTGAATGCATGTTGTGGCACCAAGTCCGATAAGTAAAACCTGCTTAAGTGTACATTAATGATAAACAATAGTCGGTTGTAGTGTTTTCGCCTTGCTAGTGTCTTTGTCCCGTCCTGCAGTCTTCGTAAAGCAACTGCATGCGTGTTTTTGAATTCCTTGCCTGTATATACCTGCATCCCTGTATACGTGTGTAGTAAATAAATGTGCTTGTTTAAATGTACCCCATTCGTCGTGTCATTTTCCCCATTGAAGTGCCATATTGTTTTTCGGAATACTAGTTGGTTTTTGAATACCGATAAATAGAATCGGGTCCGGCGAGGTCTGGCGATAATACCCGCTCGGTTATCCCAGAACGGAACAAACCGCTTAAGCGGTTCGTGTCCAAACAGGCCTTCGCCGAGGTACGGTCCCTCGGTAGGTTACCCGCGCGAATACTTAGGTATATCGATATCCGGCGATTGACCGTCGCGCGCGGGTAGAATACGGACTGGGCCGTGGTGTGCGTTGAAGGCACACCCGTGACTGGTTCTCGGCGTTTGTCCGGGAATCACGACTGAATTGCTCGTCCGGTGGGGCGTGCGGCTGCCATTGGCTAAAGCGGTCGTTCGCATGCTGGGCGGGCGTAGATTCGTAACAATAGATTAATTGATTTTTTGACACAAAATGAAAACATGTTTTCAGAGATTTTTACAAATTAATAAAAATGAAAAGCTGAAATACTTTTCACACCGATTTTATATTTATTTTGAGAGAATTCATTTAATTCCATCATCACACTTGGGACATTGGGCAGCAAATGGTCTTCATAGACTCTGGTTCCAAGCCCACTCTTTCGTTTCACTCAGATGGTTTCCCTCTCATTCCAGTCTTCGTTAAAGGTACTCCTCCAAATAGTTTTTGGCCTCCCTCTTTTCCTGCCAGGTGGGGATCCATTTGATAGCGACCCTATCGGGTTGCCTCTGGGGTAGTTGTAGGACATGAACTGCCAACCTCAAACGTCTTTCCATCACTATCACTCGTGCCATTGTCCACTCGATGCCAGCACATCTTCATTGTGACATGGTCTCTCCAGGTGATGCCATGACCTTGCAGAGACAACATGGATGAGAGGCCCCAAAATGAATAAAAAGTGATAAATCACTTATCCATCGTTGCTTAACACTTTTGCTCTTTCAGAAACGATAAAAGCTGCTGGTATGACTCTCTGACTGGTAATTACAATCTGGAACAAACACTAATCTTCACAAAGCTACAGCAGCCATATGTTACTGTAGTGTGGAGAAACCCGGCCGTGCATCATCATGCCAATATGCGTCAACACTCGGAGCTTTGTACATAAACTGCATCAACCTTGATAGGCAGAGATAATGAACCATTCCCCAAGTACCTTGGAGTTACCCTTGATCACAGCTTCACATTGACAAACACCTAAAACAGGTCACAGCAAGATCAAGACCAAGGTAAACATCCAGAAACTCGCTGGCATCAGCTGGGAATTAAGTTCGTGCACCTTACTTGTGTATCCCAGCGGAATGCTGTTCTCCTGTTTGGGTGGAGAGCAGGCATGCAAAACACTTGGACACTGCTCTGAAAAAACCATCAACACCTGTGTCGTGGCTTCCAATCCTGTAACATCCCACCCGCTGATGTGCACCAGAAGGCAAGAATGCTGAGAGTTTGACTGCATCAAAGCCAACCCAGAGCTTCCAATCATGAAGACCTGCACAATCTACCAAATGAGACTCGAGTCACGCAAACCTTTGAGGCTCTGCAAATGTTGAGTGATGTTGGTTGGACACAAAGGACAAGTGGCACAATCTCTGGAGACAATATTGCCTAACAAAGAACTGATGAGCGATCCAACTGAAGAGCCTCCAGGATTCGACCTCCCCCGACAATAGTGGTCTGCGCTCAACAGGATCCGTACTCACCACACAAGAAACATCAACCACCTCACAAATGGAATTTCAAAGACAGCCAGCATGTGACTGTGGTCACCCAGATCAGACTATCCATCACATTGTGAATGAGTGTTACGTATGGAAATTTGATGAAGGATTTAGGGCAATCCACCCAACAAAGTGAGTGCTGTGACTGGGCGGTTGAGTTAGACACATCTGTGAGCTGCAATGTCATATGGAAGTAGTTTTGCAAAGTCTGATAGCATAATAATGAAGTAAAATGGATTAATGTCACCTTCATACTCCAATATTTGAATGGAAAGTTATAAACTTGGTTTTAATAATCAGTGGCCATACTCAATACAGTGTCAATGCTGCCAAAACAGTCTCTTGAGAAGTTATGCTGGTGTTTTACTATTGCTTTCCCAGCAGTCAGGGCAGGAATTTGTAATTTGTTCAGGGTGCTGGCGATTACTCCGCCAACTCTTCACGAATGACATCCTGGGACAAATATCCACCAACACCCCAATTGATAGCAGACAGATCAATGGCTTTAAGGTCGATCCGATGTACGGTGCACACCAACGCCCTACCCTGCATACAAAACACCAAGGCAAGTTTTTAGCTAGGTCCAGATTCAAAATCCAGGCTTGACATTTCAGAGGTGAGTTTGCATATGGCCATGCTATTTTTGCACATGATGAAAGTCAAAATGGGAAGAAAACAAAACAAAGAAAAACCACATTAAGTGCAACGACCTTTATTAATGTCACACGCATAAGTAATGCACGTAACAGCAATACTATAATCTGCTATCACTGGGGCACAATGTAGTCAACCTTGTTTTAAATTAAAGCAGTTTGATTGCCTGGAGAGAGAGAGAAAGAGAAAAAGAAGAAGGAGGCCGACATTGAAAGCTCGTTTGTGAAACAAGCACAACCAAATACCGTCAAAAGGTCCAAATTCTGCACCTGCATCGCAAAACAGCATGCTACAAAACCTAAAAGAGCATGCAAGAATTGAGGCAACTGTCAGGTTCTTCAAAGTGTAACAAAACAGGGAAGGAGGCTGGGGAGGGGCAGGGTTCGTGGGGGAGAAATAAAGGTGGAAATCGAAGTCTTCAAATTCTTATGTAAAATTTTTGAACAACATGTACAACTTCTGGAATGAATGCTGCTGCAAACAGTATTACCGGTTAAGGCATACGACTACATGCTGTATTTAATGTACAAAGGCTCAAAATATACCAGCAGGAGAAAAGGACAAAGGCTGAAGAACTAATCAATCTTTTCAAGCTCCCAATCGAAAGAAAAAAAAAAGCAAAGCAAGAGCTTTGCAGAAAACGGATCTTTACCACAAAGCAGGTCGAGTTAGTGCAAAGTTGGCTTTTAGTGAACAGTTCCTTTAAGGTCTCCCTGTACCCACTACCACCCTCCCAATTTTTTTTTCTTTTTAAGCATTCTCTATGCATTAAAACTGCAGGTAAAACTCATTACAACCACAAGAACCTTGTACCAATTCATTCAGAGGTTCATTTTCTGTTGAAGACCTTCAATACGCCCTGACAGGTTAAATCCCATGAAACAGCCATTGCTGGTGCCAAACGGATAGGATCAGACAAGAGTCCCACACAGCAGGGCCAAACAAACATGCATCAAACCAAGGAACCCTGATGGAGCTTTGTAGCCAACTCGATTCAGACAGTAAAACACATGGAGGAGAGAGTGCGCAAGCAGTCAGATCTTGGACTCGAACAGAGTGGACAGAGCGCGGGTTTTCCTCAAGGTCGTCAAATTGCTTCGCAAGCACAAACTCTTCATTTTGCTGTCATCATTTGTACAAACTCTGGAAGAAAGAATAGGAGGGAAGGAAAAAACATTAAATATATATATATATATATATATAGAAAAGGAGTGCAGTACAATAGAAAATCTTCACTTTCCAAGCATTGACGTGAACTGAAAAAAGAAAAAAAACAACAAACAAAAAACAACACAACAGTCAAAAGTAAGCAACAAATGAGAATTAGACTGGAACAGAATTGAATTTTACAAATCAGAGTACATGACAGAAATGGTTGTCAATCCTGCATTTCAAAGGAGATGTCCAAGCTCTTCAAAACACTGATAACGCTTTCCTGCTCAACAACTACAAGTGACAAGACCACAGGTTATAGGAACAAAATACACACACGTTAACATGGCAAATGGTGTGTGTGTGTCTCGTTTGTTTATCTGTATGCAGGTTTCAGAAGGTGGAACGGAGCCCTCCCAGGTCTCAAAGTATTCACCTCCATGTGTGCATGCATATAGTGTGTGTTATATGTGTGTGTTTGACAACTGGGGTCAGGAATAAAACAGACCTCAACTGCACCCAAAGCAATAAGTTCAACCACCTTCATAGTTGACCTGCCCATCACCATCAATGTCTGCCTCACGGATCATCTCATCGACTCCTCGTCGGTGAGCTTTTCCCAAGGTTTGTCATCACATGCCGAAGCTCAGCTGCACTGATGAAACCATTTCCATCCTGCCAGTAAATATGTGTGTGTGAGCCTGAAGTCATTGCTGTCTGATCTTCTCATCAGAATGCAAACTACAATGCAGTATAGGTATACAGCCCATGTAATTGGGGGCAATTTGAGGAAAGACAATGGGTCAGGGGATATGTGGATGTGGAGAAAGGGCGGGGAAGAGCTGTAATAAATTAAATGGATTTACCACTCGTATGTAACCGTCTTTAAAACATGCCTACCTGGAACTAGAGGAGAGAGTGTGACCTCTCCATTTAAATTATAAATCAAAAAATTTAGAAGTGAAAACCCTCATCTATGGAAGCACATTCCAGAGGCTGTTATGTCTCTCTTCCCTTCAGGGTTAAACAAGCAGTGCACCCGCATCTCTCGTCATCCCCCATCCTGACCATGATCTTTATTACCCCATAAACCCTTCTTAACCTGACCCTCGTTGATTTCAGCGTTTCCTCCCTCCCTCTCCTCCACCCTTCCTCCCCATGTTTATCCACTGTCAGTTCTACCTTGCTCTTCCATGAGCCTCACTCCTGTTAAATATACATCAGAGATGGGGAATCCCCCACATTGAATGAAAAAGGTCATACATATTCCAGATAATGAGGGAGGTGAATTGGAAACAAGACATCATTTGGTCATCATCTCGAAAAAAGTTCCCCGGGGTGAGGAACGTAGTAACCAAAAATAATTGAAATCAGATAAGCGGTTTTTCCATTTATAACAAAAAATTTTTTTCAAGATGGCCGCCCCAGTCGGCCATCTTGGATCGGCCACGCCCAAAATCAATAGGGTTCTTCCTTTTCAGGTGGTACATGTGTGACCAAATTTCAAATCGATTATGGCGAAAAAATTTTTTCAAGATGGCCGCCCCAGTCGGCCATCTTGGATCGGCCACGCCCAAAATCAATAGGGTTCTTCCTTTTCAGGTGGTACATGTGTGACCCAAATTTCAAATCGATATGGCGAACAGTTTATGAGTTATCCCACTCACAGCTATAAATGTTGACGCCCGGACAGCCGGACGACCTGGGTGACAACAAATATCCCCTTCCGCCACGTGGCGGGGGATAATAAAACACAAGGTTGCGAGAGGGTAAATACAGTGGGGAGAACAAGTATTTGATACACTGCCGATTTTGCAGGTTTTCCCACTTACAAAGCATGTAGAGGTCTGTAATTTTTTATCATAGGTAACACTTCAACTGTGAAAGACGGAATCTAAAACAAAAATCCTGAAAATCACATTGTATGATTTTTAAATAATTAATTTGGCATTTTATTGCATGAAATAAGTATTTGATCACCTACCAACCAGTAAGAATTCCGGCTCTCACAGACCTGTTAGTTTTTGTCTTTAAGAAGCACTCCATTCTCCACTCATTACCTGTATTAACTGCACCTGTTTGAACTCGTTATCTGCATAAAAGACAGCTGTCCACACTCAATCAATCAGACTCCAAACCTCTCCACAATGGGCAAGACCAGAGAAGCTGTCTAAGGACATCAGGGACAAAATGTATACTTGCACAGGTGGGATGGGCTACAGGACAATAGGCAAGCAGCTTGGTGAGAAGGCAACAACTGTTGGCGCAATTATTAGAAAATGGAAGAAGTTCAAGATAACAGTCAATCTCCTCGGTCTGGGGCTCCATGCAAGATCTCACCTCGTGGAGCCTCAATGATCATGAGAAAGGTGAGGGATCAGCCCAGAACTACACGGCAGGACCTGGTCAATGACCTGAAGAGAGATGGGACCACAGTATCAAAAAAACCATAAGTAACACACTATGGCCCGTCATGGATTAAAATCCTGCAGCGCACACAAGGTCCCTCTGCTCAAGCCAGCGCATGTCAGGCCCGTCTGAAGTTTGCCAATGACCATCTGGATGATCCAGAGGAGGAATGGGAGAAGGTCATGTGGTCTGTTGACGACCAAAATAGAGCTTTTTGGTTTAAACTCCACTTGCCGTGTTTGGAGAATATGAAGGATGAGTACAACCCCAAGAAACACATCCCACCGTGAAGCATGGAGGTAGAAACACTCATTCTTTGGGATGCTTTTCTGCAAAGGGGACAGGACGACTGCACCGTATTGAGGGGAGGATGGATGGGGCAATGTATCGCGAGATCTTGGCCACCAACCTCCTTCCCTCAACAAGAGCATTGAAGATGGGGCGTGATTGGGTCTTCCAGCATGACAACGACCCGAAACACACAGGCCGGGCAACGAAGGAGTGGCTCCGTAAGAACGCATCTCAAGGTCCTGGAGTGGCGAGCCAGTCTCCAGACCTGAACCCAATAGAAAATCTTTGGAGGGAGCTGAAAGTCTCTGTGTTGCCCAGTGACAGCCCCGAACCTGAAGGATCTGGAGAAGATCTGTATGGAGGAGTGGGCCAAAATCCCTGCTGCAGTCTGTGCAAACTGGTTAAGAACTATAGGAAACGTCTGATCTCTGTAATTGCAAACAAGGTTTCTGTACCAAATATTAAGTTCTGTTTTCTGATGTATCAAATACTTATTTCATGCAATAAAATGAAAATTAATTATTTAAAAATCATACAATGTGATTTTCAGGATTTTGTTTTAGATTCCGTCTTCACAGTTGAAGTGTACCTATGAATAATTACAGACCTCTACGTGCTTTGTAAGTGGGAAAAACCTGCAAAATCGGCAGTGTATCAAATACTTGTTCTCCCCACTGTATATATATATATATTATATATATATATATATTATATATATATATATATATATATATATATATTAAGGAGGTACTATTTAAATAAAAAAAATTAAATCCTTCCACCACAACCTCCCTTTTTGAGAATACCAAAACACCCTGCCATTCAAAAAGATATACCGTGCCCACAATACAGTGGCAAACAGACTAGATCACAAGGCCGAAGAGCTCAACACATCAGCATTCAAAACACCACTGTCCACTTCAGGCAGATGTGATGAGACAGTAGCTGGCATGAGAGTACCAAAAATGTCACACCAACGTGTTTACCATCTGGCTCAACTTCCATCTTACAGGCAATATGTTGTACAAAAACACCCCTTTCTTGATCACATTGCTTGTGGCAAGCAGAATGTACCAGGGACTTGCATAAACAATAAGCTTAAAACTACCCTGTTACAGTTACATTTTAAATGGCAAATCAGGTTTATTTCCCTCCACTATACTGAAAAAAACTGCTGTGGAGTTTTCATGTGTTGTGTATTGCTCGCTGAAGCATGGCTTTGAGGATAAATTAAGCAAGATCGCCAAAATGTATTGACTGATCACTCACTTAAGTTAATCAGTACAAACAGAAGGGAATGTTTTTGTTCTCGCACTTCCTCCCTTCCCCGCTTGCTGGGTATACGGCAACACTGACTCAGAGTGATGGAGCGCAGACACAATAACATTACCAATTATAAGTACTGTACAATAAACCTGTATATCAAAAGAATTTAAGAACGGTAAAACAACTTTCATACTACCCTGTACATTATATCTTACAATGGAGGGATGTATGTATGTATGCATGTTGTAACGTTTCATCTACTCCTCAGAGGATTTGACGAGATGAAAATTTCAGGGATGAATGAGGACATCTGAAAGTTGTGCATGTGCAAGTTTTGTTTGATTTCACAAAAATCAATAGAAAAAAGAAAAAGAGCAATCAGAGATTGCAGACCCTCACTCAGACTGTTTTGTGTGGTGTTTGTTTACTGGTGTTATGTAATGAGAGATAACAAGAACTGACACGATAACTGCTCACAGTGATGACTGGGGTACCAAGACGTCTCACTTTGATTGGCCACCTGACCCTGACCCATGACGTTTATTATTATTCAATTGAATTGAGAACGAGAGAAAAAAATTCAATTCAAATCAAATGGAAGACCAAATTGTCCACCAGCAAATGCTGACAGAACTGCACTGGAATAATTAGAAGGAACCCAAACAAGCAAAAAATCAAAGATGAAGTTATCAAGAGGAACCTGAATAGAGTTTCACATTTCAGCTGTTACTCTTCTACCTCAAACCCATCCAGGCACAGCCAAGTGAGCCTTATTCAAAATAAATCTGACCGCCAGAGTATGCGTCCGATCAAGTTGAAATTTAAAACATACATTCTCCATCATGAGTAGATCATAATTGTGAAGTTCACATCGATTGATTAGCGGTTCAAGACAGAATTTTTGAAAAGATTTTTGAAGTTTCACACCTTGATCTGTTCAGCCACTTCAGAGAAGATTTTTTTTTTTTCAACAATATGGCTGCCGAATCACTCGTGACCGATAACGTCAATGTCTTTTTTTTTCTGTGGACCATTTTATTTTATCACTAGATGACCCTCAAATTTTTATATTGACTGTAGCGTTCTACATAGGCAATTTGTGTCATTAATAAATCACACATTCCCCATGTGGAGTGACTTGCAAATGCTAATGTGTCAATTTTTTTCCTTGGTGCGGTTTCAGTGATAGAGGTCCAAAAAGTTTTTTCCACATGGCTGCCACACACGTGACATATGACGTCACAATCTCAATGAAACATTCTACATGAGTAGTAAAACATTAAATACATTCTATGCGTGAAAATTTTGTCTCGATCCGATAAGCTGTTGGAGGAAAAACACTAAGCGTCTCTTTGCGAACAAACAGACAAATTGCAATACCCTCTCCTCCGGCGAGTGTAACCGGAATGGCACTCGGGAGGCGCATAACTCGGCTAGGCTGAACAGTTTACATTTTGAATCCCACTTCTTCTTCTTCGTTCATATGCAACAAGGCTGTTGGTTCCAGCAGGAATTTGAATTTGGCCATGATGCTGGCATAGCTTGCCTACTCCTCACAAAACCATGGAATCTTTAATGTCCACCAGCAATATGCTGACAGACAAGACGTCCATTTAAGACATTTGAAGGATGACACATACATTGACAAGTCAACTGCCTTCGAAACACTGGGATGACAGTTTATACCTGGGTCAGGATTCAAACCCAAGCGAGAGGTGAATGTGTTACTTGTACGCCACTCCGTTCAGGCCTGTATTCCACTGACAGGCAGGATCTGCATCTAGACCTCAACCAAAATCTAATCATCTTGTTCTTGTCACTATCCATTCATCCAAGTTTTGTCATAACCTGTCCATAATTTTTTGAGCCATCATGCTATATATTGTTTTAGTTCCTATCACTCAATAGTGAGGAAACTCTTGAACCTTGAGAGTATCCCCGGATCCGGAATCTTCACCAAAATCTAATCGATTTGTCCTCGTCACAGCACCCAAACACTCACCAAATCTGTCCATAACTTTTTGATATATCCTGCCTACAGACAGATGGGGTGAAACAAAACCTCCATCCACCTTCTGTGGCACAGGTAAATATACAAAGTACATTGGAAGGAAGCACCAAACAGCAGCAGCAACAAGCAAGTAGACAATCAGTGAGACTCAGACTGCAATATATGTTTGTCAACAAATCAAAACAGTGGGGAATTAATCATTTCCAAGGCTGAATTATTGCTCGTATACAAAATATAACGAGTAACCAAGAAACAAATAAAAGAAAAAACACTCCTACAAGGTGATGATTTATAATCCCAAAGGGCCACATAGAAACCCCTCAACATGCCAAAGATCAAACAAATGACACCGAAACAAGATGTAACCCCCACAATCGCAAACCCTTTTACCTTCGAAGACCCTCGGAAAGCTTCTCGGATTTCCTCCTCGTCTTGTCTGTGTCTTTCATCTTCCTTTGCATCATGGTGAGGAATTCAGGAAGTCTATGGTACCATTGCCTGTATACAGTAAAAACAGGTTTATTGCAATCCAGTATTTGTCTGCATCTGCCCCCCACCACAATCACCTTTAATCATTGTTGGAGGATTTGTCACAACACAACACAAATTATTTTTGTACAGAGGGAGAAAGTTTGGACAAGAAAAACTGAAACAAGACGAGCATTTAACAATGCAGAGCCCCACTCGCAGGGTAAAGAAGATTGATGAACGAACGATCTAAATCAACACAAATAAGTGTGCGAACATGCACTCACCGACATACTGATCGATCACAAAGCCCCCTGTCCCCGGGAATGGCAAGCCCCCAAGAGAAGACTCACTCATCCGCATTCAACTTTCATTTATCATGTCTTGCAGCTCTGCTCGGTTGGCGTTCTGGCCGAGAGAGCTGCTATGACAGTGCCTCAGCTCCTTGGTGGTGATTGTACCACGCATTCTTATCAAATCAATGAAAAGCTCCTTGCAACTCTGAAAGAAAAAATATAATAATATAAATTTCATAATTCAATCACCCACTCAAGGCTTTTCCATTCATGAAGCGGCATAAACAAATACAATAAATAACAATGGCGATGCTAAATTGCCAGTCTCAGGAATTCGGCCCATTAAGAGCAGCCTCACTTCATCCCCCATGGAATCTGCGTCCAAAGCTCAAAAACGCTCAAATTGAATTCCAACAAAAAGATCTTTCATAGAAACCACAGGCAGTGGCCCTAAAACCTTTCAAGGCTGCCAAAGTTTATAACCATGATTATTTAACCCACCATGGGAAAATTCAAACACTTTACCCGCAATTTGGCTCCTCAGCTGAGTTGATCCGCCTGAAAAGCAGCAAACAATACTGCTTGAGCATTGCAGCGCTTGGCTGGTATTACTCACCCGCAACGTGGAGATGGGAATTCGCACTACGCCACTTGACCGTGCTCGCTCAACAAGTAACCAAGCCCCGCTCGTCGGCTCGCTCACAGGTTACACCGAGCCCCGCTCACGACTCCACTCTACGGGCAAGAAAAAGCTCGAAACGGAAATAGATGTGTGCTCGTGGAATTCCGTGTCCATAACAATTCGGTTTAGTAGTTCATCACTCACAGTCACGGAACTGCGGGCCGCTCACATGGGTCCAGTTACCAGACCCAACAACGCGCGTGCACCGCATGTCCCGCTTGCGGCTACACTGTAGCCTCCGCTCAGCGGCTCGCTCACGGGCTACACCGAGCCCCGCGTCGCGCCTCGCTCACGGGTACCGCGAGCCCCGCTCGCGGCTCGCGCTCACGGGTACACCGGAGCCCGCGCGCACACACATGGGCGACCGCGGAGGTCGCCGGCACAAGAAACTCCGCCCCCAAGCGTCATTTCACCCACCGAACAACGAAGTCGCATCACCATAATGCTACTCTGCCATTATTAAAGAGCAGCTAAACGCCTCTGGTTGCTCAAATATGAAGTGGAGAACCAATGGGAATCGCATATCATGAATGCAGGAGATCCTCAAATCCCTATAACACACCTCTGAAAGAAAAAAAAAATCACCTCAACAAGCTGCGCAGCGAGCCGCGCTTACCTACACAACCACAACGTATGATCATCATCATCATCATCATCATCACATATACCTAGCAAAAGCTGCAGCATATATAAATAGATGTATTTGTTACAGTATACAAATCGGAAATACAATTTGGATAATACGGTTTGAACCGCGAACCAATGTCCGGTTCAAAAGCGACGAGGAAAAAATAAAATTACAGCAATTAGTTAAAAAAAACAAAATCATCACCAACATTAAGAACTCACGCATTTCTGCCAGGCTGTGATGGTCCACCTGAATCTGCTGCAAAACAGTGGTGAAAGGCTGAAGAGTGTGATAATTGGCTGTTTAAACTGAACACACACCCCCACCCCCTCCCACCAAACTCGTTCCAGTAAGCTTCCCTTAAGCTACTTCGACACGCCCCCCAGACGTGTTGTTCGCCGACTAACCGCCAACGCTTTAAAAATCAAACTCAAAAGGTCGTAACTGCAACGCGGGCCGCATCATGAAGCGCCACGGTCTTAAATTGACGCAATGTTTTCTCTCGCGATTGCCACACCCTCGCGCCGCTGTCGCGGACGAGAGACGCGAGCGGAGGCGCTCTCTGACGGGCGCTGTTGGTCGCCGTTTTCCCCTTTTTTTTTTTTCCTTTGTCTTCTTCTCCTCCGCAATGCGATCATAATGGCGCGCGACCTGCAAACGTGGGCGATGTTTTTACCGCCGAATACGGTTGGTATTTTTTTTTTTTTTGTGCTTAATGGATCTCTAGTAAAAAGTTGTGAGAAGCGTAATGACGAAACGGGTAAATGGATGTTGTGATATAGTGGAATTGCCGTGTCATAAATTATTTGGTTTACTCAGCGTGGCTTCTGAGGCGCGCGTTTCGGTGGCACGTGGCGGTTCGAGTTATGCGGTAGAGCCGACTAGTCTTACGCTGGGACAAGTTTTACGGTTATAACAGCCCCTGATCCGGTTGACCTAATAATAGTCGAGCTTGATTTGGAATGCTGCCCTGCTGACTCGTCGCTAAAAGTTGGTGTCCATGATTAATTTTTCGTAGTTTGAGAAACGGTCATTTGTCATTTGACTGAATTTTGTACATTTGATTTGACGTTTGATTGAATTGCTTGAACAGAAAATGCTTTATTGGGAATACTTAAACCTTGTGTGTATTAATTAGCTAAAGGATCGGAGGCGTCTTGCAAATAACATTTTTTTTAAAACGTCTGGACTACCGTAGTACGAACTTCCGAGGCCCTTTGCGGACCCACAACCAGCTTGGCTTCAGGACAAGTTTTCAAAAAAGCGGGAAAAATGTTCCCCAGGGGTCGCGGAAAAATCCACGGGTCACGTGGCCGTTTCATTGTTTTTTTTTTATTTTTAATGTTACTGCCGTGTTTTTACTGCACAACCTTGTTTTTTCCACAAGTAATATTTAAATCTCGAAACGTGGAGTCACTTATTTACTTTACGTATATTGAACCGAGCGTTCGTGTGTTTGTCCCCAAGCATGCCACGTGCTACTATTCCCCCAATTATCCAGCTGTAAATGCCACCCTCCCCCAAAGCGATTTTGTTAGCAAGCGATAACGTTAAGTATACTTCAAGGCTCGAGCGGGTGGGTTGAGTGGGGTTCGGTTTTTACTCCAACCACCGAGAGGGGATCGGAGGTTGTGTTTTTCACCCCTGTTTTTTGTCTTGTCCTGTCTGTCTGTGAGGAGGATATCTCAAAGCTATGGACGGATTTGGATGAACCTCGACCCGGTTTGATGTATGCCAAGGAAGAATTGGATTTGGAATTTGATGAAGATTCCGGATACTTTATTTTTTGGTGATACTGCAATGGCCAAAAGTAATGCGGACCCCCCCTTCTAATTAGTGGATTTGGCTATTTTCATCCACAACATTGCTGAAGAGGTGGTATAAAATCAAGCACACAGCCATGCAATCTCCATAGACAACATTGCAGTAGAATGGGCCTACCTGACGAGCTCAGTGACTTTCAACGTGGCAACCAGTCGTAGGATTCCACCTTTCCACAAGTCAGTTCATCAATTTCTGCCCTGCTAGAGCCGCCCCGGTCCAACTGTAAGAGCTGTTATTCGTGAAGTGGAATGTCTCGGAGCAACACGTCAGCCACGAAGTGGTGGAGGCCACACAAGCTCACGGAACGGGACCAACCAAGTGCTTGAAGCACGTGGCGTGGAAAAATCGTCTGTCGTCAGTTTGCAATACACTCACTATACCAAGTTTCCAAACTGACTGGAAAGCAATGTCAGCACAAGCCACTGTCATCAAGAGCTTCATGAAATGGGTTTGCATGCCGAGCAGCACACACAAGCCTAATGGATCACCCCATGCGCATCGCAAGCGTGTGGCTGGAGTGGTGTAAAAGCTTCACCGCAATTGGACTCTGGGAGAAGTGGAAAACCGTTTCTCTGGAGTGATGAACTCATGCATCACCATCTGGAAGTCTGACGGACGATATGGTGTTGGCAGATCCAGGAGAACGCTACCTGCCCTAATGCATCGTGCCACTGGTAAACTTTGGTGGAGTTGTGGAATAATGGTCTGGTGCCTTTTTCATGGTTTCAGAATAGCCCCTAGTTTTCCAGGGAAAGGGAATCTTATGTTACAAGCATATATGACATTCGAGACATTCTGGCTTCCACTTTGTGACAACGTTTTGGGAAAAGAGCCCTTCCTGTTTCATCATGAACCTTGTGCCCCTGGTGCACAAAGCGAGCTCCCATACAGAATGGTTTGTTGAGATCGTGTGAAAGAACTTGGACTGGCCTGCACAGAGCCCTGTCCTCAACCCCATCGACTACCTTTGGGACGAATTTGGGGAACGCCAACTTGCGAGCCAGGACCTAATCGCTCAACATCAGTGCCCGACCTCACTAATGCTTCTTGTGGCTGATATGGAAGCAAATCCCGCAGCATTGTTCCAACATCAAGTGGAAAGCCTTCCCAGAAGAGTGGAGGCTGTTAGAGCAGCAAAGGGGGGGGGGGGGACCAACTCCATATTTAATGGCATGATTTTAAAATGAGAGTGGACGTGTTTGTGTGTTGTGCGTGCGTGCGTGCGCGGCGCTCAAAGTTCTGGACGGACTTCGGAACAAAACTTGGTGGACGACAATAAGTCAATTTGATTTTGGATTCAGGTCCAAATGCAGATGCGGCCTATCGGAGGGATACAAAATGTAACTGTTCAGTTCTGGCCAGAGGGATGCTCTCTTCTGAGTGCTTTCCTTTGTACATGATTTTGGGGTCAGGGATCACAATAATTTAGATCTAGTGGGACAGGCTCAGTGGCTTTGATTCTTGTTCTGGTTTCTTTTATCCTTCAAAGTTCCCAAGCTATTATGTATGACTAAGAATTGATGGCCATGGTCGGTGTTTTTTTTTGTGTTTTTTACCTTACTACGTCCTCTCCTCCAAGACAATGTCTTGCTTATGGGGTATAACAGAACTTCTCATGCTTTGGTCAAGAACTTGCAGATGAAGCAACACCAGTTGCCAGCCGTTGTATGGTGAAGCCCAAACGCAGCGTCGATTCTTAGCAATCCACGTAAAAATGGAGTAACACACAAAGCTTGTTACAACACACCAAGTGGAGTCGCTTTTCCTGATGTTACCCTTGATATGAGGAATAAATGAACAACATGGCTTGCTTTGATCACCTGCTCGAACAATAGACATACAATAGGTGGGGAAATCGAGAAGAGGCAGATCTTTAAATGGAGCTCAAAAACATTATCAGAAAGACAGAAAGGTGAGGGGTTCCTCTCCCAAGCCAACAGCTCGTTGGGGAAAGTGTGTTAGAGGTACACACAAACCATTGTATAATGAACAGATTAGATGGGAAGTTGTGTACTTGTCTTTGGTTCCATTTTACAATCTGATTATTAAACTCATCCTTGTGATGTTTCACAGGGGGGTGTTTGTTAGAATGATAGGTAAGCCACCTTCAAGAGGGATGTCGAGCCGGGTGTCCTTATCTGACGGTATTTCTCTGCTTCCGATGTCAAAAGATGCCACGGTGTCCACAAGATAGACCAGTGTGGTTAACGACCCTGTGGTTCAAATTCTTCCCCAAAAACGGGGGGCCTCGTTCTGGTAGCCCGTTGTGTCGTGACCCCGTGGTGCTCTTGTGCGCCAACTGGGACACGGTATTACCCACATACTCGATCTCCGTTTTCCGTCGCTTCCTTCCCTGATGAAGGGCTTTGCTTTAGATGGAGGGTTAAAAAATAAACATTTTTCAGCTGTGGAATTGTCAAATATATCTGCGCCTTATTGGCATGGATACATAACTTTAAGCCTTTATTTGTCAAAGAAAAGCTTTTCATGGCTTAAATGTTACATTGTAAAGGGTTTTTTTTTGATTACAAGATCAAGGCTCATGGGAAGAGTGAGGTGGACAGGGTATGAACGACAGTGGCGGTAATGGAACCATGTTAAGCAGGGAATGAGCAAACAGGAAGAGAGAGAGAGAAGAAGAAGAAGAGGAGAGGAAACAACCTGCAAGTAAGAGGTCCGAAGTTTTGATGAAGAAAGAAGAGACCACACCTTTCTACGGTCTTATCAGACACACAGGGCCACCATGGCAGCGTTTTTCCATGGTAGGGGCACAATTCTGGTACGGGTTCTCCAGTCTGACGCATGGATACTTGAACGGCTCATTTTTCCCAGTTACTTGTATTATTTTGCCGACTCGGCAGGATGACAAGCTGAAATCAACCTTCGCCTGGTGTTTCTACGGCACGAGGGGCTCAAGACTCAGGAACCCAAAGATTTTAAATTAAACACCTTAACCGTTTAACACACACGGCTTCCAAATTTGAATGGTGGTATAAAAATTGTGGGGTGGGGGATGGGGGCTGATGTGATCGTGGTACAACCACTGACTTGGAATAGCTGAGGCAAAGACTATGATCAACCACTTCAGGAAGCGGTTTCCACTAAACTAAAGGCATCATCTGTTTGGAGCGACTTAGAAAGAAAGGTCGATTAAGCATCTCTTTTCATACACTCTGACAACAGAGCAAGTTTTCTTTGGAACTTCTATCTCTCTCTTCTCTGACATAAAAATAAATAATTTTACACCAGGTAAAGGAAACCCACAAGTGACAGATGTGGGAGTCTTTGGGGTTTAGGAAACAGGATTAGCAGGTCACTATTTTTGCACATGATATGTTCCTAAGGAGTGGACATATTGCCTGTACTTCAGAAGATAAAGAAAAAACAACAAATATATATATTATATAATTATTATATATATATATATATCAACGGTACACAGCTGTTAAGGTTATTCATACTGCCATCATTATCATTTTGTGATGGTCAAAGCAAGAGGATTCTGATTTTTGCAACCATGTCAAGAGTGAAAACAGGTATTGATGAAACCACACATTTAAAAGTGTTTTGTACGAAAAATTGTCTTCCTTGTGCCGTCAGACAAGGTTGAGGTGGTTGGATTCTGTTGAACTGTTTTCTACCAAGCTCAAGACTTGTGGTAAAGCTGAACATCAGGAGTCAGAGGGTGTTTCCCAAGAATATGATCAAAGGTAGTGAGCTTCTTGGTGAAACAGAATGATTTAGACAGTGGGAGTGGAATGGAGGGGAAGTAATTAATGGGAGACAATCTTTAAGGATTGGAGAAAGAGTCAAGAGGACAACCAGAGGCGACTCCACAGATGATGAAAAGAGTCTTGGAGATGGTCGCGCGGTCGCCGGAGGTAGCGGGTTGCTGAAGGCCTGGGGAGTCAGTCGTGAGTGACGGAGAGAAGTGGTGGTCTGGGGGGAGTCATTCGCGATTGGGCCAGAGGGAGGGCCGGGTCCGAGGGCTGCAGCGAGTCGGTCCCCTGGGGTCTGCAGGGAGATTGGTCACTGTGGGCGCTGTAGGGAGAAACGGTCGTGAGGGACTGCAGGGAGACGGTATAGCCAGTGGGCCAGAGGGAGACGGCGGAAGCGTGGTTCCGGATGGTAGACGGTATAGCAGGTGGTTCGGAAGACGGTGAGCTGCATGGTCTCCGTGAGGCGAGACGGTAGGCTGTGGTTCCGGATGGAGACGGGTGCAGGTGGTTCGGTCGGGGAGTACGGTTAGCTGTGGTTCCGGAGGGAGATGGTCAATGGGGGCCATTGGGAGTCGGGTCCCCGGTGGGTTCCGGAGGGAGATTGTGGAGGTGAGCAGAAAATTTTCAATAAAAAATTTCGAAGTTGTCATTTGTGGATCCAGTTTTCTTGTGGTTTCTTGTCCTTCATTCCACAGATTACGAATTCTGAGCTGATTGGATCACATTCCCATTGAGATCCTGGGTTGAACTCCGTGTGTGACCACCTGAAAGGCAGGTTCGGTGCTGCCCAAAACAGCTATCCTTTTACAAGGACCCACCGGTGGTTTGCCTCATTCTTTATTCAGCGTTGCTCTCTCTTGTATCGAGCTGTTTCCTCAGGATTTACTGAGTGGTCGATAAGTAGGAATTTGTAATTTTGATTCAGTGTGTGCTTGGTGTTAACATCTTATTTTTTGTGAAGGACACCTGCGAGGTCCTTTTAAAGTCCACCACTAATCCTGGCAACGGTACATTCCATTACAGCTTCAGGTCGGGTTCTTCAGACAGTAGCATTCAGTGATGCTATGTTTGTCTGCCCACCAGCGCAATCTGAGTGAGTAGTCCGGTTGGATACGAACTCGGCCACCATTAGCCGGGTAGTGCCTACCACCTCTGCATCAATTCTGTCAGACTCGCATTTTTACGGCTTCGGTTATGTCCCTTTATTATACAGTTTATAACGCAGCTGAGTCCCTGAACACCGGTTCAATGAAAGGTGACCCGAACATGAGTGCGGTCAGATTGAATGAAGAGGGGCGAGGGCTCTTCCTTGACGCATTGTCTTCAACCCATAACAATGACGACATGTGTTTTAAGCGCTATACCCCTAACATATCGAGAACTATAATCTCCACTGTTTCGGACAAACAGAAATACAGATGATCGAAGGGAAGACCCGTGTTTGTCGCACTGGGAGACGTGGCACGTTTGTCTATGTTGTCCGCAGTGGACATATGCCATTAATTCACGCCTTGCATCGTGTAATGTGGAGGAGAGTGTGGTTGGGGGGAAAGGAAGGAGGGGTGGAACAAGCAAGAATTATGATCCTGCAGAGCAGGGAGGATTGATTTTTTATTTCGGGAAAACGACCGGGGCCACAACACTCGTTCAGAAGAGAATGTGTTAATCGAACGTTTCGTGGTGCGCGATGGTGGTGTCCTGCGTCTGGTGCAGCACCACCTTCCGATCAATGCATGCCCGATGCAGCCTCAAGGAAGGTGTCTCGTCGCTCCACAAACCCCTAATTTTAACCAGCTGAGATTCCCATTTTGGCTTCAGTGGATCACATAATGGATTACGTTTTCACGTGCCTGCTCGCTTCTGACAGGTTTTGGCAAATTGGGGTCCGAACCATAAAGTTTGGAAACTATGTCAACGTTGAGTAGGTTGTATGAACGAGACTTACAAGGAACTTCGTGGCACGACAGGTCACCATCAGGCCCATCAAGCCTGCTTAATGGTTGTTAAAACGTTTTTTTTTGTCGGCATGAGTTGCAAGGTGGGTGTTTCACATATCGAGAATAAACGGCCTCTGTCTTGCTTTGCATCGCTTATCTCAAATCAAAAAGGGCATGTGTCATGCTTCTCTGGGATTGAATCCAAATTGCCCTTCATGGATTTCCACTATTTTTCTCGATCTTTGATTCCCTTATCCTCAAGATATGAAGTAGGATTATTCCTCGGTAGTTTTTGCATTCCTGCATTCCTGAATGTCCCTCTTCCCTTTAAATATTGGTTCACCAGAATACTTTGCCTCCATGCCCTGGGAATTTTCTCTCAACAATTTCATCATTTAGTCAAGACCTGGACCCCACATTCACTGAAGCAGTTCATTCCTTTCAATGCTGTTGTGATCTCTTGCAAATGAATGCTAGTTGTCATTCCTTCATTTTACAACTACCTCATCTGTCTTTTGCTCGAGTTTTCTTCATTCATAAATGAGTTCAAGTATTGGCCCACCTCACTTTGATTTCATCCTCTCTCACTAGAGTTGCACCATCGATATCAATTGTACAGACATTTCCCACATCTTTTGTTCATCTATCCCTAGCAGCTGCTATTCTGAAGATACTTATTGTCCCTCTTTCATATGCTTCCACCATGGCCAAGGATCTTTCTCCTCTTTGTACTGTTCTTTCTTCCTCTAACCCTGACTGGTTTCAATTCTTTAACAGTACCTTCTTTTCTCTAACTCCACTTTCAATGTTTTCATTCCACCACCAAGTTTCTTTTCCAGCCTTCCTCCTCCCTGATGATCTTCTGTACACGTCACCAGTTTTCCTAATCCTATCTACCACCAAGTTCCCCCAGCCTTCTGTCCTAACTTTGATTTATCTTAGCTGTTTCTCCATCTTCTAGGCCTTTGAAGCTTCACCACCTGATGTTCTGTCTCCCTCTTGTCTTCTGCTATTTTACTTTCGGCACCTTGTGTTGGGTGATCAGTGCCTCGCTTGGGGAGACTTTGCTACTCTTTGCTTCCTTTACATATTCTTTCCTAATCATGATATAGTCCAGTGTTTCTCGACCACCACTGTTGTAAGTTACAAGGTGGTTCCTACATTTTTGATGCCAAATGTTGAGTATTACCAATTGCTATGCAACAGCAAACTCCAAGATCTTGACTCTTCATTTACACTTCCAAGACTGTGTCCACCATGGATATCCTCATGTTACTTGCCACCATTAATCTTTCAGTACTTGGTATGATTTGCATTAGATTGTCCATCTTCTCTTCTCATCCACAGCCACCTTGTGATGCATAACAATTGACTGTTCCACATCTCACCCATGATTGAGCTTTTTTGGCTGCTCTTCGAGCACCCTTATTCTGGACATTTCCATCTGTCTGTCTGTGAAACTTTGGTCAAGCCTAGGGGCTAAACCACTCAACCGATTCCAATGAAATTTGGTAGGTAGGACCAATATTTCTGGGAATCATGTGCTATCGAATATGGGACCCTGGGCCCTAGCAACGGCCCTTTAAAGTGGTCGAAAAATCGAAGTTTAGAGTTCTGTGCGCAATCTATCTAGCTCCCTTCATGCCAATTTGCAGCCCTAACAAAAATATTTGTAGGAGGAGATAGGTTTTGGGCGAGTACATGTCGAGCATTTCAGAACGGTTAATTGCGAATATCTCTAAGAGAAGAGTCTGATTTTGATGAAACTTGGGTGAAATGTGTACAATGTGGCTAGCATGTACACAAAAATGAATGGTTGCTATGCACACCTCGTTGCTTAGCACAGCTAAATACTTTATCGTACAAAAAATCAATACCTCCGAAACTGGACCTCCGAGGGACCTGTTTTTTTTGTGCCCAAGGAGAATGTCTTACAGCATCATATAAAAAAATAAAATCTTTAGCAAATAGATAAATGGAATTACCAGGGCTGCCACTTGTTAGAGTCTCTTTGAAACATGCCTGAATTTCACAAGGCGGGTTTCTGGGCGCAAACTCAGAGGGCTGTGATAATCTATATATTAATACTGAAGGACCAATTTTGTGCTCTAGCGGTCACGTCACGTTTTTCTCAGTCTGTGACCGGATTGAAAGAAACTTTGTACCTGTAAGAGTGCATCGCACATAGTGGCAATAGTCAACCTTCAACTCTGAAGCAGAATAAACACTTTTCGTTGAGACGGGGGCGAGGAGTGAAGAGACGGGGCGGGGAATGAAGAGACGGGGGCAGGGAGTGAAGAGGCGGGGGGCAAGGTAAGCAAATTGAAAGCGGGAGACGGGGGGAAATGGGGCGGGGGTAAATTAGGCGGGGTTGAGTGTGAGGGGGTGGACCAGGGGGCGGGGGCCTGGGGTAAGTGGGGCGGGGAGTGAAGAGGCGGGGGCGGGGCTTGGGTAATTAAATTTTTGGGCGGGGGTAAGCAAATTGACGGCGGGGGGAATGGGGCAGGGGTGGGGGATGAGTAGGCGGGGGCAAGCACGCCCTGTCCAGTCCATGTCCCTCGAGTGTGGGTGAGCTGGTGAGAGTGGTTGAATGAACGGAATCCGTGTGTGACGGGGTTTCAAGAGTCATATTTATTGTGCTAAATTGATTGATAGCATATACATGAATATCGGATAGTCGCGTCGGCCAGCTTCCCATCTAGAGGCGAGCAGCCATGTCGCCTACCGGCTTATGATGATCCTGTCAATTCTATCCACTGCCACCACCTCCTCCTTAGTTCTTCACATAGTTCTCCCATCCTGGCCCTGGTAATGTTTACACCCATGAACAATTTTTCTTGCTTTGTTTTCCCTTTCTCACCCTCTACTTGGTTTACTTCACTATTTCTTCCTGTTAAGCTACCAAGATTTAGACTTTCTATTTGAAGTTTGGTCCCTTTTTTTTTTAACCTAATTTCTTCTTTGTCCACTGGAGGGTATTGTTAGTTGACATTCCATCCATTGGGACCATCATTGGTGCTACCTTAAGCCGTCTCCTCGGCTATTGGGCACAATCCTGGACGGGGTTGCCACTCCAACACAGGATACCAGCAAGCTGGCACTCATTTTGCCGACCTCAGAAGGATGACAGGCAGAGTCAACCCCACCTGGTATTAATTCAACAGCCAAGGGGGATTTGAACTCATGATCCTTGGATCTCAAGCCCACCACCCTAACCATTAAGCAAACAACAGGCATAGTTGACATTGGTATTCTGGGAGCCAGATTAATGTCCCATTTGGAAGAACAGGAAGCACAACATCTATCTTCATAACCTCTATATTCAAACTTTCCAATGCAATTTTGTGTGTGAACACCCTTCAAAGATCATGAAAATATAATTAAACAAAAAAATTAACATTGAAGTCTCCAGTCATGGATTGTATCATCCTCATGGAAGCCAGGCCTTAAATGAAACAAAAAGGAACTGAACAAACATGATCAATTTCTCACAGGGTTTGGGTGGGTCATTTACAGGGTATGTCCTTCCATGTCAACCATCATTTGTATTTGGCAGGTGGTTTTACAGCCAGATGCTTTACTTGCTGCTAACCCTCCCCATTTATCCTTGTTTGGGACAAGCACAGATACAGGCTACCTTGCCTCCACCAGTGGCTGGGAAAACTCCTATTTAAAAATATTCAAATCACAGTGGAGAATAAAATACAAACACAAGAGACAAGCGTGCATATTAAGACAAAAGTGATTGGAGAATAAATCCCATGTTCAACAGCATGTGGCACTCTGTAACCCAAAGGGCACTGACCTCTGTGAGCGAGTGATGACCAGTATCGGGTTTTGTTTACATACATGAAAAAGAAATGCATCAAATGCCATCTATCCTACAAATGCACATTTGGCTGGGATTCAATAACGAATTGGTTCTGTTGGTTGAAAAATGACTGATGCATGTCCATTGCCACCAGTGTCGAATGAGGCAGGAATTTTATTTTGAATTTAGCCAGCTCGGTGCTTGTACACAATGGTCTACTGTTTGGAAAGCCTCGTGGGGTCTGCAATGTCCATAAATGAGTGTTTGCAGAGGTGAGATCCACATAGCAAGGATGTAATTGAATTGATGTTGAAGCGAAGTTGACTCAATTGCCCCTAGTTATTCAGGGAGCCAGATTAACATCCATTTTGAAGAACAGGACACACTAGAATAAACAAATCTGTTTGTTTGTATGCATCACAAGGCTGCAGGGTAGCATCATTGGCTGAGGATGTGGTGCCCTCTGTACGTGAGGGCAGGAATTTGGAATTTGTTCATGGTACCAGCGATAGTTCACCTCTTTGCGGAGGATACCATGGGATCTTTAACGTCCACCCACAAATACTGGCAGATGGGACATCCGCTTAACATCCATCCGAAGGACGGCACACACACATTGATGAATCCCCTACCTGTGAACACCAGGATGACGGTTTTATATCTGGGTCTGGATTCAAACCCACACTACACAGCTTAGAGGCGAGTGTGCATACCTCTAGAGTCGACACTCTAGACCATCCTATCAGCCCAATTAAAAAAATAAAATAGGACCGCTGGACCTGTAGCTTATTTGGGCCCTGGCCTAATGTTGTAACCCAAATTTGGTAGCATTCTGACTGGTGGATCAGAGAAGAAGATTTTGAAAGGAATTTGTGGGACCACCATTTTGACACTTCGGTCAAGTGGTTTAATTGGCATGGCCTCCCAATTTAACATCAGGACCCTGTCTTAATGTTGTAACCCAACTTTGGCAGCTTCCGGTCATGTGGTTTAATTGGCATGGCCTCCCCAATTTAACATCAGGACCCTGTCCTAATGTTGTAACCAACTTTAGCAGCATTCTGACTAGTGGGTCTGGAGACAAAGATTTTTGAAGAATTTTACTAAGTCGGCCATTTTCACCTACTTAAAGTCATGTGACTGAACGAGCTTTGCGATTCCTGTTACCAGTCATGAGAGGAACGTTGCTGCCAAATTTCCGCTGGATCAATCCAGCGGTTTGGCCGGAGAAGTCGGAAAAGGAGATGGATGGTGCGTGATGACAATACCTTATCTGGAATGTAAATTCCAGATAAGCTAAAAATGAACAAGCCGGTAGGCGACATGGGTGGTCGCTAGACTAAGGCGAATTTGAAATATGTAGATAAGAGAACACATCAGATGGCATTTTTGCTGTTCGTTGTTCCATATAGGAACATGACGAGCAACTGTCCATTCATTATTTGTGTTCGATTCCCTAACCCTACGTTAGGGAATCCCAACGCGAACGTTGGGGTGAAAGCATATAGTAATATAATTGCATACTCGTCATACAATTTTTGACGGATCGGGCTGAAAATTTTTGACAAACAAGTTATTATAGTGTGCATAAAAGAACGGAAGCAGATTTTTGATTTTGCGAAAAAAAAATTCGGATTTTTTCAAAAATTCAGTCCCGTTGCTAGGCAACGGTGGCATCCATAGCAATGGTGCCTCAAAGCATACAACTAGATCCTGGTATGAACCTACCAATCAAGTTATCAAAATCGTTGACTCCTCTGGCCTCCAGAGCTGTCCATTACATACAAACATACAGACAGACGGAAAACCTGAGAATAAGGGTAGTCTAGCGACCACCAATAAATAAGTAAATAATAATATTTCAACATGTAACAAAATCTACCCTCATAACCTCTATATTTGAACTTTCCAAGGAATTAATGTGCAAACAATCCACAAAGGTCATGGCAGGTAAAACTAGAAGGGCACTCAGTAGAGCGTATAACTCCGCCACGCAATGCCTGATCCAATAGAGCATATCAGGCCCAATAATATATTGTTTTTAGCCCATCTCCCAATGGTGAAGAATCACTTTAAAAATTAAATAAAACTCGTATCTGGATCTTCACCAAAATCTAATCAGTTCATCCTCGTCACACACCCAACCTGTCCCACAAGTTTCATCCGAATCCATCGACAACTTTTTGAGGTATCGTGCTATAATATTGTTTTTGGCCCATTCTCTCAATGGTGACAAATCACTCAAAAAATCATCAGATCCGGATTCGGATCCAGATTCTTCAGCAAAATTGAATCAATTCTTCCTTGTCACAACACCCAACATGTCTACCAAGTTTCATCCGAATCCGTCCACAACTTTTTGAGGTATCATGCTATATATTGTTTTTTGGCCCTATCTCTCAATGGTAAGAATCACTAAAAAAATTATAGTAGTCAGATCCGGATCTTCACCAAAATCTCATCAGTTTGGCCTCGTCACATACCGAACCTGTCCACAAAATTTCATCCAGATCCGGCAAAAACATTATGAGATATCCTGCACCCAAACAGACAAACAAGAAGAAGATGTCGTGCAGAGCACGACACTTGCAAAATCCATAAACCAAATTTGACCTCAAAATAATTGGTGGTTGAATTCAATGACCAAATATGCAACTCCTCTTCAAATTTCAAGTGAATCGGATGAAAATTGACAATTTTAGACATTCAGCCTATGTTGACCTTTTGGCCTCTGTGGACCTCAAAAAGAATTGGTTGGTTGAATTCAGTGACCTGAAACATAAATCCTCTTCAAATTTCAAGTCAATGTTATGAAAATTGAGGATTTTAGAAATCTCACCAAAGTAGTTGACCTTTTGACCTCACCAATAGACTTCTTGCTTATGACAAATTGTACCATGTGGTGAAGTTTTGTGAAGATCGGTTAAAAATTGTGACCTGTAGGCAACAAACAAACAGAATAACCAAATAAACTGACACACATACTTGAAAAATGTTCAATTTGGCAAATTTGTCAGACAGAGGGGTGAAAACATAACCTCTTTTCACCTCGGTGGTGGAGTAATAACATTTTAACCTTAAAGGCTCCAGTCATGGACTGTGTCATCCTCATAGAGGCCAGGCCTTCAAGGAAGCAAAAAAGAATTGAAGAAATGGAGAAGTGAAGGAAGGAAAAATAATCAGTTTTTGAAGAATTGGAAAAACTGCCTTTTCAAAGGGGAAGGTTATAACTGTTGAGAAAGAACATGAGAGGTAAATAATTCCAGAGCTTGGAGGTGAAGGTAAAGAAACAAACATAACGGCCCACCCTTGAATTTCTTTCAGCCACACAATGATCATGTGACGTAGTGGCTTGCTGAGTATTTTGCGGTTTTGCTTATGGCGGAGGTATACAAGCAGCCAGTTGTCTGGAGAAAAAACCGAACATCTACAGAAAAGGGAAAGAGCCAACGTTATGGCATAGATCAAGCAAGTCAGTTTTGAGGTCAGATTTGGAGAGTTGAGTCAGATTGCTTTGGACTCGACTCTGACAAGTAAATATGTCGAACTCGAACCTCCCGGATGTGAGAGCAGCCATCTGCACAAGGACGAATCAGTTCTTTATATAATCAGAGGAAATGTTCAGACGAGAATAATCTTCAACAACTGAACAGGATTCTCAGTTTCTTCGCAGCAGACTAAGCTTTTGTGCAATGTGAGATTCCAAGATAGATGTGATGTCACAGTTCTAGCAAGTATGTTTAACTGTATCGAGTGTGGAAATTGTAGAGCATTCAAAGGAGGTGGGAGAGTTGAGAAGAGTTTTCGAAAGAGAAATGGGAAGAATCTCCAAAAAATAAAGGTCAAATCTCCAATTAAAGATATAGTGTACCTTTCCTGATTATCAATCAGTCACAAAGACTTGGGAAATTGGTTTGTGTTGTTCCAAACAATTTTTTTAAATGTCAAAGTGAGGAAGGGTGGTGCAACGTCAGGAGTGTCTGTCAGGTGGATTCCGATCTACAAAGGTTTATTTCACTTCTTTCTCTTCGGTGTTTTTCCATTTCCAGGCAACGTTTACACAAATGAAGTTGGTTGAAATGCCTGATTTATTTCAAAATTGTGTTCTTGCATTCAGTTTTAGTTTTTGCTTTTCCACAACAATCAAAGCAAATGAAAAGTTGAACAAATAAGGACAAAATAAATAATAAATTTCATTAATAGGAGGTAATAGAGAATGAATGCAGGGAACTACAAACACCGCCGTCATGATTAGAGCGTCTGCTCTGAGTATGGGAGGTCGGTGGTTTGAACCCTGGCCGAATCGTGCCAAAGATTTTTAAAAATGGCACGTGCTGCTTCCTTGCTTGATGCTTGGCATTTAAAAAAAGATAGTATGGATACAACCATCGGTTGGCAATCATAGCGCACAATTTTACAGACCAAATGACCTCGTGTTGAAGTTCCTTGTAATGGAGCTCATATTTATTGATAACAGTACTACGATGTCTGTCTTCTTGTAGGATCCGTCAGGGAAGTTTTGGCCCCCTTCACACCTGATATCTGACTTGGTGTTTTGGGCAGGAGTTGGAATTTATTCAGGGTGTTTGTGAGAACTCACCTATACTCTTCGTGGAGGTTGAAACATTCGAATGATTGGAAAATGGCTTGTCAGAATAGCCAATTAA
Source organism: Eptatretus atami (assembly GCA_035128595.1). Lineage (NCBI taxonomy): Eukaryota > Metazoa > Chordata > Myxini > Myxiniformes > Myxinidae > Eptatretus > Eptatretus atami. The sequence goes on along the minus strand of CM068965.1, from coordinate 26,783,200 downwards.
CACTTGGGATGTTGTGAGTCTACTGGAGATGTGCCCTGGTGTTGGCTTAATGGTCAAGGTGGTGGGCTTGGGATCCTAGGATCCTGAGTTCAAATCCCACTCGGCTGTTGAATTAATACCAGGTGGGGTGACTTGTGCCCGTCATCCTTCTGAGGTCGGCAAAATGAGTGCCAGCTTGCTGGTATCCTGTGTTGGAGTGGCGACCAGTCCAGATTGTGCCCAATAGCCAAGGAGACTGCTCCGGCAGCACCAATGCTCTGCACAGAGTATGGTCCCGATGGATGGATGGATGGATGGATGGATGCTGGAGATGTGTCTAAATAGCACGACCTTCATCAACGACGATGCAGACGATCAAATTCTTGGCACAGCTATGGGTTCACCGGTCTCTGCTGTTGTGGCTAATTTGGGTGATGGAGGAACTTGAGAAAAAAGATATTTGAGTCTCATGAGAATTGGCTCCCATGATACTGGAACAGGTGTAACGTGGATGACACCTTCGCCATTGTGCACGGAGACATGGTAGACCACGAATTGGGAAACTTGGCCGAATATTTCCAAACATTCTAATATATTTATAGTTTCACAATGGAATTGAAATAAAGAAAAGCAAAAAGGCATTCTTAACAAAAACGGCCACACCATGTCAGCTACTTGTAAGCATCCAAAGTTCGCCATGCTGTCAGGTCTTCCAGGGTAATAAAAACTTTTCGTAAATATGAGATATTCACTAAAGCTGGATAATAAATGGTTAAAAATCATCATCCCTTCTGGACTAGATGATGTATTGTGCTTACGGGTCTGTGTTACCACCTAACTGTACCTGTAACCTGCATTTGTTATAATATCGCTCCCTAGCCAAAGTGTCCGACGCAATCGACACACCCAAGCTCGGACAAGCTTCGACCCGATTGTTTTTGGAGATGAACAAAGAACAACAACATGAATTTTCTACTTCACCCATCGAGAATGGATGATCCTTCGTCCTCTCCGTTGTACTCCAATATGGCCGCGAGGTCACGTGCGCAGACATTGCCGACGTCACGAAGCAACGTCCAGAGGAAACGGTAGAACCTCAGCTATATTTCATCAATAAAGTTATGTTAACACATATATATATATAATATATATAAATAAACGAGTAATATAAAGAAAAGGTCAAAAATTTTAAACTGTGTAAAATACGTACCGTGTTTTCCGAATACAGCATGAACAAAAATGAAGAAGAAGAAGAAGAAGAAGAATATGAGAAGAGGCGGAAGAAGAAGAAAAGAGAGAGGAAGAAGAGAGAGTGAAGAGGAAGAAGAAGAAGATGAGAAAGGCGAAGAAGAAGAAGAATAAGATGAGAAGAGGCGGAAGAAGAAGATGAGAAGAGGAGGAAGAAGAGTCCAGGACTTCGTCCTCGTCTGGATTTTTTCTTTTTTCTCTTTTCCTCCTTACTTACCTCAGCGATGTCGCGATACCTCTCACGGGCGCAGTGACGCGATAGCTCCCGCCGTGACGGCCATCGGGAAGGCGAAGTGGCGGTCCCAGGAAGGACGCGGGTGCTCGAAGAAGAGACCATCGTCCATGGAGGTTAGGGTCTCTCTTCCCAGCCTTCGGCTTCGCCTGTTGTCGCGGAATCCACGAAGCCTCCGACTGCAGGTTCTGCGCTTTAAAACGACGTCATTCCTGAAATCTCACATATGAACGCGCCTCCCGAAACTCCCGCTCGCTCGCCATGATATTTGGACGTTCGCTCCATGATCCCAGTCGAACTGATCAATCGGTTTCCATTGGCTGACTATCCTGTCCTGTCCTGTCAGTCTTATACACCACGACTGACGACGACTGACGACGATGATGACGATGATATCAAGTTGTCGGACATATTATCCTAGAGGAGTAAATGTGACACTTAAGATTGTTATTTATTTGATACTTTGTGAGATTGTTAAGCATTGATTCTCTGACCACACAGATCTCGACTGGTTGAAAAATCGAAGCTTTTGCACCAAGATGCTTTGGTTTTGGAAGAAGCCAAAAAAGATCTGAAGATGATGAAAGGTAAGGACGTTTTATCACCGGTGATCTTCCTTGGCTTCAGGCCTTGTGGCATCATACCACCTGCCTGCTGTACTGCTTGAGCATCAGCTCACCTTTCACCGATCCCAGATGTGCTTGGGACCAGGGGGAGATTATACTTCTGTTATTATTGTTGTTATATTATTTGTATTAATTAATTGTGTGGTTTGTTGCGATGTTGTTGTGTTGTTATTTATTTTGTAACGAGACGCCATGCCGTGGAAGGACCGATTGAGCTGCTCGATACAGCTTACG
>CM068965.1:26767023-26780856 GCA_035128595.1 Eptatretus atami | reverse complement strand
GTTTCTGGGCGCAAACTCAGAGGGCTGTGATAATCTATATATTAATACTGAAGGACCAATTTTGTGCTCCTAGCGGTCACGTCACGTTTTTCTCAGTACTGTGACCTGGACTGAAAGAAACTTTGTACCTGTAAGAGTGCATCGCACATAGTGGCAATAGTCAACCTTCAACTCTGAAGCAGAATAAACACTTTTCGTTGAGACGGGGGCGAGGAGTGAAGAGACGGGGCGGGGAATGAAGAGACGGGGGCAGGGAGTGAAGAGGCGGGGGGCAAGGTAAGCAAATTGAAAGCGGGAGACGGGGGGAAATGGGGCGGGGGTAAATTAGGCGGGGTTGAGTGTGAGGGGGTGGACCAGGGGGCGGGGGCCTGGGGTAAGTGGGGCGGGGAGTGAAGAGGCGGGGGCGGGGCTTGGGTAATTAAATTTTTGGGCGGGGGTAAGCAAATTGACGGCGGGGGGAATGGGGCAGGGGTGGGGGATGAGTAGGCGGGGGCAAGCACGCCCTGTCCAGTCCATGTCCCTCGAGTGTGGGTGAGCTGGTGAGAGTGGTTGAATGAACGGAATCCGTGTGTGACGGGGTTTCAGAGAGTCATATTTATTGTGCTAAATTGATTGATAGCATATACATGAATATCGGATAGTCGCGTCGGCCAGCTTCCATCTAGAGGCGAGCAGCCATGTCGCCTACCGGCTTACTGATGTCCTGTCAATTCTATCCACTGCCACCACCTCCTCCTTCAGTTCTTCACATAGTTCTCCCATCCTGGCCCTGGTAATGTTTACACCCATGAACAATTTTTCTTGCTTTGTTTTCCCTTTCTCACCCTCTACTTGGTTACTTCACTATTTCTTCCTGTTAAGCTACCAAGATTTAGACTTTCTATTTGAAGTTTGGTCCCTTTTTTTTTTTTTAACCTAACTTTCTTCTTTGTCCACTGGAGGGTATTGTTAGTTGACATTCCATCCATTGGGACCATCATTGGTGCTACTCTAGCCGTCTCCTCGGCTATTGGGCACAATCCTGGACGGGGTTGCCACTCCAACACAGGATACCAGCAAGCTGGCACTCATTTTGCCGACCTCAGAAGGATGACAGGCAGAGTCAACCCCACCTGGTATTAATTCAACAGCCAAGGGGGATTTGAACTCATGATCCTTGGATCTCAAGCCCACACCTCTAACCATTAAGCAAACAACAGGCATAGTTGACATTGGTATTCTGGGAGCCAGATTAATGTCCCATTTGGAAGAACAGGAAGCACAACATCTATCTTCATAACCTCTATATTCAAACTTTCCAATGCAATTTGTGTGTGAACACCCTTCAAAGATCATGAAAATATAATTAAACAAAAAAATTAACATTGAAGTCTCCAGTCATGGATTGTATCATCCTCATGGAAGCCAGGCCTTAAATGAAACAAAAAGGAACTGAACAAACATGATCATTTCTCACAGGGTTTGGGTGGGTCATTTACAGGGTATGTCCTTCCATGTCAACCATCATTTGTATTTGGCAGGTGGTTTTACAGCCAGATGCTTTACTTGCTGCTAACCCTCCCCATTTATCCTTGTTTGGGACAAGCACAGATACAGGCTACCTTGCCTCCACCAGTGGCTGGGAAAACTCCTATTTAAAAATATTCAAATCACAGGTGGAGAATAAAATACAAACACAAGAGACAAGCGTGCATATTAAGACAAAAGTGATTGGAGAATAAATCCCATGTTCAACAGCATGTGGCACTCTGTAACCCAAAGGGCACTGACCTCTGTGAGCGAGTGATGACCGAGTATCGGGTTTTGTTTACATACATGAAAAAGAAATGCATCAAATGCCATCTATCCTACAAATGCACATTTGGCTGGGATTCAATAACGAATTGGTTCTGTTGGTTGAAAAATGACTGATGCATGTCCATTGCCACCAGTGTCGAATGAGGCAGGAATTTTATTTTGAATTTAGCCAGCTCGGTGCTTGTACACAATGGTCTACTGTTTGGAAAGCCTCGTGGGGTCTGCAATGTCCATAAATGAGTGTTTGCAGAGGTGAGATCCACATAGCAAGGATGTAATTGAATTGATGTTGAAGCGAAGTTGACTCAATTGCCCCTAGTTATTCAGGGAGCCAGATTAACATCCCATTTTGAAGAACAGGACACACTAGAATAAACAAATCTTCGTTTGTTTGTATGCATCACAAGGCTGCAGGGTAGCATCATTGGCTGAGGATGTGGTGCCCTCTGTACGTGAGGGCAGGAATTTGGAATTTGTTCATGGTACCAGCGATAGTTCACCTCTTTGCGGAGGATACCATGGGATCTTTAACGTCCACCCACAAATACTGGCAGATGGGACATCCGCTTAACATCCATCCGAAGGACGGCACACACACATTGATGAATCCCCTACCTGTGAAACACCAGGATGACGGTTTTATATCTGGGTCTGGATTCAAACCCACACTACACAGCTTAGAGGCGAGTGTGCATACCTCTAGAGTCGACACTCTAGACCATCCTATCAGCCCAATTAAAAAAATAAAATAGGACCGCTGGACCTGTAGCTTATTTGGGCCCTGGCCTAATGTTGTAACCCAAATTTGGTAGCATTCTGACTGGTGGATCAAGAGAAGAAGATTTTGAAAGGAATTTGTGGGACCACCATTTTGACACTTCCGGTCAAGTGGTTTAATTGGCATGGCCTCCCCAATTTAACATCAGGACCCTGTCTTAATGTTGTAACCCAACTTTGGCAGCTTCCGGTCATGTGGTTTAATTGGCATGGCCTCCCCAATTTAACATCAGGACCCTGTCCTAATGTTGTAACCCAACTTTAGCAGCATTCTGACTAGTGGGTCTGGAGACAAAGATTTTTGAAGAAATTTACTAAGTCGGCCATTTTCACCTACTTAAAGTCATGTGACTGGAACGAGCTTTGCGATTCCTGTTACCAGTCATGAGAGGAACGTTGCTGCCAAATTTCCGCTGGATCAATCCAGCGGTTTGGCCGGAGAAGTCGGAAAAGGAGATGGATGGTGCGTGATGACAATACCTTATCTGGAATGTAAATTCCAGATAAGCTAAAAATGAACAAGCCGGTAGGCGACATGGGTGGTCGCTAGACTAAGGCGAATTTGAAATATGTAGATAAGAGAACACATCAGATGGCATTTTTGCTGTTCGTTGTTCCATATAGGAACATGACGAGCAACTGTCCATTCATTATTTGTGTTCGATTCCCTAACCCTACGTTAGGGAATCCCAACGCGAACGTTGGGGTGAAAGCATATAGTAATATAATTGCATACTCGTCATACAATTTTTGACGGATCGGGCTGAAAATTTTTGACAAACAAGTTGATTATAGTGTGCATAAAAGAACGGAAGCAGATTTTTGATTTTCGGAAAAAAAAATTCGGATTTTTTCAAAAATTTCAGTCCCGTTGCTAGGCAACGGTGGCATCCATAGCAATGGTGCTCAAAAGCATACAACTAGATCCTGGTATGAACCTACCAATCAAGTTATCAAAATCGGTTGACTCCTCTGGCCTCCAGAGCTGTCCATTACATACAAACATACAGACAGACGGAAAACCTGAGAATAAGGGTAGTCTAGCGACCACCCAATAAATAAGTAAATAATAATATTTCAACATGTAACAAAATCTACCCTCATAACCTCTATATTTGAACTTTCCAAGGAATTAATGTGCAAACAATCCACAAAGGTCATGGCAGGTAAAACTAGAAGGGCACTCAGTAGAGCGTATAACTCCGCCACGCAATGCCTGATCCAATAGAGCATATCAGGCCCAATAAATATATTGTTTTTAGCCCCATCTCCCAATGGTGAAGAATCACTTTAAAAATTAAATAAAACTCGTATCTGGATCTTCACCAAAATCTAATCAGTTCATCCTCGTCACACACCCAACCTGTCCACCAAGTTTCATCCGAATCCATCGACAACTTTTTGAGGTATCGTGCTATATATTGTTTTTGGCCCTATCTCTCAATGGTGACAAATCACTCAAAAAATCATCAGATCCGGATTCGGATCCAGATCTTCAGCAAAATTGAATCAATTCTTCCTTGTCACACACCCAACATGTCTACCAAGTTTCATCCGAATCCGTCCACAACTTTTTGAGGTATCATGCTATATATTGTTTTTTGGCCCTATCTCTCAATGGTGAAGAATCACTAAAAAAATTATAGTAGTCAGATCCGGATCTTCACCAAAATCTCATCAGTTTGGCCTCGTCACATACCGAACCTGTCCACAAAATTTCATCCAGATCCGGCAAAAACATTATGAGATATCCTGCACACAAACAGACAAACAAGAAGAAGATGTCGTGCAGAGCACGACACTTGCAAAATCCATAAAACAAATTTGACCTCAAAAATAATTGGTGGTTGAATTCAATGACCAAATATGCAACTCCTCTTCAAATTTCAAGTGAATCGGATGAAAATTGACAATTTTAGACATTCAGCCTATGTTGACCTTTTGGCCTCTGTGGACCTCAAAAAGAATTGGTTGGTTGAATTCAGTGACCTGAAACATAAATCCTCTTCAAATTTCAAGTCAATGTTATGAAAATTGAGGATTTTAGAAATCTCACCAAAGTAGTTGACCTTTTGACCTCACCAATAGACTTCTTGCTTATGACAAATTGTACCATGTGGTGAAGTTTTGTGAAGATCGGTTTAAAATTGTGACCTGTAGGCAACAAACAAACAGAATAACCAAATAAACTGACAAACATACTTGAAAAATGTTCAATTTGGCAAATTTGTCAGACAGAGGGGTGAAAACATAACCTCTTTCACCTTCGGTGGTGGAGGTAATAACATTTTAACCTTAAAGGCTCCAGTCATGGACTGTGTCATCCTCATAGAGGCCAGGCCTTCAAGGAAGCAAAAAAGAATTGAAGAAATGGAGAAGTGAAGGGAAGGAAAAATAATCAGTTTTTGAAGAATTGGAAAAACTGCCTTTTCAAAGGGGAAGGTTATAACTGTTGAGAAAGACATGAGAAGGTAAATAATTCCAGAGCTTGGAGGTGAAGGTAAAGAAACAAACATAACGGCCCACCCTTGAATTTCCTTTCAGCCACACAATGATCATGTGACGTAGTGGCTTGCTGAGTATTTTGCGGTTTTGCTTATGGCGGAGGTATACAAGCAGCCAGTTGTCTGGAGAAAAAACCGAACATCTACAGAAAAGGGAAAGAGCCAACGTTATGGCATAGATCAAGCAAGTCAGGTTTTGAGGTCAGATTTGGAGAGTTGAGTCAGATTGCTTTGGACTCGACTCTGACAAGTAAATATGTCGAACTCGAACCTCCCCGGATGTGAGAGCAGCCATCTGCACAAGGACGAATCAGTTCTTTATATAATCAGAGGAAATGTTCAGACGAGAATAATCTTCAACAACTGAACAGGATTCTCAGTTTCTTCGCAGCAGACTAAGCTATTTGTGCAATGTGAGATTTCCAAGATAGATGTGATGTCACAGTTCTAGCAAGTATGTTTAACTGTATCGAGTGGTGAAATTGTAGAGCATTCAAAGGAGGTGGGAGAGTTGAGAAGAGTTTTCGAAAGAGAAATGGGAAGAAATCTCCAAAAAATAAAGGTCAAATCTCCAATTAAAGATATAGTGTACCTTTCCTGATTATCAATCAGTCACAAAGACTTGGGAAATTGGTTTGTGTTGTTCCAAACAATTTTTTTAAATGTCAAAGTGAGGAAGGTGGTGCAACGTCAGGAGTGTCATGTCAGGTGGATTCCGATCTACAAAGGTTTATTTCACTTCTTTCTCTTCGGTTGTTTTTCCATTTCTCAGGCAACGTTTACACATAATGAAGTGTTGGTTGAAATGCCTGATTTATTTCAAAATTGTGTTCATTGCATTTCAGTTTTAGTTTTTGCTTTTCCACAACAATCAAAGCAAATGAAAAGTTGAACAAATAAGGACAAAATAAATAAATAAATTTCATTAATAGGAAGGTAATAGAGAATGAATGCAGGGAAACTACAAACACCGACGTCATGATTAGAGCGTCTGCTCTGAGTATGGGAGGTCGGTGGTTCGAACCCTGGCCGAATCGTGCCAAAGATTTTTAAAAATGGCACGTGCTGCTTCCTTGCTTGATGCTTGGCATTTAAAAAAAAGATAGTATGGATAAACAACCATCGGTTGGCAATCATAGCGCACAATTTTACAGACCAAATGACCTCGTGTTGAAGTTCCTTGTAATGGAGCTCATATTTATTGATAACAGCTACTACGATGTCTGTCTTCTTGTAGGATCCGTCAGGGAAAGTTTTTGGCCCCCTTCACACCTGATATCTGACTTAAGGTGTTTTGGGCAGGAAGTTGGAATTTATTCAGGGTGTTTGTGAGAACTCACCTATACTCTTCGTGGAGGTTGAAACATTCGAATGATTGGAAAATGGCTTGTCAGAATAGCCAATTAACACTTGAGGATGTTGTGAGTCTACTGGAGATGTGCCTGGTGTTGGCTTAATGGTCAAGGTGGTGGGCTTGGGATCCTAGGATCCTGAGTTCAAATCCCACTCGGCTGTTGAATTAATACCAGGTGGGGTGACTGTGCCCGTCATCCTTCTGAGGTCGGCAAAATGAGTGCCAGCTTGCTGGTATCCTGTGTTGGAGTGGCGACCAGTCCAGGATTGTGCCCAATAGCCAAGGAGACTGCTCCGGCAGCACCAATGCTCTGCACAGAGTATGGTCCCGATGGATGGATGGATGGATGGATGGATGCTGGAGATGTGTCTAAATAGCACGACCTTCATCAACGACGATGCAGACGATCAACAAATCTTTGGCACAGCTATGGGTTCACCGGTCTCTGCTGTTGTGGCTAATTTGGTGATGGAGGAACTTGAGAAAAAGATATTTGAGTCTCATGAGAATTGGCTCCCATGATACTGGAACAGGTGTAACGTGGATGACACCTTCGCCATTGTGCACGGAGACATGGTAGACCACCGAATTGGGAAACTTGGCCGAATATTTCCAAACATTCTAATATATTTATAGTTTCACAAATGAAATTGAAATAAAAGAAAAGCAAAAAGGCATTCTTAACAAAAACAGCCACACCATGTCAGCTACTTGTAAGCATCCAAAGTTCGCCATGCCTGTCAGGTCTTCCAGGGTAATAAAAACTTTTCGTAAATATGAGATAATTCACTAAAGCTGGATATAAAATGGTTAAAAATTTCATCTCCCTTCTGGACTAGATGATGTATTGTGCTTACGGGTCTGTGTTACCACCTAACTGTACCTGTAACCTGCATTTTGTTATAATATCGCTCCCTAGCCAAAGTGTCCGACGCATCGACACACCCAAGCTTCGGGACAAGCTTCGACCCCGATTGTTTGGAGATGACAAAGAACAACAACATGAATTTTCTACTTCACCCATCGAGAATGGATGATCCTTCGTCCTCCGTTGTACTCCAATATGGCCGCGAGGTCACGTGCGCAGACATTGCCGACGTCACGAAGCAACGTCCAGAGGAAACGGTAGAACCTCAGCTATATTTCATCAATAAAGTTATGTTAACACATATATATATATATATATAAATAAACGAGTATATTAAAAGAAAAGGTCAAAAATTTTAAACTGTGTAAAATACGTACCGTGTTTCCGAAATACAGCATGAACAAAAATGAAGAAGAAGAAGAAGAAGAAGAATATGAGAAGAGGCGGAAGAAGAAGAAGAAATTGAGAAGAGGAAGAAGAAGAAGATGTGAAGAGGAAGAAGAAGAAGATGAGAAGAGGCGGAAGAAGAAGAAGAATAAGATGAGAAGAGGCGGAAGAAGAAGATGAGAAGAGGAGGAAGAAGAGTCCAGGACATTCGTCCTCGTCTGGATTTTTTCTTTTTCTCTTTTCCTCCCTTACTTACCTCAGCGATGTCGCGATACCTCTCACGGGCCGCAGTGACGCGATAGCTCCCGCCGTGACGGCCATCGGGAAGGCGAAGTGGCGGTCCCAGGAAGGACGCGGGGTCTCGAAGAAGAGACCATCGTCCATGGAGGCTTCAGGGTCTCTCTTCCCAGCCTTCGGCTTCGCTGTTGCTGCGGAATCCACGAAGCCTCCGACTGCAGGTTCTGCGCTTTAAAACGACGTCATTCCTGAAATCATCATATGAACGCGCCTCCCGAAACTCCGCTCGCTCGCCATGATATTTGGACGTTCGCTCCATGATCCCAGTCGAACTGATCAATCGGTTTCCATTGGCTGACTATCCTGTCCTGTCCTGTCAGTCTTATACACCACGACTGACGACGACTGACGACGATGATGACGATGATATCAAGTTGTCGGACATATTATCCTAGAGGAGTAAATGTGACACTTTAAGATTGTTATTTATTTGATACTTTGTGAGATTGTTAAGCATTGATCTCTGACCACACAGATCTCGACTGGTTGAAAAATCGAAGCTTTTGCACCAAAGATGCTTTGGTTTTGGAAAGAAGCCAAAAAAGATCTGAAGATGATGAAAGGTAAGACGTTTTATCCACCGGTGGATCTTCCTTGGTCTTCAAGGCCTTGTGGCATCATACACCTGCCTGCTGTACTGCTTGAGCATCAGCTCACCTTTCACCGATCCCAGATGTGCTTGGGACCAGGGTGGAGATTATACTTCTGTTATTATTGTTGTTAATATTATTTGTATTAATTAATGTGTGGTTTGTTGCGATGTTGTTGTGTTCGTTATTTATTTTGTAACGAGAACGCCATGCCGTGGAAGGACCGATTGAGCTGCTCGATACACCTTAACGTGGCCGTGCCTTTAAAACGCGGGAATTCTTCCGGGTTTTTTGTAGTTAATTGGCCTAATCAACTCAGGAGATCGTGACGATCATTTTTGGTACATCACATTCCACATCACAACGCTCCAGTAGAATCCACAAAAAAAACATGCCTCACACGCACAAACACCTACCTCATCCATTTGTAGTTGATTATAAGCATTACTGATGATTTGTTTTTGGTGAACATTGTGATGTAACCAAGTTTGAATGTAAAATGTATATTTATGCTCCGCCTCTGTCTTGCCTCGTGCATATTTATATGCAGAAAGGCATGGTTTTTACCGTCGCACTTGGAGTGTTTTGAGATAAAGAAAAAGTTATTTAAGCCTCTAAGTGTCGGTAAGCTGCCTGGAGCATTCTTTCTTCAAAGAATCGGGACACGTAGGCCATTCCAGGATAATCGGTTTTTATCAGATACACTTGCACCTTGAATGCTGCGTTGACAAAAGGACAAAATCTTAGAGCTTGGCACCCTTGTAGCAAGCGTATTTTTACAGTCGTCGGTCTGGTTCGAATCCGACAAGTCATGTCAAAGCAACCTTAGAGGTCAGGTGATTGACGGCTACAGGTTGGATCCCGGCCTTCGATCTCCGCTACCATACCCGTTGGAACCGTTGAGCCAGCTAAAGCTACACTGATAGGCGATTGCATGACTGTTATAATGAGGCCGAGCAAATCTGAGACACAGGATGCAATTTTGTCGAAGCTGATCAATCCTTAAGCCTGTATCTCACTGGGCTGCGACAGCTCGCGACTAGTTGGAGACACCAAATTGCGATAAAACAGCGATAATTTTCACTTGGAATCACACTGAATTTATACTAAAACACATTTGCGTATGTCTCACGAATATCGCACGAATGTCCCACGAACTCCCGGCGAAATTTGGGATGAACTTCGCATCACATGTCGCACGACATTCGTGCGACGTTCAGGTGACAAAACTGAGATTTTTTTGGCCCATGCAACTGTCGCGCGACGGTCACACCACGACGGTCGTGCGACCATCGCACAAATGTCGTGCAAACAGTCGCACGACAACTGTGTGTGACAATTGAGAAATCGGACCATATATATATATGAGGCCTCTCCCTTCCAGCAATCATATTGTCAGTTGGGAAACGAGTAAGAGAGTACCTGACTGAGTACTACAATGGTGTGGGAGCTGTGCCCTGGCAGAACAGGATGGTGGATTACAGGAGAATGCTGACCAAGCCTGATTGTTCAAAGTGTTTTGTTACTTGTCAACATTGCAACCAACATTGTGTGTGACCCAATTGTTCATCTGCCTTGATAGGGCTTGTGGGTGTGAACTTATTTTGTGTGTGACCTAATTTATGTAAAAATATGTGTGCCGTGATTTATGAATGATAGGGAAGGTGAAAGGAATGGTGGGAAAGTGAAAAGTTTGCATTGAAGGCCATTACTCAGAACAGGAGAGAAAGAGGACAGACAATGCTGGTTTTACAATATGGACTATGAGTTTATTATTATATATTTTTTTTGTTTAGTCATATCTGGATTGAACTATTGTGAATCTATCTACATTACATTGCATGTCACATTTGTCGCACCTTCTGACTCACGGAAACTAAATTGAGAAGGGTTCGAGACAACCGCGACGACTCTGTGACTATTTTGAGATAACATTTGTCGCACGAATTTTTTGAACATGTTCAAAATTCCAGCAACACCAGAGCGACGTCCTGCGCTCACGCGAGGAAATTGAGAACAACCGCAACGTTTCAGACATTTTGAAGAATCCCGTTCGCATTTGTCCGAGCTGTCGCAGCCCAGTGAGATACAGGCTTTAATGAGGCCGACCGAACCACCAGGACAAGCGGAATACACCCAAAGCCAAATATATTTCAAGAACCAAATGGCACAGGGGAGGGAAACAAGAGGAAGCAATCACAAATAACACTCGAAGAATAAGTCGGCAGTAAAAGCTTACTCTTACTGATCCAACGAAGAACGGGAGCCCTAATTATCTAACTTACAGGCCTTCAGACTCGTATCACAAGAGAAAGATTTCGGAAATCAGAAGGCACAGAGTTGGTCGGGCAAATCAGAGGCAGAGCTTGATAGGTGGATCTCGGCCAATGCAGTAGGCTTGCTGGGTTCTTTGTCCACTGGCTGAGAGAGTGGGAACGGGTGACTCGGTTGTTTCCCTTGCCGTCCACCACTGCAAGCAGAACCAAGGACACGGTGGGCTCCTCTTGTGCAGTGCACAGGGATCAGGACAGCATCTTCTACTTTCTTCTCTGTGCGCTGCCCTTTATCCCTTCGAGATGGTACGTCACTCGTGACACACCATGCCCTCCCTTCTAACTCATCATTGTCACTGGTGGCTTGGTGGGTAGGACGAACCTTTCCAACCCTTCAGTCACTGATGACTCGGGTGGCTCGGCTCAGTTGTGTTGTTGAACAAGATTTGCCTTTCCCGATGAAAATGCTCAGGCCATGCGAGCGTTAAGACAAAGAAAAGACATTTCAGGCAGATAACAAAGGATAAAAACATCAAATAAATGGGGTCAAACAGGTTGGTGATTTTTTTTTAACGCACACAATAGGGGAGGGTAGACGTCAATAACTATACAATTTGGTGACGCAAATGTAAGGTTACATTGAATTACTTTACGCTTATTCTGAACACTCAATGAGGAAATAACCACGGTATTTTAAACATTTATTAACTCCTACGAGTCATTCCCAGAATAGTATGGTAAGCGAGCTTAGTTATACTTCAGAGATATCTTCCCATATTTTAGACTGAAGCTGCAACAGAAGTTTTTGTTGTTATTGTTGTTGTGGTTGATGTTATCAATTAATGATACATATGAACTCTTGGGGCTGACAGGACCTAGATGTACGTACACTCGCCTCTAAGCCATTGAGCATGGGTTTGAATCCAGACCCAGCTATAAACTGCCATCTTGGTGTTTCACAGGCAGGGTGATTCATCAATGTGTATGCTGTCCCTCAGATGGACATGAAACTGGGTGTCCCCTCTGCCAGCATTAGTTGGTGGACGTTAAAAACCCCATGGTGTCCGTCGCGCAGAGTTGTCGAGCTATTGCCGGCACCTTGAACAATTTACAAATTCCTGGCCTGACTACTACTGAAAAGGCAATAACAAACCACCCAGGATAACCCTTGGCAAGAAACTGCTTCGGCAGTGCTGGACCTGCCTTCGGACAGAACACCAGAATGCTCGTATGAATTCACCTCTTGGGGAGGTGGGGAGGGGGTGACCAGTGAGCAAAAACTCTGTGCTGATGATGACCAGTGAGCAACAAATGCATCCATGGATTGATTTTCTTCCCCAATATAAAGGTGAGGGGAAGAGGGGGCTGGAATTGCCACAAAGGCTTCCAAAGCTCTGCTCCTTCCTGGGGTGCCTGCAACAAAATGACAAACTCACCATTTTGATTTAAACATCTTGACTGCCCTGTTTTGTATGAACCTCGCATTAGGCCATACTGACTTTGTCGATCCTGTGATGATATTGGATTACAAACTTTCTGTGTTTTAATTGTGCGTGGCAACCTGTAAGTATGTTAGGATTTTCAGACTATTTCGGGAGTGCTCCTCAGCAGGATTGTTATTATTTATGAGATATTTCTCTGCATTCTTCAGGTTTTAACAAAAAATATATTCTTCTTGTTTCATAGATCACCTGAGCTTGACAAAAGCTCTCGAAGTGATGAGAGTGATCATTCAGCATTGAATCGGCACCGGCGTGAAAAGGTGAAGAAAGATGAATCTGAGGAATGGAAGAAGAAGAAGAAGAAGAAGAGGGAGAAAAAGAAAAAGAAGAATAAGGAATCGAGAAAACGGCGAGAAGAGAGTGAAGACGTAGGTTCTTCGGAAGAGGAAGAGTGTCATGGGCAAAGGAAACGAGGAAACACAACCGAAGCATCTTTGTAAGTTGTAGTCATTTCATAACCTGCTATTATGCCTATAGCAAGCCTGTTTACCCCAAAATAACAATTGTGACTCGGCATGACCAAATGAGTCGGAAGTCGCTAGGTGGGGATTTCGAGCTGATAGCATTTCTGGATTCTACAGATCATCAGCTTTCCATCAATACCAAGATGAAGTAAATCAGATAAGTGGATCCGAAGATATGGGTGGCGAAAGGTGAGGGATTCAACAAGTCTTAAAGTCAGAGTCTTGAGAAAACCGAGGTCAAACTTTCATTACACAATCAGAACAATGTCAGTCATAAACTCCTTCGCAACATATATTTCTCGTCGACATAGAGAACTGAAATTTGGTTCATTATCATGAAGGGGAACTCAGTGACGTCACCTTCCCATCGGTATGCGCTGTGTTGTGGTGTGAGGTTCGACACCGGAATGGTGGCCGCTGGAAAATCACGTGTTTTGGGCTTTCTTCTGGGCTATTTTGAGGAGGTTCTCGATGCGTTTGGGCAGAAATACATCATTTATGTTCAGAATATCGCATTCAGGGTTGGTAGGATGATAAATCACACTATTTACGATCGAAATCCGTAGAGATGGAGAAATCGGATATTTTTGCCATCATGACGTCAAACTCTTGCTGTGATTTTCTCACAATGGAGCCGCGCGACTTTCCGACTCATTTGGTCATGCCGAGTCACAATTTGATACCTCCCCCACCCCTTCACTCACAATCTATTTCAAGTACGTACGTGATATGTAGATGTTGCCAAAATGAATTGAATTTGAGTAAGTGTAAGGTTTGGATGCTGTTGACGTTTCCAAGCATCTTTGAGCTTAATACCTCGCGTATTGAGTCTTAACGTATCGGGCCCCTTGAGCCTCTTTGATTTGATTTTTATGAGATTTGTTTGTGAGTTCCATCGTTTGTGCATTGTGTAATGGCATTGGCTTCACTTTATCTAAACATTGCAGATTTTGACAGTATTATTTCTAATTGTTGCTGGTCATGATTCATCACATCCATTTTGACTGAAATATATACATA
>CM068965.1:26755429-26765990 GCA_035128595.1 Eptatretus atami | reverse complement strand
TATGCGCTCTACCGAGTGCCCTTCTAGTTTTCTTTTCTATAATATCTGCTTCTGAGCAACTGAAGCAGATGTATTTCTAATTCCACAATGTAGATATTACTCTGCATGCATAGCACAAAGCAGGGTTAAGCAATAGTTCACTCTGACTGTCAGTCAAACAGACTGCAGGCACCAGTCTATGATCGAGGAACTACTTGATTTCAATTGAATTAGATATTATTTTAAACACGAATTGGAACATGAATCGGAACACAAACCTGCAGTTTTGCAGTACTTTGGCTCTGAATTTGGTAAATTAGATTGAATCTCGTCGCGATCGCACGTGTACAGAGAAGTAAAGTAATTGTTTTGGTCTGTCTGCTTGAATGGCAGTCAAACAAAACTGAAAATCATTCCAAACAGGAAACGTACTGTTTGTAAGAACATCACAAAGGACACAAACAACAGGCATGAATAACTAATGTAACATGTTAGATCGGGTGGTATAAAAGACAGTGCATCAATGGTGGTAAACTTACGGAAAAAAATAATAATAATTATACAGTCTTTAAAATGTTTATTTTATTTAAATTGAATTATACACTTGAACACTGAAGAACACAAATCACCTTCTTGTCACTTCCAAAAACCAGTTTAGCAGTACAGTACTTGGACAAAATATTACACCATCTCGACCAATCAAATTTGCTGCTCGCGCTCTCAGCATTGGGGAATACCGAGAATCGGACAAAACCGCAGCTCGTAGGAAATTGATTGTGCTTGGAAACACAAAGCAAGAGTTGAAAAGACCCTTCCCATGTCCTTTTCCTCAAGACTGTGTCGAAGAAATTCTCAATTCCTCCTGTACATTTGAATCACTTATTAAAACAAAAACATATGTGCATATGGAGAATCAGGGCAACACAAGCAACACACTCTTCCCCCAACTCTGTAGTACATGGAGACTTTGAATTCTTATTTAATATTCAGGGATAAGAGGGGGTGAGATCATCCAACGATGTTTTGATCATCCTCGAGACAGAACGGCGCCAAGACTGCAGCCCTTTGGGTACTAGGATGGATCATACACTGCTCCTTTGTCAGGAGGTCAGGAAGTCAGGCCAAATTGAAAAGGCTAGGGAACAATTTATAATCTGAAGCTGACAAGAGCGCAAACAGCCATCTGGATATTACCTTAAGCAAACATTCCATTGAAGCTAGAATGGAGTCTCCAACCAGACTTTCAGATGCCAATATAATTTTTATATATGAGAATCCCTTTGCTAAATAATATACATGTTTGGTGACATAGATGTAAGATACATGTTGTTTTTGAATACATTTCTTACTCAAGGTTATAACAATACATTGTGCAATATGCTAAAACATTTACTTTTTTTTGAATTAATCAATCAAGTTTAATCGGCAACTTTTTTTTTATCACCCTCAAACCCATGATGCTAATTTTGGAGAAATTTGCATTGACGACTGTGTGGGATAAGGTGTTCTACTGAGCTGTAGTTACATTCTGGTTTTGGTAGGTACCGGAGATTGGGTGACTCCTGCTTGGGTCTAGACCACAAGCAGCAGCAGCTGCTCTGGAATTCATCGAAGTCCAGAAAAAAACGATGGAAAAAATTGCTAATGGGGACGAATGATCGATATTTCTGTGCCGGTGTCCTTCCGGTACCTGGGGAGGTGGTCCGGGCCAAGCAGGGCCTGTCCCTTCTACGGGAGTTTCTTCCTGTGGAGGTGGGAAGTGGTTGTGCCATGTCTGGAAATTCAGTCGCAAAGCTGGATGCACGTGACCTTTACACCTCGGCTACGGCGCTCTATTTACAAGGAAAGAGTCACAGCAGCAGAGGAGGACCTCAGGTATGGCCTTGTTCAATCACTGCAGTCTGGTGTTGTTGTTTTTTTTAAGTTCTCATCACCTGCATTATGAGTAGCTGCAGTTGAAGTGATTGGCGGTTGAAGCGATTATGCTTTTGAAATATTTGGGCCTTATTTTTGTTTGATAACATAAGCAATACACGTCATCTACTATATAAATGGCAGTCCTTCTGTCTGTCTGTTTGTTTGTAACCAATAAAAGCCTCCTAGAACAGTGAACCGATCTTGATGAAACTTTACACACATATAGACCTAACATTCAGCTCCAGGATGCGCTAAGTGGCTTTCCATAAAAATGAAAAAATATATATATTAAAAAAAATAAATATTCCATTTAAAAAAAAAGGCTTTCGAATAGTGCGCCGGCGTATTAATCGTAACAAAAGGCTTCATGGTTAAAAACGCTAGGGTTTTTTGAAATACAAAATGTTCGTATTAGTTGACTTTTTAAACATACACATTCTCCTCCTGTTATTTGAATTCTCGAACTGCACGCGCACGGCAACAGCTAACTGCTGATAGATCTGCTCATGAAAGAGCCAGGCAAGCGAAGTCAGCTGCGGAGAGAGAGAGTCGTCTTACTGCTGATATATCTGCTCATGAACGAGCCAGGCAAGCAGAGTCGGCTGCAGAGAGAGAGCGTCACCTAACTGCAAATAGAGCATCACACCGACGGGCGAGAGAAGCACAAAACTCACGTTCCAGCTTTCTAGGTCCGGGTTTTGGCAGGATATCAAGGACAGTTTCCACTGCTGCTAGAAACATTGAGTGGCTCAAGGCGCCTTCAACTATGACCTCTCTGAGGATTACGGCAGCATAAAGCCTTCCTTCCATAAATCTGAGGAATAAAAGAAGCCTTCCTAATTTCCTCCATACAACTAATGCCTCGTCTAACTAGCGTGAGGAAAATAGGGCAAATTTCCCGGGTATTACCGGGTACTTCAGCTAGTTATCTATATATCTGAGAAAAGTGAAGCATTGAGCCAAAAAATTTTATTTATTTATTTATTTATTTATTTATTACTTAATTTTTCTGTAACATTGTCACTCCCTTTGTTTCTAAACTCGACCCATTCTCTGCTTAAATATTTTGATGAATGTTATAAGTGCTCTCCATTTTGTATTTCATTTTGATCGAGGCTCGCAGAAGAGCTAGAGAAGAATGGAAGGGAACGCAATGGAAAGTGGGAAACCTCAACACTAGAGTAGAAATGAGATCAAGGGGAGGGGGAGAAGGACATATGGGGGTGAACCAACTGCATGAAACAGCAAAAAGAGGAAGGTGACGTTGGGGATGAAACAGAAAAGAAACAAACCAACAAATAAGGGAAACAAACTAACAAAAAAGGCATGAGGGAGAGGGGGGGGAAAAAATCCCAATAACTTGGGCAGAAGAGATCATGAGTATGGATGCAGGATGACCTGAGGTTGTGGTGAAGAACTGTCTTCAAGCCCTGAAGGAAAGAATGTGACTGAACAGACTAGGGAAGTTGGTTTCACAGGCGAGGTTATTCATTGTATAGCTAATTATGATGATGTATAATGGGGGCTGGCAGGATGGCCTAGAGGTATGTTGAGTATAATGGGGCTGACAGTATGGCCACACTCACCTCTAAGCTGTCTAGCCTGAGTTTGAATCCTGACCGAGCTATTCACTGTCACCTTGGTGTTTTGCAGGTAGGGTGATTCATCAATGTGTTCAGCCGTTGCTCGATGGATGTTTAACTGGCATCCCATCTGCCGGCATTAGTAGGTGGACGTTAACAATCCCAGGGTGTCCTTCACGAAGAGTTGGCGAGTTATTGCCGGCACCCTGAACAAATTACAAATTCCTTCTGTTACCCTATACATATGCCTGGAGTATGCACAGCAGCACAGCCATGCTCCCAGCAATGATTCAAACTAGTTGCCACGTGTTGCATACAAAATGAATGAATGAGGTATAATTTTGTTATGTTTGTCCAATTAGATTATTGAAGACACCTTGCTGCCAAAAGATAGCTCTGGTGGTGATCAACTGTGGGGTAACATCCACAGTTTACTATCTTTTTTACAGGAGGGGAAGCCTGTTGAGAAGCTGACGGCAGAGAACCTTCTTGCGGAAAAACTCCAAGCGCGTGTCGAGGAATTCAATCGACAACTACGAGAAGATCCGCATGATGTGGCAAGGTGGCTGGCTTTCATTCGCTTTCAGGACGAAGCTGCCCTGCAGGAAGACGAAGCCTCGGTCTGTGACAGCTTGGAGGGACGAACAAAGGCATGCTCATTCGAATGTCTTTCCTTAAAGAAAGATTCCGCAAACACGAAAAAGCCTTGAGTATGATTGGGATGCCTGATCGGACAATTGGTTAGGGGCCATCTATTTTTTTTTTTTATGTTTCATGCAAATATGATGAAACTTTTGACCCCAAACGTTCACCCCTGTTTTCTACCGCACACCTGTACTCTCTGTTCATGTCCGTTCCCTCCCTTTTAATTACTCCTATCTTCTCCCAACCTTCTCACGCTCTCCTCCAACACTCCTCTTCCTTTCTTCAACTGTATTTTCTCTTTCTAACAATATTGCATTCTCTCTTCTCTTTCTTTTCTAAATTTTGATTTTTCTCATTTTGGTCCCACTTTCGTCCTCGCTCAAGTATACATAACGAATATATGGCCCCTTACACCATTTACTTTTGGTGGCTTCTACAAAGCTGATCATTCTTGCAACCTGATGTCTCATCGTGTTGAATCGCATGTTGCTCAAGTCATGCATACGAACAATGTGATCGGTCTCATCTTGAACGTAATTCAGACCAGGGAGGGCAGTCATGGTTGTCGCTCATATTAAGATCATAGAATCGTCATACCAAGCAAAGATCGCTTTGTGACCACAGTGATCCAAGCAATTTGTTTATTGGATTTTCCACTTGTGTTCTGCTTTTCAGACTCGCTCAGCACTACTGGAACGGCGTTTGGCCATTGTGGAACGGGCCTTGGAGGCAAATCCCAGCAGCACGGAGCTGAAACTGAGTCACCTCGAAGCAGGGGCTGAGCTTTGGGCTACGAGCCAGCTCGCTGGAGAGTGGAAGAAGCTGGTTTTTATGCATCCCAACGACGCTTCTCTTTGGGCTCGTTATCTTCTCTTTGCACAGGTTTGTGTAATTTTACGATGAGTAAGGGAAAGACTGTAATAGCTGCCAACAATCTTTCCTGCATTAATATTTATGAGCTATTAATGCGTTATCAAACTAATGTCCACAAATTGTATTTAAGAAACCAAGAAAGAGACTAATGTACATAACTAACAGCTTAACATCCCTTTCTGAAAGGCTGGAATGCTCAGTACAGTAAATATAGTTTCCCAGCTTTCAACCCATAAGAACTGGAACTTGTACTCTCAGTTTGATGTTGCTGACAGGATGGCCTAGAGGTACGCACACTCGCTTCTAAGCTGTCTAACCTGGGTTTGAATCCTGACCCAGCTATAAACTGTCATCCCGGTGTTTCACAAGCAGGATGATTCATCATTATGGGTGCCGTTCTTCGGATGGACGTTAAACTGGCATGCTATTTGCCAGCATTCATTGGTGGACATTAAAGATCCCACGGTGTCCTTTGTGAAGAGTCGGCAAGCTATTGCCGTCACCATGAACAAATTCCAAATTCCTACTCTAACCAGCAGAGTGCATTGCATCAGCAGCACAGCTGCACCCTCAGCCAGTGATGCTACCCCACAGCCTTGTGCTACATACGAACAAAGAAGATGAAGTTTGATGGTGAGAATGTTGAGCTATTCTAACCATCTCCTCTCCTCAACAGAGCCACCAATCCACCTTCTCGGTGTCTCGCGTGAATTCCCTGTACGGAAAGTGCCTGAGCACGTTGGCATCTGCGGTCGATGGCTCTCTGCTTTCGCACCCTGCTCTTCCTGGCACTACTGAAAGCATGTTTGGTGAGAGGCAACTGTTTGTTATACATGTATGAGTTTTGTTCACCATTCTCTTGGTCCAGTGATGTTTATTCAATGTTGTTTGCATTCTCTTATTCTGCAGTTTGTGTTTTGGACATCAGACTTTAGGAACACTCAACAGCATCTCCCTCTTAATTTTTCTGCAACATCTATTCCACATTTCTTACAGTAATCTTCTGAACCTCCAGGTGACATGTGTTCCTTCCTGTACAGGTATCTTCCTGCAGCAGTGCCATTTCTTACGGCAAAGCGGTCATGCTGAGAAGTGCGTTTCCCTCTTCCAGGCCGCTATTGACTTCAATTTCTTCCGCCCTGACAACCTAAATGATGTCAAGACGCATGGCCTTGTGGGTACTTTGAGATCACTTCCTCCCTTTTTTTTCACTTTGCCCTTGTTTGCACTCTTTCTTTCTTTGTCTCTTTTGATAACCTTCAGTTTATACTATTTTCCTTGATTTTATTACGGCATGGATTTGATTTGACCAGTTTGGACCATTATTATGGCATTACATTTTCTTTCTCAAATTAAAAATCCTAAACCAGCCTATTTCAGTCGACTGCAAGATTAGAGCCTCCCTCAAATAATGTAAACGGGTGTTAGGCATGGTCACCACACTTTCCAATTGCAGGTTTGCAAGAGTGAGCAGTCGTGGGAATAAATCAAACTCAAACTAGCCAGTAGAGAAAGAGGCTTGTCTTTAACCCCTTGACCAAACAGCGAGCGAGTAATTTATTGTGTGTGTGTGTGTGTGTGTGTGTCTCTCTCTCTCTCTCGCTCTCTCTCTCTCTCTCTCGCTCTCTCACTCACATGCTCTCTCTTCACACACACTCTGTTAATTTAATGTTCATTCCTGCCTTGATCCTTTGTTGCTGCTGCTTGGTTTTTATTTTCTCTTCCCAGGTGGATTTCTTTGAGACATTTTGGGACAGTGGGGAACCACACTTCGGTGAGAAGGGAGCTCGAGGCTGGAATGCCTGGATGCGGCAGCAGGAGCGAGGCGGGTGGGTGTCGCTAGACCAGAAAGGTGTGCTGGCAAGGGCAGTATTTCTCCTGAGATGAGTCTTTCTCATCCATCTGCATCATCAAACCCACGCTTTGTGGCCATAGTGCTGCATGTCTATAGTCCTCATTGAGTGACTTTGTACTCTGGCATTCAGATGAGGGAGATGAAGCCAGCGAAGGGATGGATGAAGAGGAGGAGTTGGGGTATGAAGGAGACGAACGTGAACCACGCTGGCAGGTGTGGCTGAGGCTTGAGCAATCCCGTGAGAGGCGGCACTGGATACCTTGGCGTGCTGATGTGAGCAAAGGGCAAAAGGAAGAGGACTGTGATGACCCTGATCGACAGGTATGGATCAGTGTTTTTAATCCACTGATGGAAGCACTCGTGGTACGGCAGGAGAACGGTTATTTTACTTCCAACTTCAACTTGTATTGACTATGATTTTGGTTTCAAGCGAGAGCAGTGTTTGTAATTGGCACAAGCCGGTATCACGATCACGGATAGCCATGTCGGTAATCGGCACAGGCCGGTATGACTATTGCGGATCACCATACCGGTAATCGGTGCAGGCCAGTACCACTTTTGCGGATCACCGGAGCGGTAATCGGCATTGGCTAGTATCACAATTGCGGATCGCCATGTCGGTAATCAGCACAGGCTTTCTAAAGCACACCTCATTCATATAAAATAACCAACTGGCGATTGCTTTAAAAACAGATACGAGAGCAAAGAAAAGCGCAATTGCTTGTATTGTGCTTTGGTGTGAAGGGTTAAAAGTTAAAACCGACTGTACCCACTTCCTGGTACATCTTGACATCATATGTTCCACTGTTCCAAGTGTAGCCAAGTACATCAAAACTTTTAAAATCCTGTACGGTATTTAGAGATTGTATACACCTTTCTTTGCTGGTGAGATACCGCTTTTTATTTTTATATTTTATTTTATTTATTTTCTATTTACTTATTTTATTTTATTTTATTTTTTTGGTATACTTGTAAATTCAAAGATTCCAATACCGGTGTATCGATAGGAAAAGTTATACCGATACAACCGGTATATAGATATATTGCCGGACTCTAATGGAAGGCAAAGCAAACAATTATAATGAATCGAAGAAAAACTGGAAGAATCTCAAAATATAAACCCCATCCGCGTCCGCTTTGTACTCAAAGTAAACTTGATGAAAACGACAGTTAAAAAAAAAAATTATACATTTTATTTATTTGTGTTCTCCATATTCTCATATTAAAAGTTTGTTGAAGATTTGATGACAAAAGCTCAGTTGGTAAAAATGTTATGGCCTGGACATACACACTGAGGCTCATTGTTGAACAAATAAATAAACTAGAGGGGGGAGCACTCGGTGGAGTGCAAAACCTCCGCCGCCAATACTGCTAAGGTCATTCAAGGAACCTGATATCCTATTCATTCAATTTGACGTCAACAGTGCTCACAGAGTTATAGTTTGCAACTTTCCCTTTTACTTTTAACTTTTACATACTCAATTCATTCGTCATAACTAGATTCTTGAGACAGAAATTGATTTTACGTGGGTATATCCACCTGAAGTTCCAATCAGCCGCAATTATAATTTTGGCATGTTTTTTTTGGAAATCACTTATAACTGTAGAAATGCAAAAAAAAAAAAATCGAAATTTTGTTTAAAAAAAATTGCAAAATTTTTTTTCTCTAACAATTTTTTTTGGGGGGGGGGGGGGTTGGAATCACTTAAAACATGTAGAAATGCAAAAAAAAAAAAATCGAAATTTTGTTAAAAAAATTGAAAATTTTTTTCTCTAAATTTTTTTGGGGGGGGGGGGGTTTGGAAATCACTTAAAACATGTAGAAATGCAAAAAAAAAAATTCAAATATTTTTTCAAATTGGCCGCCACAGCGGCCATATTGGATTTTGGACAAGTCCAAAATCTAATGGATGATCCTTGGACCAGACCTAACCCCCACCAAGTTTCGTCGAAATCCGTCGAGGAGTTTTTCCGTAATACTGTTACAACAAACAGAAAGGGTGAAAACAGTAACCTCCATCCATCTTCGATGGCGAGGTTACTAGAGGGGGAGCACTCGGGAGAGTGCAAAACTCCGCGCCAATACTGCGGGTCACTCAAGTGAACCTTATATCTTATTCATTAAATATGATGTCAACAGTCTGACAGAGTTTATGTTCTTTTCTCCAACATTTTTTTTTTGGGGGGGGGGGGTGGAAATCACTTAAAACATGTAGAAATGCAAAAAAAAAACAAACATTTTTTCTCTAACAATTTTTTTTGGGGGGGGGGGGACCAAGTCCAAAATCTAATGGCATGATCCTTGGACCATACCTAACCCCCCCCCCCCAAGTTTCGTCGAAATCCGTCGAGGAGTTTTTCGTAATACTGTTCACAAACAAACAAACAGAAAGGGGTGAAAACAGTAACCTCCGATCTTCGATGGGCGAGGTAATAAACACGGAGGCGATTACAAAATCATGGCGTCTTGCACTTGACGCGCTGCGGCGGAGCTAATAAGGGTTATTTATAGTCAATATGATTTTACCCTTTCACATTTTAACCCAATTTTTAAATATTTTCTCCGTATTCTCATAAATTTTTATTGCAAATTTGTTCTCAAAAGGTTAAAAAAAAAAAAAGTTGTGTCCTGGACAGACAGACGGATAGATGCACACACACACAGACGTGATTGCAAAACCCTGTTTTAGTACAGGCAAAATAAGGTTTGATCGGGAACAAATTGCAACAGAATTTTTTTTAGCACAATGCATTTCTATGAGGTCCCCACAACACCATACTAAAAGTACTAAGAATCCCTGTTGCGGAAATGCGTCTAATTTGCATAATCCAATATGGCGGCCAATTATCAATATGTTGCCATATCTTTGCTCACAGATTACATATTTAGGTGATTTCAACTTCTAGAATGGGTATTTTGTATACAAGGATGCATTTAGAATACTTTTAAACTTCCCTGGAACAAAATCTCATTTGCATAAATCCAATATGGCCCAAATATCAATATTTTGCCACATCTTTGCTCTTGGATGATATATTTGAGCCATTTCAACTTGTAGTATACTGTATATCTTTTGCATACAAGAATGCATTTAGAGTATTTAACAATTTTCTTGGATGTATTTTGATACACATCTCATTTGCATAAATCCAATATGGCTGCCAAATATCAATATTTTGCCATATATTTACTCTCAGACAACAGGTTTGAGCGGTTTATATTTTCTAGAATATTTGAGGGGATCAAAGGCTAAATTTGGGATAGTTTAATATTTTGATTGGATGGGTTTAAATAAAATGATGGATGAATTTAATAAAATCCAATATGGCACCAATATGATATTTTGTGATCAAATTTATGACAGTCACTTCTTTGGCTAGTGTTCATTGCAGGTATATTAATACCCTACTGAAGATGCCATCAAGGTCATCATTATAGTCATCAGTGAAATCTGGTAGTGTGAGTTGGCAAACAATGTCCACGGCATTCTCCACAAACAGCACTGCAATGCAGACTATACTTTCTGCATGTGCACCTCTTTGTATTACAGTCTGTTTTACAGTTACAGCAGATGACATCCAGTAGTTTTGAAGGGGGCTGCAAGCTGGTCAGTTTGTATTGGCAAACATTGTCCATCGACCATGTGCCATCCCCACTCTTCCGGCTTCATATTGATGCTTCTTCCTTTCCACTCCATCATCTGATAAT
>CM068965.1:26725915-26747957 GCA_035128595.1 Eptatretus atami | reverse complement strand
GAGAAAAAGGGTTGTGTGTGCAAAGAAAATATATTCTGACACCATTTGTCACTGGATATTTTATGTTGGGTGTCTTTTTTATTTTTCTCTCATCAACATCGATGTTCAGGGAACAGTGAACTTATAGAGGGTACGAGAACGGCACTCGGTAGAGAGTATACCTCTGCTAGGCTGAAAAGTTTACATTTTGTATCCCCACTGATAGGCCAGATCTGCATCAGGACCTTAACCAAAATCTCATCGGCTTGTCCGTGTCATTTACCCAACTTATCCACCAAGTTTTGTCATAATCCGTCGACAACCTTTTGAAATATCGTGCTATAGATCGTTTTTGGCCCTACCTCTCAATGGTGAAGAATCATTTAAAAATTCTCGAATCTGGATGCGGGTCTTCTTGGCTATCACTAATCCATTCATCCTTGTCACACACCCAACCTGTCCACCAAATTTTGTCTGAATCTGTGCGTAACTTTTTTGAGATATCCTGCTCACCGGCGGGTGAAAACGTAACCTCCGTCCACCTTCGATGGTGGAGGTAACAATCGCATGTAAACTTTAATATGATCGAAATAAATTATTGAATGACTGAGCATACTTCCTTGTTTGTTAATTAATGTAACATATTCCCAGGTTTACAACAATCTGCATTTCAGGGTCAGTCAATGACGTGAACTGCTCGACTCGTTTTCGGTTAGCCCTCATTCAAACATGGCCGTATACCATTTATTTCTCTCAAATCGATGGAATTATCATCTTCAACTTGCATTTACGGCTCGCTCGTGGGATTGTTATTATTGCAGTGCAATTTGAAATTGAAGATGATGTACAGGTGTATTCATTCACTGAGCTTGAGAATCGACTTTTGTGTCACTTTAAGTTGCACTCTATTTGTCAGTTTACTGAATTTCCAGTGCGACTTTGAGCGCATCATAGGAGTCAATGTTGATGGAATGCATACTGATTGTCTTCGATGCGTTTTTGTAGGAACATGGGCTGTTGCTGAAGGCCGCAGGAGCCAACATTCAGAGGACTTTGTACGCGGTTTGTTGGAGCAAGCCATGCAGCTTTTCACGGGTGATGAGCAGGCTGCCATTGCTTTGGCCTGGATGCATCACGAGAGATTAAAGGTTGGGAAGATTGCTTTTCCATCTTTTGTCCACAAATATTATTATGCCACGAACGGTCCATGATCATTTGAGCCTATCAACCAGAATGATTCACGAGAAGGAATATCGGAGAGGGGAGACTGAAGTATTATAAGATTTATTTATCATCTGCAGGTGGAGCTGTCCCAACGAGCATCTGCACTGCGTCGCACTCGTGCCTTGGGAAAACGTGCTCACCGCCTTGCCAAGACTCTCCTCAAACAACCGGCTCACCGCAATCGCCTTCCGTTGTGGCTGGAAATGGCCAAGTTGGAGTGGGTGCTGCAGGAATTTGGCCCAGCACGTCGGATACTTGATACGGCACTTGCTGCTGCTCTCAAGGCTAGTAGTGCAGCAACAAATGAGTTGTGCGCTCTGTGTCTGTGGTACGCCAAGATGGAGCTGGCCTCAGGCCCGTCAGCTGAAGCCTTCAATCGGACAGTTCACATCCTAACTGCCGTTGTAGCAGAAAAGGGAATGGCCTACGTGCCGTCATCAGGGCAGCCAGATCCTCCACTTGCCGTGCTCAGATCACGCAAGGCGTACGAGCGAGCATTGGAAGTGGCGTTAAAATTTGTAGAGGTGGCGACTGTGGATGGATGTGTTAGTGTTTGGCATTACCCTAGTTCTTATGTCTTACTTGTGTGTTGCTTTGCATTCTTGCAATATGCATCAGTGGGGCCCCTTGCAGCAGATACCATATTTGAAAGTGCATACGAGCAACTCAAGAAACTTTTGGGTGCTGGCATGGCTAAGGAGAAGCCCACGGGGCGAGTAGCTCGTGACTTGGAATTACTGGCTGAAGAGAGAGCACTGTTGCTGCGTTACCATGTTGTCACGGAATTGACATCCCCACGTCGGCTCCTACGTAAGGCCTTGAGTTGCGCAGCAATGGAATTTCCTTCCAATGCACATCTCCTACGGCTGTATGTACAGTCAGAGGTAGGTCAGCATGTGGCTACTGTTCACTTGTTTGGTGTTGGAATTCAGATTATCAACATGAAATCGAATCTGAGTTTTTAAAATCTTTCTCTTGCATTGAGTAATTAAATAACATAAGTTTGTCGCTTGCATAAACACAAGTTTGTATGTAGTCTCGGGTTTTCTCGTATTGCTGAGTACACCCCGATTGCAAAGCTTATTGTTGGCATTTCCGTAATGTTTCAACCGTAATGTCATTTCCGTAATGTTGTGAAAGGCCATCATCAAAAGAGCAACAGGTTCGCCATATCTAAATCTCCCTCTGTCTCCTACTCCTTCTTTTGTTCGTGTGTTGTAGACAGAGGGTCCGGGGCTTGGCATAGGTTCGCTGCGGCGTGTATTCTCTCAGCTGACACGTCATTCTGACAGTATAATGCCATGGTTGTTCTCCTTGTATGCCGAGATGGAGCGCAAACGGGTGGTGGAAACCGGTCTGGGGTCAGTCTTCTGAGTTCACGGGTCATTTCTTCCCTCCCTTTAAATTTCTGTCGTTATCAGTTGAAAAATTTTCATTAAATTATAACATGTTCTCTTCGATGGTTATTCTTTATATTTATTTTTAATTTCACTTGTTTTCTATCTCAAAATCTCAAAATGAGTCTGTCCATCCCTTCATCCTTCCTTTCAGGCCTTTATTTCCTAATTCTTATCAGTCATTCTCCTCCTCCTCCTCCTCCTCCTGCCCTTTTATTTCACCACCACCAGCATCTCACTCCATCCTGAGACCGGCCTGCAACACCGGATACAAGCTCTGTTTGAACGTGCTCTTGAGAAGCCCAGCGCTTCGGCCTGTCCTCTCCTGTGGAGATTCTACCTTTACTTTGCAGTGAGTTAGTGTTGTACTATTCAACATTTACGGTCACTTGAGAGAGCATAGCCATGGCAGTTGATGCCGTGGTGGGCCATGATTGCATCATTACTTGTTTTCCACATTATTATCAAAGGAAGGTTTACAGTTTTTATAAAGTTCATATCACTTGCATGTTTGTGTGCTTCGCTGTTGCATGACAAGAAATTCGGTGCAAAATCTTTCTGTTTATTTTACACTTCTGAAACTCAATTCAGGCGATCCACTGGAAATCGGAGAAGGCTATCGGGGTCTTCTACCGTGCTGTGCAGGCCTGCCCTTGGGTCAAGGTATGAGTCTGATCTCAACACATTTTAGAAAATGCACACTTTTTGTGGAAATTCATCATTGGAATATCCATTGTTTTGGTGGAAAAGTATAATTAGTATAATTTTGAGAGATTGTCACAAATTTAAGTTTTAAAAAATATTTTTTACAAAACAAACCTCTTCTCGATGTTAAACTGTATATATGTACGTACATACGTGTTGAACAGCTCGCTTTTGCCTATCAGAGACAAGAGGTTTACCTCCCTGCCAGGCTGTCTCCACTGTTGGATTCCTCCTTGCCCAGCTCACTTTATCTCGGGCACATCTCCACAGGTGCTGTACTTGGACGCAGTGCGGTTGTTTCCGGAGCGACTTCAGGAAATGGTTGACCTCCTCACTGAAAAAGAGCTTCGTGTACGTCTTCCTCTGGAGGAACTAGACATTCTGTTGGAATGATGACCATTAGCGGGCCTTGATGCATTACGACGAGCGAGGTTCGCTCCTGCAGTTTGTTGGAGAGAACCTGATGTGTTATTCACTCGTTAGTGTGGTTTCATAGGATCTTTGCATGCGGGGAGAGTAATTTTGCCAATTGTGTCTAAAATGGAAGAACCTTCTGTACTGTTTCTCACCTTTTCTTTTTAATTTAAATGCCCTATCCCAAAAACTTCCTTGATCCAAAAAACCCCCAAATTGGCTGATGCTGGGATCGTCAAACATGAACAAGGCTTGTTCCTTGTGAGACCCTGTCTGTCTGTACAGTAATAAAGTTAGCTTATTTTTCTTTTTTCTCTCTTGTTTTCTTTTCTTGATTCTGCAGTCTGTAAGGCCTTTAGCTGTGCCTTGATTCATAGTGTTATCAATAATCACGAGTAAATTATTCTTTCAGGGCCTATGATGTGAGTAGTGTGAGTAAAATAACTCTCAATTTCACATTGAGGAGGAGGAGGAGATTCGGTCCATACTCTGTGCAGAGCGTTGATGCTGCCTAAGCAGTGTCCTTGGCTATTGGGCACAATCCTGGACGGGTCACCACTCCGACACAGTATACCAGCATGCTGGCACTCATTTTGCCGACCTCGAAGGATGACAGGCCGAGTTAACCCCACCTGGTATTAATTCAACAGCTGAGCGGGATTTGAACTCAGGAGTTTAGGCTCCCAAGCCCACCACCTTAACCATTAAGCCAACACCAGGCATGAGGTGAAAGGAGAAGAACTCTATCCACCCCCCCAAAAAAGTCATAGCTTTTCCTCCTCCCTCGAACAATATCATACTGCTAATAACTAAAATTGATTAATTGTCTACTCTGACTAATGTTGAGAAGTCGAAGGGTCTGAGGCATAGCCCTCTTTGACTACATACATCATACTGGCTAACAGGTCTGTTTAACCCAGAGTTACATGACCTCATTCTCAGAGCCCACACAGACTGAGTACTCCTACAACTCTATATAAGAAGTAAAAGCTCATTTCAAAATCAAGAATCATTGTATAAACAAAAGTATCTATAAAAACATGAAATTTACCAGCAAATTTTTGTTTTAAGCGTAAAAGTATCTTTAAACTAGAAGGGCACTCAGTAGGGAGCATACCTCCACCAAGCTGATTGGTTTATGTTTTGTATCCCCCTGATCGGCTGGATCTGGATCTGGATGTGAACCTGAACTAAATTTAATCGGCTTGTTCTTGTCACCTAACTAACTCACCCACCAAGTTTCGTCCAAATCCGTCCACAACTTTTTGAGATATTTTGTTCACAAGCAAACAAGAAGATGTTGGGCAGAGCATGATACTTACAAAATCCATAAAACAAATTTGACCTCAAAAATAATTTGTTGGTTGAATTCAGTGATCTGATATGCAAATCCTCTTCAAATTTCAAATCAATGTGATGAAAATAGAGTATTTTATAAATACTACCTTAGTTGTTGACCTTAAGCCTGGTGTTGGCTTAGTGGTTAGGGTGGCGGCTTGGGATCCTAGGGTCCTGAGTTCAAGCCCCATTGGCCGCTGAATTAAAATACACCAGGAGGTTGACTCAGCCTGTCATCCTTCTGAGGTCGGCAAAATGAGCACCAGTGTACTGGTAAGGGGGACACTGCATCAGCGGCATAGCCGTGTCCCAACCAATGATGCAACCAGCAACCACAGGCTGCACTCGATAGAGAGTTGTTGACCTTTGGCCTATGTTGACATTTTGACCTCAAAAACAATAGGCTTCTTGCTTTTGATGAACTCTACCATGTGGTGAAGTTTCCTGAAGATCAGTTTAAAATTGTGACCTGCAGGTGATACACATAAACATCGGGGCAATACCCCTAGGCGCTCACTTGATAGCGGCTGGATAACATAACCAGGGAACTACTGGAAGGCATGGATGACCCACAAAATATGTAACGGACAAGAAAGTAAAAACCTGTGGAATCTTTTTTTTTATGCCATGAGCAAACTTTATGCCTGGTGTGGCGTAATGGTTCGGGTGGTGCGCTTGTGATCCTAGGATCCAGAGTTCAAATCCCAATCAGCTGTTGAATTAATACTAGGTGAGGTTGACTCTGCCTGTCATCCTTCTGAGGTCGGCAAAATGAGTGCCAGCTTGCTCGTATCCTGTGTTGGAGTGGCGAACCTGTCCAGGATTGTGCCCAATAGCCAAGGAGACTGCTTAGGTAGCACCAACGCTCTGCCCAGAGTATGGTCCCGATGGATGGATCGATCAAACTTTGGTACATTACGGGTGATAAAGGTTGTGGTCAAGTTTCATCAAAATTGTTTGTGTGGTTTCCGAGAAGGAAGGAAATACATATTTTGGGGGGCAACCACCCCTTTCACCCCCATAGACCCCAATTTTTCTCATGTCATGAACAAACTTTTGTACATCACGGATGATGAAGGTTATGGTGAGGTTTCTTAACAATTGTGTGTGCAGTTTCAGAGAAGAAAGCAAATACATATTTTGAGTATAAAGACCCCCCCCCCACCCACCGTAAAACCTCTAGATCCTGCCTTTTTTAATGCCTTGACTCATCTTCGGTACATCACTGGTAATGAAGGTTGTCGTCAAGTTTCAGCGGAATTCTGTGTAGTTTCTGAGAAAGCAAATATTATTTTGGGGGGGTAACCCCCATGTAGACCCCTTATATCTCGATTTTTTTTAATGGCTTGAACAAACTTTGGTACCTTCACGATGATGAAGGTTGTGGTCAAGTTTCATCGAAATTGTGTGTTGTTTCGAAGAAAGCAAATACCTCTTTATGGAGGTAACCCCCCCCTCCCCCATAAAACCCACTGTATACCCCAAATTTTGAAATACCGTGAACAAACTGGTACATCACAGGCGATGAAGGTTGTGGTCAAGTTTCATTAAAATTGCATTGTGTAGTATCTGAGAAGAAAGCAAATACCTATTTTTGGGGGGTAACCCCCATAGACCACCTTAGGGCCCGATTTTTTTTTAAGCCATGAACAAACTTTGGTGCATACACGGTGATGAACGTTGTGATAAAGATTTTTTCGAAATCGTACGTGTAGTTTCAGAGAAGTTGAAAGTATTTGTGGACGGACGGATGACACGCCATTCCATAAGCTCCTCGGAACGACATTCCTGGTGAGCTAAAAACAAACAAACAGAATAACGCATGCAATCAACCAACATACCTGAAAAATCTTCGTTTTCGCAAGTAACAAACAGATGGATAGAGGTGAAAACATAACCTCGATCCACCCTTGAGGTAGAGATAATAACAAGGGATGCCAGTAGAGGATAAATGGGGCTTCTGAGGCATCCATGCAAATGAATGGGGAAAAGGAGGAAAACTCTGAATCAACCCCGAAAAAACCCAAAACAGGAGACGGATTCCTCCCCCTCCCATACAAATGAATTGGGGAAACCTTTCTGACTCAAGGCCCATCAGGTTAAAACAGGGAATGATTTTCTCCCTCTCCCATACAAGCTCATGTTAAATTGAGACTGATTCCCTTCCCTCCCATACAAGCTCATGTTAAATTGAGACTGATTTTCCCCCCCCTCCCATACAAACAAATGTAAAATTGAGATTGTCTCAAGGCCCATCAGGTCAAAAGAGGAGAATGATTTCTCCCCCTCCCCTCTGACTCTCTGACTCAAGGCCCATCAGGTCAAAATAGGATACTTGAAGCCTGTTTCCAAGATGTAGAAAGTCTTATGTTTTGTCGATTCCTAACATTTTCCATAGTCTTTCCAAATTCAGCATTATTCATGAATTTATAAAAGTCCTTCTCAAAATCTGTTTTTGCTTCTGTTCTCCTTTTTGTATTAAAATCAATATATTTCTTTAACCAATGACTTTTTTTAAATTTCAAAATTCGATGAATTTTCTCACTCTCAACCCAGCAGATAAATAAATATTGTCTCAAGTTCCTTTGATGTAAAACATAACTTTCTTTATCATTTAATGTTGTAAGTAGTTTTTCTGGAGATTTACATTTTATATTAAATGACTGTTGGTAATCACTTAACCATTCTTTTCTTGGACTTTCTTTATCAGGGCATAAGGTAGGTCTTTATGTTTGTTATGAAGTTCTTCTGGATATTTTAAATCAACCTCAAAATAATATCCAACTTCAGCTTCATCCAATTCTTTTTGAAGAGAGATAACAATGTCAAGTAAAACTTTTTCATAATGTTTTTCTTTAACCCATTTAAGTTTTCCATAAGGTAAAGATTGAGACATAGCCCACCCATACAAATTGTTAGCATCATAATACATCAGGTAAGAGTTGTCCTTATTCTTATTATAATCAGGAAGATATTTGTTATTTGCTTTAGCATATCTCTTGGAACTTACTTGAGATATTCCTCCTCTTTTAGCCTTCTCTATCATTAAAAGCATATCTATATCACTGATTAATTCCAAATTTTGTTTTGTCATTTTTAACATAGAACTCCAAGACAAGACTGGGGCTGTGTAATAGTGAACGGGGTCTAATCCATAAGAATTTTTATTATGACAGACTGTTCTAAAAGTTTCAAAACACATCAACCAATAACAATACATCAGTTTTAAGATACAAATCATGATGTTCTCCAAGATTCTTTATATTAATCGTCTCCCAAACCTTTAGAGCTTGTGTATAATCTCTATCGGAAATATGAGTTTTATTTAACTTTCCATAGAAACTTTCCCTTGAAGGAAGTTGTGTTTCTTTAAACTTCTCAAATGAATCCATATAGTCATACGGATATATTCCCTTTTGTGATAAGAGATCAATCTCTTCTTGATTTGAGAAATGTGATTTAAGATTCGGGAAGTTTTTAATATTTGATACTAAGTTAGATAATGGACTTGACATAAACTTGTATGTGTCAAAAATCTGATATGGGTTTAGGGGGATGTATGAATTGTTTTTGTGAATGAGATGTATTTTTGATCTGTGTTAGGAATGGCAGAAATATCTCCAGATGTCTTTGAAAGTTCATTTATAAATAGATGTGTGTCATAGTGAGCGTTGTTGTGAAGAAAGACAGGAATAAAGTTTGGAGGCTTGTAATTAAGATTTCAACGGGAATGAGCTGGACCTCTATATTTACCAGTAAGATGACA
The DNA here is from genome assembly GCA_035128595.1 of Eptatretus atami. Taxonomy (NCBI): domain Eukaryota; kingdom Metazoa; phylum Chordata; class Myxini; order Myxiniformes; family Myxinidae; genus Eptatretus; species Eptatretus atami. Next base: position 26,739,134 of record CM068965.1, on the reverse strand, counting down.
GTGATCCCTAACCTTGACCTCTCCCTCAATTTTCTCCTCACAAATATGACAGACTAGTGATACCCGTGCACATGCACGGGATAGCAGTACAACATAGCTGGTAGCAGACGACAGACTGTACACGGGGAATGACAAAAATACGCATTGTGCAAAATGCAAGTGGTACTATGGAACGCCAAGACTTCCCAAACATTGTCGGCATGTCCGCTAAGTGCCACAGCAATTTCATAGGGATCGTGTGACGGCGAGCCGAGTTTTTAGTGTCAAGCTTGGTATTATAATAGAGATACTGTTCTTTCTAAATTCCTTTTTCTCTCCCTTTGTAATGACATTGGTTTATAGTTTCACCATTATTTATCTTAGTCTTATACAGTCTTTTTCCAATCGTCTTACAAACTCCTCTGAGGCATCTTCTCCTCTCTAAAGTTCTAACTTGTTGTATTCATCACCAACAGATGATTTGATATCATAACAGAAACCACAAGGATGTTTTTGATATTTATTTGTGTATGATTTATTTGGATTTGGAGAAACAGTATCTATCTTTTCAAGGATACTTTCAAAATCAGCATTTATCACAAACGGATGTTTTATAGATTTGTTAAAATCTTTGAATTATATGTTTGAACCTGCTTTTGGTAAATTGATTACGGTTGATTTATGATTACTGCAATATTTTGAATGTTGATTTAATCGTTCTTTTGTGTGAAAGGAGTTGAGACATCTCTTACAAGGATACGTTTTACATTTTTCTCTATATAGTTGTGATTTGGTTAATCTTGAGAAATTTTTGATGAAAGCAAAATGTGATTTTTTTTGAAGTAAAGTGGAGAAGGTCAATGTGTGTTTCATCATTTTTATAGTTGTTTGAAAATTTTATATCTGAACTTTGTTTGTATCCGTTAATCCATATACATTAACAGATAGATTATTCATTTTCTCAAATTTGGAATATCTCTCAATGACATTGGAACTTTAAATCTTTAACATTTAATGTATTCTCGTATTTCTTATAATGTTCAACCCTTTCAGGATTCCATTGTGGAGGATGTAAGTGAGCAAGAACAGACTATAGAAAACATTTATTATCTTTGTTTTGAATATTAACAACCGCTTTCTTAAGTTTTATCTCTTTTTGGTAAATCAATATAAGAAGAAGCTTGAAGAGGATCTGATTTTAAGATGTGTATATCTAAAAAGATTATTTTTGTAATTGTAAATCCACTACCTACTACAGTGTTATCAACATCTTGTTCTTGTCTCTGGAGTTCATCGTAAACATCATATCTTACAAAATTTGAAATGATGAGATAAAGTGAGGGTTTGTCCTCATATAGGGAGTAGTTTCATCATCTTGTCTTACCATATTCAATTTACTCCCATATAAAACTTAAAAGTTTTCATTTCACTTAATGTGTTTTTAATTATAGTTTCAATACTTTGTTTAACCATATCAACAGCTTCCATGATTGAAGATGGTCCAGGGTCTTGAAAACAAAACAATTTTATTTTTATATGTCCTTTAAATGCCCCATCAGTGTTTTCAATGGAGAATTTAGCTTCCCTTTCTTCATTGTTCGGGTGTTTGCGTGATTGAAGGTGTTTATTAATAAAAAAAATTTAAGAATATCATTATCACATCTATCACAATGTTTTGTTTCTTGGTCATGGAGATATTTGTCTGAAAAGATTGAATGTGTGTTTGTTGGTTTGAAGGTCTTTTTTTAAACATTTATATTCGTGATTACAAACATCGCAGTACGTTGTATTCACCATTTTTATATAATAAAACTTTGCTTAAAATAAAATTTTCTTGATGAAAATTTCGTTTCATTTATAGGTGAATCTGTACTTAAAACCATTTTATCCTCCAATCTTTTTCACTTAATAAATACAATGTATCAAGACACAAAGACAAGTTTCAATCAATGTCTTCATTTGTAAAAGATATTGAGAAATATGTCAAGGATGTAAAATTGAACAAAGATAAATATAACAACTATTGGATAAAAACATTATGGTGAATAATATGAGTTCTTCAATTTCTTCAGTGGAAGGGCTTTTAGTATATCTGGAAGAATATCAATTAAAGTATCTCAAACAAAAGTTTCTCCTCTCCTGGTAATATATTCAAAACTAGAAAAGCAATGAAACAAGAAAAATATCAAAAAATAAAAAGCTTATGGATGAAGCTTTAGAAAGAAAAGATAGACCATCTGTAATACGCAAGGAGAAATTTGTATTTTTTTCACAACCCTAAAGATGTAAATCCTGATGAAATAAAGGATGTAATATATCAGGTGAAATGACATTTCGTTCAATAGTAGTTGAGGATCATTTTAAAATTACCTTAATATAAAAAAATGTAGTAGTTGAATCTGTTAATGAAAAAAGTATATAGATATCGATGGTAATGTTTTTTCTACTAATTAAATACGAGTCATTATTCAACTGAAGATTTTGAAGATTAGGAGGGTGATGACAGTTATGATACCGAGAGTTTGTGTTCAACGACAGTTATGAAAGTAGTTTTTATAGATGATTGTGAAAGTACCGAAGATGATACCAAAGATGAATTTTAGTTTAAGTAAAGTTTTACTTTATAAATATGAAATAATTTACTGGATTTTGAGCCTCTTGAATTCCCTGATTCTCCATATGACAAATTTGAGAATTGTCCTGCATGTGAAAGATGGGGATTAAACACAGAGTCAAAAGCTATAAACAATGTATATTCTGTATTATATTCTAATTAATCAATAAAAAAATATAAAAAAGGAAAATAATTCTTTTAGATTTATACCAAAATGAATTACTTTACAAGATTGATTAGAGAAATGAATGTAAAGTATGAGGGGATAACAGACCTTTCCTTACAATGAGAAACTGAACGTTTAAGAGAAATGTTCAAAGGATTGTTGTTATATTTGTTGTGAATTCTGGCCCGTCCGGCGTGCGATCGGCCGCTTGACTCGAATGGCGGCCGCCTCGCCCACCGGAACGGACAATTCAGTCGTGACCCTCCGGGAACTACCGCCGGAGCCAGTCACGGGTGGGGTTTAACCCCACCACCACCCAGTCGCAGTCCACCCGCGCGAGATAGGGTAAATCGCCGAAAGTCGATATACCTATGGTACTCGCACGGGTAATCTGCGAGGGATGGGACCACGCCACAGGCCGACTCCGGACACGAACCGCTTAAGCGGTTCGTTCCGTATTACAGGGATAACCGAGCGAGTTATCGTCGGCCTGACGGTTCCGATTAATTACCGGGATGTTGAAACCCAACGAATCCCTTACGTGATGCAAGATGGAGATTCAATAAAAAGAAAAGACGAAGCAAAACGGGAACAATCGGACAAGTACATTTATTCACGGAAGGCACGTATATTACAATAAAACAAAGGAACAAAAGCAATACACGTATGTAGTATATGTTTATGTAAAGAAAAACACAAGCAAAGAACCAACGCAGATCTACAACCGAATATGACTTACACGGCAACATTATAACAGTTCTACTTTTCAAGACTGCGCCACCCACAGACATTTACACAAACCAACCCAAAAGAAAAGAAGTCGCGACTTCCCTTACGCGCGTCGAGTCCTTGGCGACCGTAACTCCGAGTCCTCCGGCGTGGTCCACTGGCTCGTGCCGCGCGCCTGCACGTGTCGTCCGCCCGACAGCTCGGACGAACGAACAGAACCTCCGACCGGGACGATCACAACAACTCTCCATAATTCCCCTTCGGGGACAAGGGAACAGGAAAGGGAACGACGTTCTCGTCGACCTTCACGCCCACGCCTTTTGTCAATCGCTTGAACGAACCAAGAGCCTCCGCTTCAACTCTCCCACACCCACGCCTTTTGAAGGGCCGGCCCGCCCTTTGCCCCGCCCCATTTCTGTCTCCTCCCTTCTGGAAGCTTCTCAAAAAGGGGCGTGCCCTCGCGTTCCCCCCTCCCCAGCGCCGTGCGGGGGACGGGGAAAGTCAGTTTTGGCTCGGGGCCAGGGATCATTCCCCCAAAATCAGGCCCCACCACCTTTTTCACTTTGACTCCTGGCTCAAATCGCCCCTCCCCCATGCCAAAGGCGGGAAAAGCAGAAGGGGAAATCCCACAGGCGCTGTTGGTTTTTTCTTGCACGCGCCGTATGACGAGGGAAGAAAGACTCGGGCGGGAGATGCCCCTTCGCCACCCCGGCCCGCTGCACTCCGCCCGCGAGATCGTGACCGCACGGTGCTCTCGTTGAATGGCGAGTGGCGAAGATGTGGTTGCGTAGTTGTGGAAGGTGGCGTCGTGTAGAGAATGGCGTGATCGTGAAGTGTTGGTTGTGGCGATGTTCGTTGTTGTTTCTTGCACCAAATTAACAATAGCCAAAGAAAAACGGCTAACTGAAGCGTCGCAGCCCGAATGATCACATATATTCCCTCTATACAACGGGTTGGTAACTACACATGAAACTTACCGATATATCTCACCTGAGACCCTTATGGTGTAATGCGAATTTCTACAACGTAACATATTATTCACGATTGTCATTTTCAGGGAAATATCAACACAAGATATTGTATAAATAAAATAATGGATTATCTTGAATTAAACCTGAACTTAGGATAAAATATAGAGTTTCGAAAAAAGCAACATAGTAAATTAAATAACCTGTTTTCCAAATATATAAATGAATGATTTTTTACCCATTTGGGAAATAAGATAAAATTTAACAACCAATAAAATCTCCAATTCATTAAAATGTCTCATAAGTTGGTTCAAGAGGATGTGGAAAAACCTGCTTACTTTAAAGATGCTCCTTGCTCCCAACTTTTTAGATTATGATAATTTAATAATTTGCAAAGTCGTGTTTTCAACCTGAGTATCAACTACTCTCACAAGGTTTAATGCTGGTCTTCAAAAAGAAGAATATAATCGGTTTATTTAAACTTCAAAACAACTAAATGATTACACACATGAAGATATAATAACAACTATTTTGTGATACACAGAGAATATAAAAGGAATCAAAACGATAACTTGTATTCTTAGTGATAATACGGATGATATACCTTCTCCCCAAGATTTGGATAATCAAAAAAGAACTCGCTTATCTTGATGATTGTGTTAATGAGAGAAACCAAACGGTAATGGACAGCTACTACACAAGAGGGAGACATTCTTCTTGTAATTGTATTTATCTTAGTCAATCATACTTTCAACTCCCTCGTCGTTCCATAAAAAACAATTCTAATACTTTTATTTTATTCAAGTTAAATTCAATAGATATAACAATTTTTGGAGAGAGATAATTGTTCTCCTTTAGTAATAAAAAAGAATTTGGGATTAATATGAAAAGCACACGACTGAAAAATATAAATATATTGTTGTGAAACAAGATGAGATATTAAGGGATATATTTTTATTTTAAAAAAATTACATATATAATGACAACTATTATTATCAATCTTGTGGGTAATCTGCTTCTGGAAAAAACTTTCATAATCAAGGTTCTTGTATAGTACAAATGAGAATATTGTAAATTTACTTAAAAAACACCCCGGATACACATGTATCAACAACAATACCACTAGAGCAATAAAGACCTGGAAAAGTAGAAGGTAAAGATATTACTATATTTCAGTAGAGGAACATAATGCAATTGAGGAATGAAGGTCAATAATTGAGGTGGTTTCTCTTGGTACACTACAAAATATTCACATTGTAAGAGTGAGTTAAAGAACTAAAATCTGGTGCTCTTGGATATTAGAAACTAATCCAGAAGGAATGAGACAGATTTAAAACATCTGACGGGGTAAGATTTTATCATTCGTTTTTGATGTTGATTGAAGAAACTCAACGCAAACGTATGAAAAGCAGAGATATAAGTATTGGTGAAGAACAAATACAACTCGTATTAATGTTAATAAAGAATTGATGAAATATTTAAAGAAAAGGATTTATTTGAAACACATCTACTTTAATGATGAAGAAAAGGAAAATTTCCCTGTTGATCTTTACAATTCATTAAATGAATTTTCCAATAAATAAATGGATGCGAAAGAAAGAGCATAAAATTTAAGGAACAATCAAGAGTTGTTTCAAAAGTTGTAAAACAACAGGAAGACATAAAGAAGAAATGCAGACAGAAACTAATGGGTGAAAGAAGCATTTTGAAAGAAAACGAAAATTTTTAAACCACTTTAAAAAACTTCCAAGAAAAAATTATAGATGTTTTCACAGTTCCCACATTAAGAATATACTCCGAAAAAACTTCAATGTTGAAAGATTTCAGTCAATGGACGGAGGAAGAATTAGGGCATATAGGAGCTTTTGATGATGAAGGATTATCTTCAACAACTGGAAGAGATTAATCAACCCACTGATATATTGTGAATGCTCTTCAAAACAATGAATATCACGGATTAAAAAACCAAAGCACGCACTCATTCCAACAGAACACAGCACATATTTCATCTGTTCATAGAAAAAGGTATTGATATTTAATGATGAATTAAAGATCTTGATTCTGCTCAACCCTGTTAAATTAACCCCAGATTAATGTTCTTCTCACAAAAGATGGAGACAAGGTTAAACTGTGAGGGATGAATCAAAGTATTTTGATAAACCATTGGATATGAAAAAATAATGATGATGGAGTATATATTGATCTGCTGGATTCTCTTATATATAGGGTTAGTCTTCTGGTAAAAGTAGGAAGAATGAGAAGGAGAAACACATTATTCAGGCTTTAAGTACCTTGGTTCAGGTGTTAGTTTTCTTTCCAAATGACCCATCACAATTAGTTAATAGACTGTTATTGTTGTTAGGTAGTAAGAAGGCTGGAAATAACAATTGTTTAATGAAGCATCAGCCATTTTAGACCAGTTGAATGAAAATGAAAATAATTAATAAATGTCAATACAAAGACATTTTATCTCGTATTAAATAAGATGAGAAGCACAATCCTTAGTTTTAATTTCACAACAAGCAACCACACATCTTCATTCCCATACCACTACAACTTGACAGCAAAAAGAATATGGGCGTCTTTATTGTCCATGGAAACTTATAATACCTTATTTATATAACCGAGAAAATGACAAGTTTAGTTATAATCCGGGAAGTGGACACAAAACGATAACAGTTTCACCGGAGCATTGAGATTTCTCAAATATCTTCCGAAATTGTTTCGCTTAAGAAAGAGAACAGGGTGATGACCAAAAAATATTGTTATAGATATTCAAAACATACTTCAAAATCAAAGATTAAACTTAAAAATAACTACAAGTTGATTTCACAATTGATAATTCATTTAGAGAGTTATTGGGTTTCTCCTCAAAAAGATTGAAACTAATGGGATGTTTTACCAGTGATAATGTCATTCAAATATCCTCAGGAATAAATTCGAATTAATTCAGTGTGTTTTGATTGATGGTGCTTATAAATGATGGAATAAGAACAAATACAATATTTTTCATCAGCGCATACTCAACCCCAATGGTTATAAATTCATAATGGAACCCAAAAAATCTGGTTTACACTACCTGTGTCAGGAAAAAACATATACAGAGTAATTTTTAGGATAAACCGACCAAGATAATCACATGATTTTTTTAATGGAGAATTATATCCATCAGAATTCACACTATGTGAAGTTTTCAATAAATAAATACGATGTTATTGTGAGGAAATACGAGTTGGGGAAATATAAAATAATTACAGGGGATGGATGTTTCCTTCCCCATACTAACAAGGTGAAGGTATGTATCTTGGTAGAGGATACTATAAACCTAAGAGACAAGGGGTGTCAGACATCAATTTAGAGGAGATGGATAATTGATACTCTAATGGGTTAAGGTTTCAACTATTTCTTAAACATAAAAGACCTAATTGGTTCAACTGCTTCTGCTCGTGGGAACTAGTATCGGGTGCTATAAAGAGATAAAAAGAGGCCCAAAAGGAATCTCAATAAATTACAAGCAATAAATAAATTAAAACAAGGTAAAACTCGTTGTCTCCCTAAGAACGACAGAAAATAATTCAAATACTTGGGTCAGGGCTTCAAGGTTTTAACATCTTTTTTCACCTAATAAATACAAGTATTGAACGCAATTGATACGTAATCCTATGGTTTTTGATGATACCATTGTCATCTCAAAACTCCAACTAAAAAAGAAGATTACTTCAGTAAAATGCAAATACTGAACAGACTGGAATGCAAATGGAACAAAAAGTTTTGAAATAAATAATCAAAAACCTTATTTTACAATCTATCAAGAAAGTTTCTTGTTGTGTAAATTTACACTTCACTAAAAGGCCACTAACACAAAACGCTCACTCGTACAATGATTTATTCTGGAAAAGTGTTGATCAGTGTTCGTTTGTACATTGGAACACAAGAAGTTGACAGCGGTTTGATTATGTCTCCTACATCTGAATGATGAATATTTACACTACATTCATTTAGTGATTAAATGGGAAGGGGGCCTGTCGAAGCTTTTATTCCTAATATGTCAACGGGAACAACACAGACCTCGGATATAGTCAAAGGAAAGAATGTATAATGAGATGACACAAAACAGATAATAGTTTTACTGTGGCAGTTCCTCTTAAAGGTATATTTAACCTCCGCCACTTCGAAGATGGATGGAGGTTAACTGTTTTTCAACCCCTTTTGTTTGTTTTTTGTTTTGTGGAACAGTATTACGGAAAAACCCTGCGACGATTCGAGAAACTTGTGTGGGGGGTTAGGTATGGTCCAAGGATATGCATTAAATATTTGGACTTGCCCCCCCCCCCAAAAAAAAAAATTAAAAGGATGTTTTTTTTTTTTTGCATTTTCTACATGTTTTAAGTGATTTCCAACCCCCCCCCAAAAAAATTGTTACCCCCCCCCAAAAAAAGAACATTTTTTTGGGATTATACATGTTTTAATGATTCCACCCCCCCCCCCAACCAATAAAAATTGTTAGAGAATAATATTTTTTTTTTTGCATTTCTAATGTTTTAAGTGATTTGCCACCCCCCCCCAAAAAAAAAATTGTTAGAGAAAATGTTTTTTTGTTTTTTTTTGGCATTTCTACTGTTAAGTGATTCCAACCCCCCCCCAAAAAAAATTGAGAATTTTTTTTTTTTTTGCATTTCTAAACATGTTTTTAAGTGATTTTTTCACCCCCCCCCCCCCCCAAAAAAAAAATTAGTTAGAAACAAAATAAAAATTATTGCAACTTTTTGTTCAACAAAAATTTCGATTTCTTTTTTTTTGCATTTCTACATGTTTTTGAGTGATTTCCAACCCCCCACCAAAAGCCCCTACCCCCCCCAAAAATTCTTTTTTTGCAATTTCTACATGTTTTAAGTGTTTCAACCCCCCCCCAAAAAAAAAATTGTAGAGAAAAGTTTTTTTTTTTGCATTTCCTACATGTTTGTGTGATTTCCAACCCCCCCCCCAAATTTTTTTTTGTTTGCATTTCTACTGTTTTTAAGTGATTTCCAACCCCCCCCCCCCAAAAAAAATGGTTAAGAAAAAATTTTTTTGCAATTTTCTTCAACAAAATTTCGATTTCTTTTTTTTGCCATTTATACATGTTTTAAGTTGATTTCCAACCGCCCCCCCAAAAAAAAAATGTTGGAGAAAAGAACTATAACTGTCAACGCACTGTGCAATCAATCATTTAATGAATAGAAAAAAGAGGTTCACTTGAGTGACCAGCAGTATTGTGGCGGAGTTGTGCAGTTCTCCCGTGCTCCCCTCTAGTTTGATTTTGGTGATCATGTAAAGTTCGTATGGTCTTAAATTAGTATTCAACTACAAAGGAAATGATAATGAAATAGATTTACTTTTTGGTGTTGGTAATGCTTTTTGCTGCCTCAGAATAATTTGTAAGTTATGAAATGAGTTGTATAATTAGTGAATATAACTCCTAATTTTAAAACAGAAAATGTTTGAATAGAAGAACTTAACTCAGAAACCACTCAATGTATCATACCTTAAAAGAGATGTCAACACGTTAACTGAACCATACCCACTTACAACGTGGAATTGGGCATCTGGAAGGAAAGCCACGATATCTGTGATCATTTTTAAAAACGAGATGGTGATACTGCGACGGATAAGAATAACATGCATTGGAGTGATAACTACTAAGGTGAAACAACTTCGGTTCTCTCTCGATGGACACATTTTAATCACGAGAAGATTGGAAATTAATTGGTGAAAAAATGAATTATGCTGAAGCAACAAGTCTTACCAAAGAGGGTGTGTGAAAGCAGGAAATAAAGAAGCTATTTTGATATGACAGCATTTAAAAGTTTGTATACAATCTATGCATTTGACTGAGTGGCTCAAAAGGAAACTATAAAGTCTAATCACGGTGATACTTCCCTATACAATGAAAGAGGAGAGAACTGAAGAGTTTGATACATATTTTGCTTTTGGAAGAAACAGAATTACAGATTAATACAAATATGGTGTTATGATTAGTCCTCACATAATGTTTTGTAAATAAATGAGTGGGTAAAGTACAAACTGGGGTAATCAAATCAAATCTCATAAACTCATCTTTTGTTCAAATCAATAAGGCATTGGATGATTAACGTTAATGACAATTCAGAAAAAGGAGCAGTAAGAATTGATGTTTTGCTCACAAGAGAACAGGTTAAAAATCTTGAACGATACTGGCTCAACTAAATTAACAATGTCAAAACCAATGTGAATAAACAAGATCTGAAACGACGATGGTTCACGAGCGTATGTTGACGATGTAGATTGTTTCAGAAAGTCAAGGATGAGCATGTGATAATGTTGACCAAGTTATAAATGATCAACATGAATGTGGTGGCGAGTGACAGTTATTAGCTGCAATGTCGAAACCCGGTTTCGTTCAAGCAACTTTAAAAATTTGACCTTTGCATAACCTTTAAAGGCCACAAAAACAATGTGTAGACATTAAACGCATAAGGAACAGGATACCGTGCTATAGCTTATTGGAGTTAGTTCGTCGAGAGAGGCGAAAACCCGGTTCGATTTCCCACAACTTTGAAATTTGACCTTTGGTGACCTTTAAAGGTCAAAGGTCAGGATTATGACTTTGGTCAAGAACTTCCTCTGGGAACATTCCAGGAACAATATAAAACGTCACTATAGGCCATATGGCATTTCGCTACTCATCGATTTATCCATCTTCTGATGAAATCAAGTGTAAAACAAACTTTGAAGGAGGCGCCACGGCAAGGTGTTCAGATAGAGCCAAATGGTTTAAGACTTTAGGTGGGGAATGACCTCAAGATTATGCATAAAAATATTGTCATCCTAGCTCTCAAAGTTGGGCGGTCTATGATTTTATGTCAAAATTGAAAATTTTCTAGTTCGTGGCTTGTGATTGACTTGGGACTTGACCTTGGACGAAAATGAAAAATCGAGCTCCCATGGGCTATGCAGGTGCCATTGGGATAACCAAATACGAAAGCACTGGCCTAGATCGACAAACCCTGAGAGAAGAGGATTTTATGTCAAAAATCCGCAATTGTTCTAAGTTTCGTGACCTGGAACTTGACGCTTTGGGACGAAAATGAAAAATCGAGCTCTGTGGGCTTATGCAGGTGCCCATTTGGGCTAACCAATACCGAATACCCTTCAGATCGACAAACCCCCTAGGAGAAGATGCATTGAAATCGGACTAACGCCCATAAAAACACATGTTATTTTTTGGGCGCGCTCCAGCCATAAAGGCCCTGTAACACGCTTGACTGATTTAGCCAGCGTATGCCGATTATGAAAAATTTGTCTAAAAACGCTGGTACACGTCGAACGTTATGGGTACGTTTGTATACGTTAAGAGCACACTGAAAAAACACTGCCATACGTCGTAGTACGCCGGCTTTAAACGTTGTCTTTGGGTTTCTCCTCAATTTTTTCATGCTTTGAAATTTTACGACGTATGCGGCGTAATGACTCACACGTTCCGCTACGCTGGCCATAAGTGTGTAGGCACGCGTTATGCGATCGTGACAACACGTCGATAACACGTTAACTTGTAGTTACTCATAATCGGAAACACGTTCGAAGGTAATGTTTAGCATACCCCATAGAAGCTATTCCTAACCTATGAGTAACTTTGTAAGCACGCTACACGACGTTTTCACACTTTGCAACACGTTACTTGAAAGTACTACTACTATCTCTACTACCAACCATCGACATCACTAATTCCTTCTCGAACTACTACTACTAACATAACTGACATCATAATATCTCCGAACTACTACTACTTACTACTTATACTACACCAACATCGACATACTAAATTCCTCTCGAACTATACTACTGTAACTGTACTAACTACAACTACTACTAATCAATCGACATCACATCAAATTCTCTCGAACAACTACTACAACCACATCGACATCATAAATTCTGCTCGAACTACTCCTACTATCCAACATCGAATCACTAATCTCTGAATACTACTATGCTCTACTAACTGCTAATACTACTATTAATACTACTACTACTAACTCGACATCACTAAATTTCTTCAACTAGCTACTACTACCACATCGACATCACTAAATCTCTCGAGCTACTACTACTCTACTACCACTGCTACCTACTACAATACTACTACACTTAACATTGACATCACTAATTCTCTCGAACTACTACTACTACTACTAATAACATTCGGACATCACTAAATTCTCTCGAACTACTACTACTACTCACTACTGCTACTGCTACTGGCTACTGCTACTGACATTGACATCTACTCAACACTGGAGTCTGGAACAAACTGACCGGGTCCTCTTGTGAGCCTCATTTTGTATATACCATCCCCTAAACGCTGCCAATCATACGCCGATTATACGGTAGCTTGTAAGCTTAGACAACACGTTCAGTTCAGTTATGTGGTGTCCGGAGACGGTCAATCAAATTCGTCACATAGCCAATGTGCGTTTGAATACGTTGCACATAGGTTCAAGGCACGCTACCCGAACGTTGTTCAACTTGCTACACGTTACTCTTGAAAGTACTACTACTACTACTACTACTTACTCACCAACATCGACATCATAACTAAATTCTCTCGAACTACTACTACTGTACACTACTGCTATACATACTAATACTACTATACTAACATTGACATCACTAAATTCTTTCGATCTACTACTACTACTACTAAATAACATCGACATCACTAAATTCTCTCGAAAATAGGTGATG
>CM068965.1:26690954-26712213 GCA_035128595.1 Eptatretus atami | reverse complement strand
TCGGGTGTGTCTGTGACCGCTGTTTCTCGACAACCACTGGTCCGATCTAATTGAAACTTGCCATGTATATTGCTGGGGACCTGAGGATGTGCCTTTTCAAGGTTTGATATTAATCGGACAAGTGCTTCCCAAGTTATGGCCATTTATTTACCAAACCAATGACAAGACACGTTGTTGCGTGGCGTGGCGATGGGGGAAGAAAGCTCAGTCGCGTTCCCATTACGGGTTACAACGTACGGGCTTCCGGAGAGTGATGACTTCGTGTATTCTAATAATTTCTCGATTCTTTATGCGCATTTATAGATAAACACAATGCCCCAAGTTATGATCGTTTTCATATTAGACGGTTGCAAAATTCTTTCTTGTAACATTCATTTCCATCGAGTATATTCACAAAGAATAACTTGGAACTTGGTTCTTGGTTTAAGTATATTTGTTGAGCAAAGATGAAATGATAAAACTTCTCTTAATGCTCTTGTCTGACCACCTCCTGAGCCACATTTCATTAACCTCCGCCATCAAAGATGGATGGAGGTTACTGTTTTCACCCCTGTCTGTTTGTTTGTTTGTTTACCTGATATCCTATTCATTCAATTTGACGCTCAACAGTGCTCAGAGTTATAGTTTGCAACTTTCCCTTTTACTTTAACTTTTACATACTCAATTCATTCGTCATAACTAGATTCCTTGAGACAGAAATTGATTTTACGTGGGTATATCCACCTGAAGTTCCAAAATCAGCCGCAATTATAATTTGGCATGTTTTTTTGTTAGAAAATCACTTATAACATGTAAAAATGCAAAAAAAAAAATCGATATTTTGTTGAAAAAAAAAGTTGTAAAATTTTCTGTTTTTTTCTCCAACAATTTTTTTTTTGGGGGGGGGGGGGGTTGGAAATCACTTAAAACATGTAGAATGCAAAAACAAAAATTCAAATATTTTTTCAAAATGGCCGCCATAGCGGCCATATTGGACTTTGCACCAAGTCCAAAATCTAATGCATGATCCTTGGACCATACCTAATTCCCCCCACCAAGTTTCGTCGAAATCCCGTCGTGAGTTTTTCCGTAATACTGTTCACAAACAAACAAACAAACAAAAACAGACAGGGGTTAAACAGTAACCCCATCCATCTTGATGGCGGAGGGTTAATGAAATGTGGCTCAGGAGGTGGTCAGACAAGAGCATTAAGAGAAGTTTTATCATTTCATCTTTGCTCAACAAATATACTTAAACCAAGAACCAAGTTCCAGTTATTCTTTGTGAATATACTCGATGGAAATGAATGTTACAAGAAATTAAGTTATTCCCTAAAGTAGAACATGGACAAATATTGGTTCGCTATTTGAATATAACTAGTACGTGCCCGTAAAAAAAAAAAGAATTAATTAATTAATATTCAATACCACGAGGCAAGAAACAACAACCACACAGGCCGTTTCTTCGCTCTCGCGTGCCCGTACGTGGCGTGGCCGGAAGTTCGCAATTATTCGCAGTTACGATTATTCGCAATTTAGTTTTAATGCCCAAATATTCATATTAGCGCCAACTATATTTGCCTTTCGCAATGTCATCGCTAGAAAAAACAAAAAGAGAAGAGAAGAGAGAAAAAAAATTACTTCCTGGTTTGGAGCATACAGCTCACTCTGATGTTACCGAAATTTATGCACCGTCTAATTGAAACGATTCATTAACTTGGGGCATTGTGTTTATCTATAAATGCGCATAAGAAATCGAGAAATTATTAGAATACACGAATGCATCACTCTCCGAAGCCCGTACGTTGTAACCCGTAATGGGGAACGCGACTGAGCTTTCCTTCCCCATCGCCACGCCCACGCAACAACGTGTCTTGTCATTGGTTGGTAAATAAATGGCATAACTTGGGAAGCACTTGTCCGATTAATATCAAACCTTGAAAAGCACATCCTCAGGTCCCCAGCAATATACATGGCAAGTTCAATTAGATCGGACAGTGGTTGTGCGAGAAAACAGCTCACAGACACACACACAGAGACACACACACAGAGATTGCTGGAATTATAGATAGATTAAATTATAAAAGGACTGTGATTATGTGGGGGAAAGAAGTGTTTTAATCAGTAATTCTCAATTTTTGATTTGCTTATATGGAGGGAAGGATAGGTGGGGAGGAAGTATGTCTCCCATTTTGAGCTTTTGGGTTGGGTCAGATAGTTTTTCCCTTTTCCCATTCATTTGAATGGTTGTCCAGAAGCAACAATTAATTATCATCTACTGACTTAGGTATGAGTTCCATTACCAATAAGCTTGCTATCGCTTGCCATGCTGCCATTCCTTACCAAATATTTTGATGGAGTGCTGACAAGCTTATTACCTCCACACAAAGGTGAAGGAGGTAATGTTTCACCCCTTCCTGTTTGTGTACAGGATATCTTAAAAAGTTGTTGACGGATTCGGATGAAATTTTGTGGACAGGTTCGGTTTTGTGATGAGATTAAATGATTCGATTTTGTCAAGATCCGGATCTGGATCCGACTACCAGAATTTTAAAAGTGATTCTTCACCATTGAGGAAGGACCAAAAATGATATATCGCACGATACTCAAAAGTTGTGGACGGATTCGGATGAAACTGGTGGACAGTTGGGTGTGTGGACCACGACGAATTGATGCCATTTTGGTGAAGATCCGGATCAGACTACTCGAATTTTTAAGTGATTCTTCACCATTGAGAGATGGGACTCAAAAATGATATATTGCATGATATTTCAAAATGTATTGGGCCCGATATGTTCTTGTGGATCAGGCATTACAGGCCGAGGTATGCGTTCTACAAGTGCCCTTCTAGTTGGTATGGAACGCACCCCAGGTTACATCCATGACATATCTGAAAAGTATGACTAAGTGGATTGTATGGGTTGTAGCATATGAAAAGTATAAAAGACAAAACACCCTAAAATGAAGCCTTGCCCTGGCCCCTTTTGCCCAAGTTTGGTCCTGCATGCAAGGAACTTTATTGAAATGGTTAAATCTGACAAGTTCACAAAGAGTCGATGGAGTTCTTCAATATACATGTACTTTCATTCTTCTTTTTTTGGTGAAAATAATTAGGTTTTCTTTGCAAGTTTTTGTGGTTGGTGTTTTCTGCATGAGAGACTTTTGTTTAATAATATCTTTTTTATAAAATATATTTTGCCACTCTCTCTCTATCAAGTGCAGCCTGTGGCTGCTGGTTGCATCATTGGTTGGACGCGGCTATGCCGGTGATGAGAGGATAGGACCTTACCAGTACGCTGGTACTCATTTTGCCGACTCGAAGGATGACAGGCTGAGTCAACCTCCTGGTGTATTTTAATTCAGCGGCCAACGGGGCTTGAAACTCAGGACCCAGGATCCCAAGCCGCCACCCTAACCACTAAGCCAACACCAGGCTTTATTTTGCCACTGTAGAGAAGGAGTGATTTGACCAATGTTTCACTGATGCAGTTGCCCCCTTGTGATATTAGAGCAGGATTTTGAAGTGTGTCAGGATATCTGTTGGACTTCGTCACAAGACCCCGTGGGATTTTTAACGTCCACTGCCTAATACTAGCAGATGAGATGCCCAGTTTGACATGTGTTGTACTTTGATGTGCTCCCACCTGGGAGGGACTAAAGTGACAGTTTATAGTTTTGTGAGATCAAACCCCAAAGCAAATCTTATTTTGCCATTGGGACCATACTCTGTGCAGAGCGTTGGTGCTGCCTAAGCAGTCTCCTTGGCTCATGGGCACAATTCTGGACAGGTCGCCAAGCTGGCACTCATTTGCCGACCTCGGAAGGATGACGGGCAGTCAACCCCACCTGGTATTAATTCAACAGCCAAGGGGATTTGAACTCAGAATCCTAAGCCCACCAGGCATGCGTATACTTCACATCACTCCAATGTGAGCTCTCTACATACATAAGTGGATATGCTGCGAATTTATATCTGCGGGTTGTGGCATGGAATTCATTAAAACTTTTGTCACATTTAACTAAGACAACGGAACACATCTACTTATTACTTCATTTACATTATCACCTATCATTGTCTTGAATGTCAATTTGTAATTTTATTTTCAAAAACAACAACAGCCATGGTTAAAAGTCCCCCACCGTCTATCTGTTTTGCCATGGCTTGCAAACATCGGTTTGTCCATCCATCCATGCATCCCTTCCATCCAACACCTATCCATCCATCCTTACCATCTATCCATTCTTCGCACCATCCATCCGTCGATAAAGAATGGCAGGCTCAGCACCACACGATACCGTGGGGTGCAACAGAGGCAGGTGTCGTATTGATTGTTTGTGTGTAGCAGGACAGTACTTTGTCTAAAGATACTTTTTCCGTGTATCACCATGGCTTGCAAAGGAACATCCAAGCAGCTTGTGAGTGCTCACCAAGTGGCTTAAGAACTCAAGCGAAGCACTCCAACAAAACGGTAAGGAACGGCTGACTTGGCAAGCGATCTCGATCATATTAAACATCTCCCGGAATGTCAAACTATGTCCGAATTGGACAAATGGGCACTCATTTTTTTGGCAGTCGAAACTGCTGCCTCGGTCAATTCCACAGTTTAAATTTGCAATTGGCTCAATGAAGAGATTTTTAGAGGTTATTAATTGTAGTTTTATGGGGCTTCTGGGACATTACATGCAAGTGAATGGGAAAATTATGGAAACTTATTGACCAGCACCAAAATCCACCCAATTTTCGTTGTTGTACTTCCTTTAGACCCCACTTTCGAGACTTTTCTTCCCCAAAGTTTCTCAAAAATCTTCCTCCCCTTTTCACCAATTTTCACCAAAAACCCCACTTTGCATGTGGACGATGCCCAGTCGGCGAACTGGCTTTGGAGGCCAGCTTGGAGATGTGGCTTTCCTAGGAAACATGGCAGGTAGTGAGCCCACAAAGGTTGAATGAAAGGACTCTTCAAGAGAATTGTTGAAAAAGTAGATATGGAGGGGGGGGCGGGGGGTTCCAGACGGTCCTTCTAAGAGTAAGAGACATCGTGAGAGTGTGAGCCTTGTCAGGGTTGAAAGACATGTTCCACATGTTGGACCAGCTTGTGATGTCACCCAGATGTGCAGACAGTGAAGAAGCTGTCTGCTTGCCGATCTGAGGGATGACAGATGCGGTACAGCAGAGGGTGGAGTCATCAGCAAAGAGATAAAGAGGATTTTCCAGAGAGTCAGAGAGATCATTGATGAAAGCCAGAAAAAGAACAGGGCCCAGAACATTGCCTTGAGGGAACTCCAGCCTGGACAGGAAGAGGGGATGAGAGAAACTCCACCAAAGGCCACATGTTGGTTGCGAACAGGAGAGGAAGGTCTACGAGCCATGAGAGGAGATGTCCTTGGATACCATAGGAAGAGTTTGGAGAGCAGGGCAGGGTGTCAGACCGTATCAAAAGCATGCCATATGTCTTGGCTCTGATTTCATGTCTGGCATTGAGTCCTCCATCCATTGTTGGGAATGCAGAAGCAGCAAGTCCAGGTAGAGTGACCTGGTCTGAATCCAAATTAATGATCGGAAATCAAGCCATTTAAGAAGACGAAGGATTTAAAGGTCAGAAGCAATGATGGATTCCATAACCTTGCTGATGATTGGAGAAGGATGATTATCTGTAGTTGCAGGATCTGTTTTGCACATTTTATGCAGAGCGGTGATGTTTGCTCAAGTACAAGGAATGAAATTCCAAATGTTGTGGTCAATTATGTTTATAATGTATTATTCAATCAATAATAAAAAAATTCATGATGTATTTTAATCTAATATAAATGACTTCTGTTGGAAAAGATGGTTCTACTTTGGTCTATCCAAGAGTGGGCTATGATTGATCAAATTATTACACAAAGGCACAGTCTGAACGACAGAAATATCATATAGCAAAAAATATTAAAATGAAAAATGCTTAGAAGTTAATAAATAATTATCAAAGCCCGACAGAGTCAACCGACTTGGATTAAGTGATTTGAGTAGGAAGGAGAGAGGAGGAGGAGTAGTAGCAATGTGGGTAAAGGAAAATTATGCATCAGGAGAAAGGGGGTGATATTAAGGAACGAATAAATGTGGAGGATTCTGCATGGGGTAGAGATTAGAGATTGTAAAAACAGTAAGATTACTGGAAAGGATGCTTTTTAAAGGCTCCAGGTTGTGAAGGAGGAGTACATGGAGAATTCAAAAGGGCATGTGCGTAACTGGTAAGGGAAGAGTATTGATTATGGGGGATTTTAACTTACCAGGGATAGATTGGGTCCAGGAACAGGGAAAGGGCAGAGCAGATGAGGATTTCTGAGTTTTAGTCCAGGATTGCTTTGTAACCCAGTTTTGTAGATAAGCCCACTAGGGGAGTGCAATGTTAGACCTCCTTTTAAGTAACGATCGCAAGAGAGTGGAGGTGGTGGAGGTAGAGAGCATTTACAGTGCCTAAGAAAGTCTACACCCCCCTTCAAAATGTTCACCTTTTGTTCCCTTATAGCCTGGACTTAAATTGCATTAAATCAGACTTTTTCCACCTTTATTTACACATCGTACCCACACGTTCCAAGTGAAAAATAAATTCTACAAATTTCAGAAAATTAAGTAAAAATACAAAACTAGAATATCTTGGTTGGATAAGTGTCCACCACCCTGAGTTAATACTTGGTGGGAGCACCTTTGACAGCAATTACAGCTGTGAGTCTGTTGGGATAGGTGTGTGTGTGTGGTGTGTGTGTGTGTGTGTGTGTGTGTGTGTGTGTGTGTGTGTGTGTTGTGTAGATAGGTCTCCACCAACTTTACACACCTTGATTGGGCAATATTTTCCCATTCTTCTGTACAAAAACTGTTCAAGCTCTGTCAAGTTGTATGGGAGCGTTGATGGCCAGAAACCTTCAACTCATGCCACAGATTTTCGATTGGATTTTAGGTCGGGGCTCTGACTGGATCACTCAAGGACATTTGTATTTTGTTCCTTAGCCACTCCAGTGTAGCTTTGGCTGTGTGCTTCAGTTGTTGTCATGCTCAAAGGTGAACTTTCGTCCAAATTTCAACTCTCTTGCAGAGGGCAGTAGGTTTTCTCTGGAGGATTTTTCTGTATTTTACTCCATCCATTTTCCCTTCTATCCTGACAAGTACTCCAGCTTTGCTGACACCACCATTTTTCACAGTGGGGATGGTATTCTTTGGGTTGATGTGCCTGTGTTGGGTTTGTAGCCATATGTATAACGTTTTGTAATTTAGCTAAAAGTTCCACTTGGTTTGTCAAACCCCCAAGTTTGCCCATGGCTTCAGAATCTCCAGAGTGTTTTTTGCATTCCACAAAGCGACTCAAGGTGGGCTTTTTTGAGTAATGGCTTCCTCTTGCCACCCGTACCATACACTCCAAACTTGGTGGAGTGATTGGATATTGTTGTCACATGCACACAGTGGACCAGTCTTTGCCATAAAGGCCTGTAGCTCTTTCAAAGTTGCCATTGGCTCTTGGTGGCCTCTCTGTTCAGTCTCCTCCTCGCTTGATCATCCAGTTTGGAGGACGGCTGATGTAGGCAGAGTCTTGGTGGTACCATACGCCTTCCACTTCTTAATGATTGTCTTGACTGTGCTCCAAGGGATATTCAACGCCTTTAAAATATTTTTATACCATCCCCTGATCTGTGCCTTTCCACAACTTTATCTCGGAGGTCTTTTTGAAATCTCCTTGCTTCTCATGGTTGAGTCTTGCTGTGAAATGCACTACCAGCAGAGGAAACATACAGGAACAGCTGACTTTATGCTGAAACTGGAAGGACACTCGGTAGAGCGCACACCTCCGCCACGTAACACCTGATCCATGAGAACATATCGGGCCCAATACATTTTTGAAATATCATGCTATACAGCACTATATCGGTTGTACAGGATATCTCAAAAAGTTGCGGATGGATCGCGATGAAATTTTTGGACAGGTTTTGGTGTGTGACAAGGACGAACTGATTAGATTTTGGTGAAGATCCGGATTCGGATCCGACTACTAGAATTTAAAAAGTGTTCTTCCACCATTGAGAGAGACGGCCAAAACGATATATAGCACTATATCGCAAAACATTGTGGATGGATACGGATGAAACTTGGTGGACAGGTTGGGTGTGTGACAAGGAAGAATTGATTCGATTTTGGTGCGATCCAAATCCAGATCTCGATAGGAAATTATTTAATCCTTAAAGTGATTCTTCACCATTGAGAGATCGGGCCAAAAACGATATAGTACTGTATATCATGATATTTTCAAAACTTATTGGGCCAATATGTTCTCGTGGATAGGTATTACGTGGCGGAAGTATGCCCTCTGCCAAGTGCCCTTCTACTACTAATTATATAAATTGCCTCACTAAAATTAATTAATTCATTATTATTATATCAAATACAATAGGAACTTGTTTACATGAACACCAACCAAACTTAAATAAAGGAGATAATGAAATCAAAAACATTCTCACAATACCTGATCAAACAATGTCAAACATCCTCTGTTTAACATGATGGAAAAAAAACCTTCTCAGCACGTTCCACAAAATCATCCTTACTGAACAAATTCTTTCATATCTAAGTATCTGAGATGAAAAGACATTGTAATCCATTTTAATTGGTACATGCTACTGGAAAGGTGTACAAGACTACTGGGAAACTGAAATCATCAACTTTATGATATACACTTGTACTAAAACCATTCTGTCCAACTCTAACTAAACACATCCAGATATGCAGCAACTGTACAATCATTACCACCTCCTTGTTTGGCTATCAGGTTATCGGATAAATCTTGTGAAGCTGCCCATCAAAAAATTATAGTTCACCACACAATATCATCTATATAACGACATGTATGAGATAACATTTTAGCTAATCCTAATTTTTCTCCTTCATCAGTTTCTACATAAATGAAAATTCACAGAATAATAAAAAATGTCCCTAAGTGGGACTGCAATTCCCACCATGGGAATACCCTTAACCTGTTGAAACGTTATCCCACAAAAGCCACAAAAGTATTAAATAAAAACTTCAACATCCTTAACTTCTGCTTATCAAAACAAGGAAAATTTCAGTATTTATTTTCGAAAAGAATGCTCTATCAAACCTGACACTAAAAACTTATTAAAAGAGTTAAAAACCCTGTCAATCACTTTGAAGAGTGATCCCTCACAAGTACTAAATTCAAATTTGTATGTAATGTTAAAAAATCAAAAACTTTCAACTGACTTGATATTGAGGCATCTAATTCTATTTAAGACTCTAAAGAATAATTAATGCTCCAGAATGTGTAATACCAGAATTCTCTCAATTGCCAAACAATATTCCTGAACTGTTCCCTAACAACTTGTAGCCTGAGTTAACTATAACCGATAACTGTTTGTGTAGAACACTTGCCTGGCACCTGCGCGCTAAAATATACTTTGTACGGGTCTTATGAAGTTGAGGGATCCAGAAAAGCCAAGGAATACAAAGATTTACCTCTTTACATTTAATCTGAAATTATTAACTTAAACGTCTGATGCCTCAGAGATAATATCTTGGAGTGATTTATGACAAGGAACATATGTGCTATTCCTACACTGATGAAAGTAACTGTACAATGCCTAACTCTCTAACCAACTCATCCATCAAGTTTTGTCATAACTTGTCCAAAACTTTTTTGTAATACCATGCTGTACATAGTTTTTGGCCCGACCTGTCATTATGAAGAATGACTTCAAAAAAATTAGAGACCAGATCTTCAACAAAATCAAATCAATTCGTCCTTGTCACACACCAACCTGTCCACCCAAGTTTTGCCGAAGTTGTTCCATAAACTTTTTGAGATATCCTGCTCACATACAGACAAACTGGGGTGAGGGAATGATAAAAAACCTTAATTGATGGAGTTAAAATGTAATGATCGAGCGAGAAGACCCCTTTGCTTTGATGAGCAGGAAGGGGGGGGGGGAGGACAAAGTTTTGTGGTGGGGATAGGGTTTTGAAGGCTTTAAGTGTGAGGGGATTGAAGCTTTCGGTGTTGGGGGGGGGGTTGTTGATGACTTGGGGTTTGGAGAGGGGGAGTTGAGGACTTCAAGTTCTATTTTGCATTGCGTAGATGTTCCACGGGTCCCTGCTTGTTTATATAAAAGGAGCTCATTTTCTCCGTTCAGCACACTTTATTCAAAAGAGTTTCTGTTGTCGTACACTTATATTAATGGTACCATCGGAAAGGCAATATGCACACTCACCTCGAAGCTGTCGAACCTGGTTCAAATCCCGACCCAGCTATAAACTGTCATCCGGTGTTTTTCTCAGGCAGGATGATTCATCAATGTGTGTGCCTCCCTCAGATGTACATTAATTGGAATCCCATCTGTCAGAATATTTGGTGGATGTTTAAAGACCCACCGTTGTCCTTCGTGAAGAATAGGTGAGCTATCACTGGCACTATGAACAAATTACAAGTTCCTGCCCAAACCAGCAGAGGGCACACCTGGTCCCAGACACCCAGCAGGCAGAAGCCTGTGTCGCCAGCCAATGATGCTACCCCAAGCTTTGTGCTGCCTACGATAAGAAGAAGAAGACTGGTAACATTTATTATTCTACCGGAGCGGGACCCTTTACAAGGACACGGGAGGAGCACACAAAAGGAAATATAGTAATACTTCTCAAAGCAATAGAATATATATTTAAAAGCATACAGAAGAAGCATACAAAAAAAAACCACAGCACGCCAACAAACAATACGTGTTATAAAAAAAAACATTTATCACGTTGTTTTACTTCATTTTACATCCTTATTGATGTTTACAGATATACATGCAATACGTTTATCATGTACAACATGCGTCTTTTGATTAAACCAGTCAGCACAGTGACTGGAGGCATGGCCTTCCTCAGGTGAAATCCAAAGAAGGACGACGAGGTGGAGAAGAAAACCCTGATTATATATCAGGGAAGAATCCAATTGAGGAAGACACCTCATTGTCAGAAAGAATGTGTCAGGAGAGGGAGAGGTGAACATGCCAGTAACCTGAAAGCACCAATGAGAACCGAGTGTTACATAGGCAACAGCAAACTAGAATGCGCACTCAGTAAGCACATACTTGCACCAGGCTGAGCCGTTATGTTTTGTATCCCACGATAGGCCAGATCTCGATCTGGACCTGAACCAAAATCGAATCAGCTTGTTCTTCTCACCTACCCCGAGCTCATCCACAAGTTTTGTCATAATCTGTTCATAAACTTTTTTGAGATATTATGCTATTATATTGTTTTGACCCCATCTCTTATTTTTGAGACTTTGTACAATACAGACCTGTATGTCATTTTTACCTCTTTCTTTGAATTGGGGAAGAATCGGTTAAAAAATTATTGATGCAGATTTGGAACTTCACCAAAACCGAATGAATTGGTCCTTGTCAACACACCCAAACTGTCCACCAAATTTCCTCCGAATCCGTCCATAACTTTTTGCAGATGTCCTGCTCACAGACAGACAAATAGACGAGGTGAAAACATTACTCCGTCCATTTCAGTGGCAGAGGTAACAACAACGGCACTTAGTCGAGCGCATACCTTCTGCCAGGCTAAACAGGGGTAATCGTGTTCTCGGAACTCAGTAGTTTAATAATGGTTTGATAAAAGCTCAAATGGATAAACTAGTTGTTTTCATAGAATACTTACCCTGTGCAGTCAACGGTTTTGGGTATATAGAGGTGTAACGTTTTCAGTTTTTCCAAGATGGCGCCTGTACCACATGACCGATGACATCATGATTATCATACAATATTCTACAGGAGGAAGCGCTCCGATGGTGAAAATTTTGTATCCATCAGACCCACAGCTGCTGAGAAAAAAAACTCATATTGATCAGATGTGTTGTACTTGTTGATTATACGTTCATACTTAAGGTATTGATGTTATCATCATTAACACATCTTATTCCCCAAGGGAGTACTTGACAATAAGTCATGTTTCAATTTTTTCCATGGAGCAGTTCAGAGCTTTTGAGGTGCAGCTTTTTCGTGTTTTTGTCGGCAGATAGCGCCTGTACCACATGAGCCTATGATGTCATAATTATTAGTTAGAAAAATCATACAGGAGGAGCCGCTCATATTCTGAAAATTCGTATCCATCAGACTAACAGTTGCAGAGGAAATTATTTTTTTCATACTTTTGGTGTCCGAGGTGCAGACAGATACGAGCGAGAGGTGTAGTTGTAACTCTGGTTTATTGCTACTCGGATGCGCACCACTCTGAGGCTCTAGCGGGCGCGTACAGATATATGCATGCCTTAAGCACGTGACTATTATCACAAATACTCCACGCCCCCTCAGCGCTCTATGCCCATACACCACACTCCTCCCTCCTAAAGTATAATTATAAAACGGCAAACATGACACTAATCAAAATCATGACACATTGACACAAAAAGCAATAGCGACAAAATGGCACTTAGCAAAAGCATTGGCACTAGTACACAAAAACAACTGGTGAAAAAAAGGAACACTAATCATCCAAAATCCCCCCAGATACCACGTCTTTGATCCGCCCTGGCGGGACAGCACCATCAGCGGCCCATGCTTACACGCCTTCTGGCGTAGGTCGAGTCTCGACACCCCAGCGCGAACCTCCCCTGCACCATCAAACACCCCCGGCCGACAAGCTTGCTCGTCACCCTCGGACAGGACTGAATCAGGTAAACACCCCGAGCCGTTAGCCCCGTGGGCCGCCAGCACGTTCTGGCCTTGGCGAGATCAAGGTGGTGGCTCCTTGTCGCTCGGCACGCCTGGCCTTGACGATATCAGAGGTGGGGTGACGCTGAACAGCGAATCTGCCCCGGCTCCCCGCCATCAACCCGAACCAGGCGATTTGCGGCTCCATTACCTTTGCAGGTTCATCGGTGGCTGGAACGTATCACATTTCCACATGGTAACGAAAACACATTAAGCACTGTCGGCGCAGATGTAAACTTCCCTTTACGCCAAGACGTTTCCACAACTCAACCAACGTCCTGCCTGCTCGCTCGTGACAGGATGACACAACACTTTAACAAACGATTCTGCCTGCTCATTAGTGGCAGGATGGCCACAACATTTTAACAAACGATTCTGCGCTCGTTAGTGGAGGATGGGCACAACATTTTAACAAACGATTCCGGCACGTCAGGATGACACAACACTTTAACAAACCGTTTAAGGTGTTGAACACCGCCGCGATGCACAAGATCATTACACACATCTGTGAGGAACGGCGGATCGTTGCCAGAACCCAATCTCTCGGGGGTATGCTTTTATTATCAACGATCGGCCGCAGCCCCTGCACAGCAATGCCCGTCGAAGCACCCTGCCAAACCACACGCTCCGGCCACCCAGAGAACGCACACGTCACAATCAAACACATTCGCTCACGCGCGGCTTATCGGCATTTGCCTGCCAGCAGCGCAATGCTTAACCACTCGTTCAATGTTCTCCCCAACCCGGCCACCACAACAACCTGTGAACAACCATAGCTCGGTTGCGAATGAACGGCCGAAGGCGCAGAGACGATGCAGACGCGCGTCGAGGCGATCACATGCTTGAACGATCGCCTGCACGACACGAGCACGCGCCAGATCATGAGCCGCTCCCACCGTCGAAGGCAGATCGCTCCAATCCCCCGTTGAAATCGCCTGAACGACACGTGAGTACTCTGCTCCAATCCCCGTTGGAATCGCTGAAAGACACGGCGAGTACTCTGCTCCAATCCCCCGTTGGAATCGCCCTGAACACACGGGCGAGTACTGTATCATGAGCCGACTCCACCGCGACCTGCTTGGCGGTGACCGGCCGCCCTGGACCTGGCTCAGAGCAAACACATCAACCTGGTCGGCTGATTCACGATGACGCTGGACCCTCCCGCAAGGCAAGCACGAGGGACCGTCGCAATCGGCAAGCTTCCCGCGGCCCTCCGCGCAAGGCAAGCGCAGAGAGACCATCGCAGTCGGCATGCCCCCGTTGCTCCGGAACTGTATATCGTAGTGTAGGAAGCAAGGAACAGACCCAACTCTGCATCCGCGTGCCCCTGCCCCAGCAGGACCTCGCACGCGAGCTCCAAGGAGGCACCCCTCCCTCCTTCCTCAAAAGCTTTGCCTGACGTCCTCGAGTTGTACAGGCTCGTTGCAAACAAATCTTGATGCTTTGAAAAACCTCCTCGACTGATCCTCTAACTTGGCTCGGCACGGTCGCCAAGTGAACTGGCTGGCGCCGTCCAGCTAGCCTGAGGCAGTCACCAGTCTCGGGCCCAGGAGCGCCGGCCCTCCCCTCGTACACAAAACAGCGAGAAGCACGGCGCTTTGACCTCGGTAGGTCACAGACACGTCTGTCATTCCAAGTGGCGTAATCGTTCGCTGTGTACGTGTACAGCCTGAGTAGACCTGATAAGGTTGAGACCGTTGAGTCTACGACGGTCTGTTCGGCCATGATCGACACCGCGGCCCCGGTATCAATTTGAAAAACGATCGGTGTCTCGTTCACCTCGATCTCCATGTCATTGGTCTTGTTACCATTGACCAATTGAAAAACAGGCCATCATCTGCTGCAGGACCTGCTCCGGGGCGTCTAGGTGCCTTGTGCATGTGGCATCTTGCTCCGGACGTAAAAGCGTACGTCATGTACAAAACCTCGTATAGGTCGTCTTGCCCGGGACGCAAAAGCGTACGTCATGTACAAACCCTCGTATAGGTCAGGTCTGCCCCGGGCGTCGGGGTTTTCCTCGCACAGGTTGCAGGTCTTGCCCGGTCATCGGATTGTCCCACGCCACGTGACCTCCGGACACCGTGAGGCTCTGCCGGCAATGGCTTGGACATCTCTCAGCGTCTGTTCGACGCCGATGCCGTTTCGACTGAATGAGACTAATGTCTTGAAACGGGCAGTGTATGATTGAATTTCGAAGGATGATGCTTGATATAAGTGAGAGCAGAATTTGGTCGAAGAACATCCTTCGGATTCACTGACTAAGATTATATATATGTAATCACCTGCGGTATTGATTTCTGACCATTTCTATGCTCAAAACTCGTTACGGTTAGAAGAAAGGAAGATCCTCCTCCAGATCCGTCACATTCTCATATCATCTCATCATGATATCACGCCGTGGCGTAGCCATCTGGCGGTACCTCAGTACTGCATATAACACCAGCTGGGCTGCTGTGCTGTACTTGTAGCGCCTTGACAGCGAGCCGAATCAGAGCCTCTCAACCATCATCCGAGCTTAGCCAGCCACATTTCTATATTACTCTCTTTTCCTGCTTTTCTCACTTTTTTGCTGTGGGTGTCTGATGACGTGCATCAAAAAGAACCGAATTGCAGCCTAGCATCAGACGACATGCACGCCCTGACAGCTAGTGATTTACAGCTTCCCTGAAAGAGTGCGTGAATTGGTTGTTTTCATGAGCGAGCCCATGAATATGATTGATGAGCGTGGTCTGTGTGTCAGAGCGCCTGGTGAGTTGCCTAATGTTTATAAGAAATATCCGTCCCATTTGGTTTTTTTTTTCCAATAGTGTTGAAAACATATTGGAGTGACGAGTTCGATATGATTTTCTAATATATTTCAAACAATATTATAAATAAGTAGAAACTATGAGGGGAGTTCACGACATTTAAACAAAACGAAGAGCTTGGCCATATATCTTTTATTATACAGTACACTATTTATTAGTTCTGTATTTATAATGTATATATATATACCTATAGATATTATATACCTATATAATTTCATCACTCTCGACTGTATATTAAAAGTTGACCCTGTACCTTCCAGGTGACATTTAGTTAATTTTACGTGACGATGGATTCGAAACGAGTGGGATACACAGGATAAAAAATAATTCGTCGCAGAACTGTCAGAAGCATCCGTAAATGAAAATTGGTGAATAGAAATGAAATAAAATGCAGGTGATCGATTCAAGACAATGGGGAGCACTTTTCATTATTGCTTTCAATATGCTCAGCAATCAGCTTGTTGGAGTATATGATTTAGTATATTATAAATTATTATATTATAGTATATAATATCATATATATATATATATATAGTAATATAGTATGAAGACACAATGTGGAATAGCCAGAGATGTCATTTTTTATAAATTCAGGGTTATTTGGAACATTAATCCTCTCACATATTACTTTAACAAAAACAGGTGTCAATAACTATATGGTTTAAAGTAGCCGTTGCAATGAAAACAAGTGTTGTCAAAGTTAAGTAGAAACAGAGTTTCAGTTACTTATCCTGGTTATCTCCCTTTCATCATTGTTAACTTTCCACCAAATATTCAGAGTTGAGAACTAAAAAAAATGAAAGGTTGTAAATTTACAGATAAACTCTGAGCCTTTTATATCAGGGCTACCGTAGTTAGGTGTTGCACTATTGTGCTTCAGCCAGGTCAAACCTATTTTGTGACTTTTATGGAACCCACGCCCGTGTGTTAAATGTTGCGCTCTGAGTACCCGCATCCTCATTCGATTACCACCGCCCAAGTACCTGTGCTTAGGTATATGAGAGTCACATGAGAGTGACTTCGGCTATCGCGGGGTGTGGTTATCCTTGGTTTCTCCCGGTTTTCCATCATATTAAGTCTAGACGGAGTAAGAATGGAGAATCACGTCATATACAGAATTACCCAATTGAGTTATCTTCACCCGAATTCTCTTGACCGTTTAATGTTGAAAAAATAATCTGTGTGCATCACCAAAGTCATGTAATGTTTTAACCAACAAGCATGTTTTTGCACAATCCTGGGTTAAAATGCATGCAATTATTACAACAAGGACTCACCCAGTGATGTCAGAGTTTTGCAACAATTGATTCGTTCTTGCTCTTAATAAATAAGTACAGAATCTGGCAAATGCTAATGTAATTTGATCTCTTTTTTACTGGAAAAGAAGTCTATATGACAGTTATTAAAAGGCCCCCAAAGTCTTGAAACTTTGTTTTTCAGTTCTTCAAATTGACTTATCCTGGACATCTCTTTTCCCTTGTGTGTGCGTGAGTGAGTACTCTATACTTATAGTCCATATTATGTACATATATATATAACTCTTCTTTAAAATTTTTTTCTATTTACCTTCTTACCCAATATTTTATATGATGAGATTGTAATCTTTGTTTTTTTTTATTATCTCTAGTTCTAGAATTGATGCAGGTTCAGAATTATTATTGGTGATTATAAAATATTTCGTTGAGCATTGTTATTTGTTACTGATGCAGTTAAACTCACTTGCACAGGCAGGTTGCGGCGTCCAGAGAGATGCACACTGTCCTGGTGGAAAGGGTTGTTGATCTGGCTTGTCCCTTTGTCAGCATTCGCTTGTGGATGTTAAAATGTCCAGTGCCTTTCGAAATGAGTAAAGCCATTACGTGTCACTACCCCACACAAATTTCAAATTCTTTCCCTGACTATCGCTGTTGGAAGGTAATGGCAAACCACCCAGTATACGTTACCAAGAGACTAGTCAGCAGCAATTAATGGTCAGGAGGTGGTTTACCAATTTAGAGGACGATACAATTTTTTTTTTAAATGAAATTCGCCCTAAACAAGGCTGGAGAGCCACTAAATGTAGCAGGGCTACAGAGAAAAGAAAGGAAGAGGAAAAATTCTGGCAAAAGCTTCACGAGTCCTGACCAAGGAACCTTTCACAGGACACTGTGCAGAGGGGTTACTAGTCCAGGTGGAAAAAAAATAAATTCCTTCCCCATTAATTAGATCAGGCTAACAACTTACCAATTCTTATGAATCAATATGCAAGAATGCGACAACTCATCTGGAATTTTCCTCTTGAGTATAGAAAATATTATCAACCTCTTTACTAATCTTAGGTTTGCCGTCCTTGTTTGATTTCATCTGTCTACACGATGATTGATGTTTCCATCGTTTTGATGCTTGAGACAGGTCACGATAACTCACCGACTCCTGAACGGATCTTTAAGCTAATTAAGTTCTTCATTCATTGGCACCTACTCTGTGCAGAGCGTTGGTGCTGCGGAAAGCCAAGTCTCCTGGCTATTGTGCACATCTTTGGACAGGTCGGCCACTCGACACAGATATGCCAGCGCTTGCTGGCACCTCTCCCGACCTCGCGAAGGATGGACAGGCCGAGTTAACCCCACCTGGTATTAATTCAACAGCTGAGCGGGATTTGAACCAGGACCTAGATTATCGCAAATAGCTTGCTCCCTAACCAGTGTCCCCCAATCATTTAATGCCTTAATGCCACCCAACGACCATGTGGCAGATCGTCCTCATCCTTGAACTCCTCCCGCGGGACCACATGTTGAGCCTTCACTCTGTCTGTTGAAACACCAGGATGACAGTTATGTATAGCAAGTCCCAGAATTATAGAACCCTAGTTGGACACCTCAGGGAAAAGTGACACCTCTAGGCCAGCCAACACTCAAGTTCATAAGCAAGATTGGTGTCAATTCTATGTTGCTCAATTTGGTTGTTTCTGTTATTCGTGCACCTAAATGCAAAAAAAAAAAACAAATCAACAAACTTTTTTGCTCACCTTGCACCTGTGAGAAAACGGATATTTTTTGTTCTGAAGGTATCCTGACTACCGAAAATGTTTTAAATAACAATGTTCACCTAAAATAATTACAAGCAGGTGAAAAGAATGTATTCCTGAATGGAAATATTGTACATTTAATGGGCCTTGATTATCTGATGCAAGTATTTTATTTGCCTGTGAGAACAAGGGTTTGTTGCAAACAAATATTGAGATACGAAGGCTCTTTGATTCGAAGCCACTGATGTCTTACCCCCCAACCCCACCACCCCAACTCAACCACACAGAAAACTCCTGCCCCACAACCTCTACTGCTTAAACTATTGTTAACACTTTATGGAGTGTCTGTGCGCTTGAGAAGTTTCATTCAGGTTGCTTTGCAAGGAAAAACTTCCGTGCAAACTTGCTTATTGTTATAAAGCGGTCCATTTGTTTTGTGAAACATGAAGAGCACGTTTAAATGTTTCTCCTTTCCCTCACCAACATTTTTGTGTGCTGCCTATCTATGAATTACAATCACATGAAGCAATCAATGCCTGAGAGAAGCTCCAAGCTTGCCAAGCCTGTGAGCGTTAAGAATCCGAACCTCCGCTCTTAAAATGTCAAACTGGGTATGTTCTGTCTCAAATTAGGTGATTCATCATGGTGTGTGCCGTCCATCGACCCGCATGGGCATGAAATGTTATTGTCCCCATCTGTCGCATATCGGTGGCCATTGAAGATCAACACGGCATCTTTCACAAAGAGTTGAGCTATCAGTCGGCACCATTGGCCAAGTTCAAATTTCTGCCCTATCTTCCTGAATCGGAGCGACGACCCGACCAGGCTGTAGCGAGCAATGCTTCGGCAGCACCAACGCTCTGCATAGAGCATGCATGTAAGGATGATGATGAAGAACTTCCTATGTATTTACATGTGTATTATTATTATGTCGTGATTTTTGAATCCAGGATCCTGATTCAAATCGTGCTTGGTGTTGAATTAACCCCCACGGTGGGGTTGGACTCTGCCATTCATCCTTCCCTCGAGGTCAGCAAATGGTAGTGCCCAGCTTGCTGGGATCCTGGCTCGGAGTGGTGACCCGTCCAGATTGTGTCCCATAGCAGAGGACTGCTTACGACATTAGCGACCAAGCGCTCTGCGCAGGTCATGGTCCCAATGGTGGGTATGGGTTGGACCTAATAATTGAAAAATAGTGGGTGCAGGACTATCTTAGAAGAATGCGCACTTGTCTCTAAGCGTTCTAGCCTGGGTTTGGAATCCTGCCGATTTAACTGACACACTGGTGTTTCAATGCAGCGTAATATTGGTGCAGACTATTAACTTCGCGTCAAGTCGGACTAGACCACCATCTGCCAAATTGATTATTGATGAGTTGAAGATCACAAGTCTTTGGGGAAGAGTTGGCAAAAAATCACCAGCACCCTGAACAAAATACAAATTGCTGCCGCCCTTCCGTCCGCGAACGTTAGTCTGCGCTAGCCAGTTGTGAATATTCATACATGCGCAAAGTTGGGACACCCTGCTGTCCAACATTCATTCCAGAAATCATGAGGCATTAGAATTGAAGTTGCCCGCCCTCCACGCTTAGCTGTGTAACTCTATTAAATCCGTCCACTCTTCTTAGAAGGCTTATCCGACCAGATGTTGGAATCATTTGCATGATGGTGGAATTTGACTTGCATTACACAAAAGCTATTTAGTGGAGGTCGGGCACTGATGCGTTTGGCCGATTATAGGCGTTGGCTCATTCCCGGTGTAACCAATTATCCCCAAATGTGCCCGATCGATGCGCACCCACTCTGAAGCCCTCTAGCGGGCATTGTACAGATATTATGCATGGCCTGTAAGAGTTGGACGGATTATCACAAATACTCCACGCGAGTGTTGCCCCTCAGCGCTCTATGCCTACACCACAATACTGATCATGATGAAACATATGTACTTGAATGGGTGTGGTCAGGCTCTGTTGCAGCCAAGTCAAGTTCTTCCACACATTTGACAATCCAATTTCTGTATGGACACCTCACTTTGTGCATGCATCATGAAACAGGATGGCCTCGCACTTCCCTCAAACTAATCAACAAGTTGGAGAGTACAGATCGGTCATTAGAATGTCGATTGGTATACCTGGATAGACGTGATGAATTTCCTTCACGGGACTACGGGTCTAGCGCCGAACCATTAAAAACCAGCCCCGGACTTTATTTCTCCACCAACTTCACAGTTTATGTCACTATATGCTTTCGCGGGCCAGAGCGTGTACTTCTCTTGGTATCACACAAATAACCAGATTTCAGCCCTCGCCTCGCCCAAGATGTGAGTGTGTGAGGTTCAACACTCCAGCGAGAACGTGGTTCATGCTCCAGAGGTCCAATACATGAGCTTAGCATACACCACTCCAGCGAGCATCTTGACAATGGCAGTTCGCATGCTATTGCTCTCAGGTTTTGTTCAAGGTCTCTTTCTGCATGGAATGATTTTCATGAAGCTCCTGCATGAACGTGTTTAGTGCTGTTCGTATTAATATCTCTGTGTAGTGTATGTTGTAACCGACGTTCACGACGATTTTTTCCACGCTACCCGTTCAGCATCGGCGTCCCATTCTGTGAGCTATGTGTGAGACTACTACTATCATGCTGAAGTTTGTTGCTCCTAGACGTGATTCATTCAAATAACAGCACTTACAGTTGACGCAGGTGTAAAATGCTAGCCTCTCCTCTCT
>CM068965.1:26607077-26623753 GCA_035128595.1 Eptatretus atami | reverse complement strand
AACAACAACAACACAATAGCCCTGGCTATTTGGAATCCGTGTCGTTGGATATGACCTTTTGCTTCCGGTTGTTTTTAAACGCTATGCGGTGTATAAACACGATCGGGTTTTATTTCTATCTTGTGAATATTACTTAATGCGTGCACATGAGAGGATAGGAAACAACAAATACAACATAATACCCTGGCAATTGTGAATCCGTGTCGTTGGCTATGACCATTTTGCTTCCGTTTTTTTTTTGTTTCCGGTTTTTTTCATGGGGAATGATGCATGCCGGGAGATCATGACCGGAAGTGTTTATTTATTTATTCAATTATTATTTTTCCCAAAGTTAATTTTATCCTTCCGAAAGTTATTTTTTTCATGACAGGAAGTGTTTATTTTGTATTTAACATTTCCGGGAGTGATTTTGAACCTCTTTCCGGAACTT
Source organism: Eptatretus atami (assembly GCA_035128595.1). NCBI lineage: Eukaryota > Metazoa > Chordata > Myxini > Myxiniformes > Myxinidae > Eptatretus > Eptatretus atami. The sequence goes on along the minus strand of CM068965.1, from coordinate 26,623,323 downwards.
ATATTTTCTTTTATTCTTGACCAGAAGTGATTGTTTATTTATTTAATCAATTATTTTTTTCCCCAAAGTTAATTTTAATAAAGATATCTCCCGCATCATCAAAAAATAATTTTTAATCGTGATTTACATTATTTGATCGCTGATCCCGAATCCAGGCCGAAGTAACCGGAAATTGCGTCAAAATCATCAGCTGTGCGGCGCTTACACGTACCACGGTGTAGTTGGCAAGTATACAGTTGTGAACATGTTATAGGTAAAGTCAGAAGCGAATGTAAGAAGAATTCTACGTTCGCTTCTAGGCTTTGCCTATTCCATATTAGCCTTACCCTACTATCCTGAACTCTAACCCTTAACAGGATCTTTGCACACACCATGTTATGGTCACTTCTCCCAAATGCTCCCCAACCTCCACCCCCTCCACCATATTGGGATCGTTACTTGAAAAGAGGTCCAACATTGCACTCCTCCTCGTGGGCTTATCTACAAACTGGGTTAAAAACCAATCTTGGACTAAATCCAGGAAACCCTCATCAGCTCTGCTCTTTCCCTCCCTGTTCCTCCAGCCAATCAATCCCTGGCAAGTTAAGATCCCCCAGAATGAATACTCTTCCCTCACCACATGATGTAATTTCAACTCAAGTTATAAAACAATTGAGCCCTCCACCGTATTGTGTTCCAGCCATTGATTACAGAATGCGGAGAGAGAAATTTAAATAATAATAAGGCGAGAGGGATAAATTACAAGCCGAACTAAATCTCCTTCAACGATTATACTCGAAGTCGTACCGTTGAGTAATTACGAGAAGATAAAAGTGAACGAACTTTGATTTACTCATTCGATATTATTAAGAGAAACCTGTTGATATATTGATTTGCTTCATTGTTTGTGACGATTTTATTGCCGGCGATTGATATTTTGCCTTTTAGGAGGTAGCTGTTAGGAACGCTGTTTCCTTCACTTTATGAAAAAAAATTTTTTTTTGTCAGACTTGTTTATTTTAAATTTCTCGTGGGCAGCCATTTTTAACGAACACTGAAGCATCTCTACAGCTGAATAAAAAAAAGAGATTGATTTTATAAAATATGACGGAAGTATTGCTCATCATCCAATGATCGAAGAGAGGCTGGAGCACCGGGAAACAAAAACGCGGGAGAAGAATCGAAGGTTTTGGATTCTCAAAGCAAAGGGGACCAGGTTGTGGTGAAAGGCGATAATTATGGCGCTGCAGCCTAAAGAGCAACTCGGCATAGACAGCGCACAGGAAGATGGATTCGTTTCCTTCTACCTGTCCATGGCCGAGTGTGCGTCCGCGACGTTTCGTGTGTTCGATAGGGGCGAGTTCTACACGGTACACGGCAAGGACGCACTGCAGGCTGCGCGAGACCTGTTCAAAACCACGGGCGTCATCAAGCACATCGGACACGGTTCGTTGGCAAGAATGTTTGTAAATAGTAAACACCGTTGTTTGTAAATTATAAACACCGTTGATTGTTTGTAAATAGTAAACATCGTTTGTGTTTTGTAAATAGTAAACACCGTTGATTGTTTGTAAATAGTAAAACAGTTCGATTGTTTGTAAATAGTAAACATCGTTGTTTGTAAATAGTAAACACCGTTGAATTGATAAATAGTAACATCGTTGTTTGTAAATAGTAAACCATCGTTGTTTGTAAATAGTAAACACCGTTGATTGTTTGTAAATAGTAAACATCGTTGTTTGTAAATAGTAAACATCGTTGTTTGTAAATAGTAAACACCGTTGTTTGTAAATAGTAAACACCTTGATTGTTTGTAAACAGTAAACATCGTTGTTGTAAATAGTAAACACCGTTGTTTGTAAATAGTAAACACCGTTGTTTGTAAATAGTAAACACCGTTGTTTTGTAAATAGTTAAACACCGTTGTTTTGTAAATACCGTTGTTTGTAAATAGTAAACACCGTTGATTGTTTGTAAATGGTAAACATCATTGTTCGTAAATAGTAAACACCGTTGATTGTTTGTAAATAGTAAACACCGTTGATGTTTGTAAATAGTAAACACCGTTGATTGTAAAAAGTAAACATTGTTGTTTGTAAATAGTAAACACCGTTGATTGTTTTGTAATATAGTAAACACCGTTGATTGTTTGTAAATAGTAAACACCGTTGATTGTAAATAGTAAACACCGTTGTTTGTAAATAGTAAACACATTGATTGTAAATAGTAAACATCGTGTTTTTTAAACACTGTTGTAAATAGTAAACATCGTTGTTTGTAAATAGTAAACACCGTTGATTGTAAATAGTAAACACCGTTGATTGTAAATAGTAAACACGTTGATTGTAAATAGTAAACACCGTTGATTGTAAATAGTAAACACGTTGTTTGTAAATAGTAAACACCATTGATTGTTTGTAAATAGTAAACATCGTTGTTTTGTAAATAGTAAACATCGTGTTTGTAAATAGTAAACACCGTTGATTGTAATAGTAACACGTTGATTGTACATAGTAAACACCGTTGATTGTACATAGTAAACGTTGATTGTACATAGTAAACACGTTGATTGTTGATTTGTAATAGTAAACACCGTTGTTTGTAAATAGTAAACACCGTGTTTGTAAATAGTAAACACCGTTGTTTTGTAATAGTAAACACCGTTGTTTGTAAATAGTAAACACCGTTGTTTGTAAATAGTAAACACCGTTGATTGTAAATAGTAAACACCGTTGATTGTAAATAGTAAAACAACCGTTGATTGTTTGTAAATAGTAAACACCGTTGATTGTTAAATAGTAAACACCGTTGATTGTAAATAGTAACACCGTGATTTATTAGTAACACCGTGTTGTAATAGTAAACACCTTGATTGTTTGTAAATAGTAAACATCGTTGTTTTGTAAATAGTAAACATCGTTGTTTGTAAATAGTAAACACCGTTTTGTTGTAATAGTAAACACCTTGATTGTAATAGTAAACACGTTGAGTTTGTAATAGTAAACGTTGATTGTTTGTAATAGTAAACACCGTTGATGTTTGTAATAGTAACACCGTTGATTGTAATAGTAAACACCGTTGTTGTAAAATAGTAAACACGTTGTTTGTTAAATAGTAAACACGCTTGTTTGTAAATAGTAAACACCGTTGTTGTTTGTAAATAGTAACACCACGATTGTTTGTAAATAGTAAACACGTTGTTGTAAAATAGTAAACACCGTTGATTGTTTGTAAATAGTAAACATCGTTGATTGTAATAGTAAACACGTTGTTGTTAAATAGTAAACACCGTTGATTGTTTGTAATAGTAAACCACGTTGAGTAACACCTTGATTTGTAAATAGTAAACACCGTTGATTGTTTGTAAATAGTAAACACCGTTGATTGTTTGTAAATAGTAAACACCGTTGATTGTTTGTAATAGTAAACACCGTTGATTTGTAAATAGTAAACACCGTTGATTGTAAATAGTAAACACCGTTGATTGTAAATAGTAACACGTTGATTGTAATAGTAACACCGTTGATTGTTGTTAAATAGTAAACACCGTTGATTGTTTGTAAATAGTAAACACCGTTGATTGTTTGTAAATAGTAACACCGTTGTTGTTTGTAAATAGTAAACACCGTTGATTGTTGTAATAGTAAACACCGTTGTTTTTGTAAATAGTAACACCGTTGATTGTTTGTAAATAGTATACACCGTTGATTGTTTGTAAATAGTATACACCGTTGATTGTTTGTAAATAGTAACACCGTTGATTGTAAATAGTATACACCGTTGATTGTTTGTAAATAGTATACACGTGATGTTTGTAAATAGTACACCGTTGATTGTTTGTAAATAGTATACACCGTTGATTGTTTGTAAAAGTATACACCGTTGATTGTTTGTAAATAGTATACACCGTTGATTGTTTGTAAATAGTATACACCGTTGATTGTTTGTAAATAGTATACACCGTTGATGTTTGTAATAGTATACACCGTTGATTTGTAAATAGTTATACACCGTTGATTGTTTGTAAAGTAACACCGTTGTTGTTTGTAAATAGTAACACCGTTGATTGTTTGTAAATAGTTACAACCGTTTTATTGTAAATGTAAACACCGTTGATGTTTTGTAAATGTAAACACCGTTGATTGTTTTTAATAGTAAACACCGTTGATTGTTTGTAAATAGTAAACACCGTTGATTGTTTGTAAATAGTAAACACCGTTGATTGTTTGTAAATAGTAAACACCGTTGATTGTTTTGTAAATAGTAAACACCGTTGATTGTTTGTAAATAGTAAAACACCGTTGATTGTTTGTAAATAGTAAACACCGTTGATTGTTTGTAAATAGTAAACACCGTTGATTGTTTGTAAATAGTAAACACCGTTGATTGTTTGTAAATAGTAAACACCGTTGATTGTTGTAAATAGTAAACACGTTGATTGTTAAATAGTAAACACCGTTGATTGTAAATAGTAAACACCGTTGTTTGTAAATAGTAAAACACCGTTGATTGTTTGTAAATAGTAAACACGTTTGATTGTAAATAGTAAACACCGTATTGTTTGTAAATAGTAAACACCGTTGATTGTTTGTAAATAGTAACACACGTTGATTGTTTGTAAATAGTAAACCACGTTGATTGTTTGTAAATAGTAAAACACCGTTGATTGTTTGTAAATAGTAAACACCGTTGCTTGTTTGTAAATAGTAAACACCGTTGATTGTTTTGTAAATAGTTATACACCGTTGATTGTTTGTAAATAGTATACACCGTTGTTGTTTGTAAAAAGTATACACCGTTGATTGTTTGTAAATAGTATACACCGTTGATGTTTGTAAATGTATACACCGTTGATTGTTTGTAAATGTATACACCTTGATTGTTTGTAAATAGGTTACACCGTTGATTGTTTGTAAATAGTATACACCGTTGATTGTTTGTAAATAGTATACACCGTTGATTGTTTGTAAATAGTATACACCGTTGATGTTTGTAAATAGTATACACCGTTGATTGTTTGTAATAGTATACACCGTTGATTGTTTGTAAATGTATACACCGTTGATTGTTTTAAATGGATATACACCGTTGATTGTTTGTAAATGGTAAACACCGTTGATTGTTTGTAAATGTAAACACCTTGATTGTTTGTTAATAGTAAACACCGTTGATTGTTTTGTAAATAGTAAACACCGTTGATTGTTTGTAAATAGTAAACACCGTTGATTGTTTGTAAATAGTAAACACCGTTGATTGTTTGTAAATAGTAAACACCGTTGATTGTTTGTAAATAGTAAACACCGTTGATTGTTTGTAAATAGTAAACACCGTTGATTGTTTGTAAATAGTAAACACCGTTGATTGTTTGTAAATAGTAAAACACCGTTGTTTGTAAATAGTAAACACCGTTGATTGTTGTAAATAGTAAACACCGTTGATTGTTTGTAAATAGTAAACACCGTTGATTGTTTGTAATAGTAAACACCGTTGATTGTTGTAAATAGTAAACACCGTTGATTGTTTGTAAATAGTAAACACCGTTGATTGTTTGTAAATAGTAAACACCGTTGATTGTAAATAGTAAACACCGTTTGATTGTAAATAGTAAACACCGTTGATTGTAAATAGTAAACACGTTGATTGTAATAGTAAACACCGTTGATGTAAATAGTAAACACCGTTGTTTGTAAATAGTAAACACCGTTGTTGTAAATAGTAAACACCGTTGATTGTAATAGTAAACACGTTATTGTTGTAAATAGTAAACACCGTTGATGTTTGTAAATAGTAAACACCGTTGATTGTTTGTAAATAGTAAACACCGTTGCTTGTTTGTAAATAGTAACACCGTTGATTGTTTGTAAATAGTAAACACACGTTGATTGTTTGTAAATAGTATACACCGTTGATTGTTTGTAAATAGTATACACCGTTGATTGTTTGTAAATAGTATACACCGTTGATTGTTTGTAAATAGTATACACCGTTGATTGTTTGTAAATAGTATACACGTTGATTGTTGTAAATAGTATACACCGTTTGTGTTTGTAAATAGGTTACACCGTTGATTGTTTGTAAATAGTATACACGTTGATTGTTTGTAAATAGTAACACGTTGATTGTTTGTAAATAGTATACACCGTTGATTGTTTGTAAATGTATACACGTTGATTGTTGTAAATATACACCGTTGATTGTTTGTAAATAGTAATACACCGTTGATTGTTTGTAAATAGTATACACCGTTTATTGTAATGTAAACACCGTTGATTGTTTGTAAATAGTATACACCGTTGATTGTTTGTAAATAGTAACACCGTGATGTTTGTAAATAGTTACACCGTTGATTTTTGTAAATAGTAATACACCGTTGATTGTTTGTAAATAGTATACACCGTTGATTGTTTGTTGTAATAGTAACACCGTTGATTGTTTTGTAAATAGTAACACCGTTGATTGTTTGTAAATAGTACACCGTTGATTGTTTGTAAATAGTATACACCGTTGATTGTTTGTAAATAGTATACACCGTTGATTGTTTGTAAATAGTATACACCGTTGATTGTTTGTAAATAGTATACACCGTTTATTGTAAATGTAACACCGTTGATTGTTTGTAAATAGTAAACACCGTTGATTGTTTGTAAATAGTAAACACCCTTGATTGTTTGTAAATAGTAAAACCGTTGATTGTTTTAAATAGTAAACACCGTTGATTGTTTGTAAATAGTAAACACCCTGATTGTTTTGTAAATAGTAAACACCGTTGATTGTTTGTAAATAGTAAAACCGTTGATTGTTTGTAAATAGTTAAACCGTTGATTGTTTGTAAATAGTAATCACCGTGATTGTTGTAAATAGTAAACACCGTTGATTGTTTGTAAATAGTAAAACACCGTTTGATTTTTTGTAAATAGTAAACACCGTTGATTGTTTGTAAATAGTAAACACCGTTGATTGTTTGTAAAATAGTAAACACCGTTGATTGTTTGTAAATAGTAAACACCGTTGTTGTTTGTAATAGTAAACACCGTTGATTGTTTTGTAAATAGTAAACACCGTTGATTGTTTGTAAATAGTATACACCGTTGATTGTTTGTAAATAGTATACACCGTTGATTGGTTTGTAAATGATACACCGTTGATTGTTTGTAAATAGTATACACCGTTGATTGTTTGTAAATAGTATACACCGTTGATGTTTGTAAATAGTATACACCGTTGATTGTTTGTAAATAGTATACACCGTTGATTGTTTGTAAAGTATACACCGTTGATTGTTTGTAAATGTATACACCGTTTATTGTAATGGTAAACACCGTTGATTGTTTGTAAATAGGTAAACACCGTTGATTGTTTGTTAATAGTAAACACCGTTGATGTTTGTAAATAGTAACACCCTTGATTGTTTGTAATAGTATAACACCCTTGATTGTTTGTAAATAGTAAACACCGTTGATTGTTTGTAAATAGGTAAAACACCGTTGATTTTGTAAATAGAAACACCGTTGATTGTTTGTAAATAGTAAACACCGTTGATTGTTTGTAAATAGTATACACCGTTGATTGTTTGTAACGTATTTTTATTTTATAAATCCTCATTTGCATTATTTTGTACAAGATGCGTATAGACCAGCTCACTCCAACATAACTTCAACCACACACCGCCGCAGACCTGTCAAGACTTGTGAATTTCAAGCTTCTTTGTCAAGGAAGAAGAGGAAGGGGTTGGGAGCAGTGGCTGTACACATATTGCATAAATCCACCATTTTTGTGTACCTAATATGTAGCTGTCCTGTGTGACCAAAAAAACACATGACCCCTCTGCTTTCCCCTCACAGGTTCTCAAAAGCTGGAGTCAGTTGTACTGAGCAAGATGAACTTTGAGTCCACAGTACGAGACCTCCTCCTTGTGCGGCAGTACCGTGTTGAGGTGTACAAGAACCGGGCAAGCAAGGGCTCCAAAGAGAACCGCTGGTATCTAGCCTACAAGGTGCAGCAAGCATTCTCACAACTTCATACCTATCTACCATAGCAGGGGTGGATCCAGGATTTTCTTTTGAAACTGGAGGGGGTAGGAGGTCCAGACATCAAGGGGATGGGTACATACTCGCCCAGATGCTGCCAGCACAAAGCCATGATGAAATGTGTGGGGTCTAGGGCCCGCTTCAAGGGATTCAACAATCCTCACAATTACTCTCAATGATGTAACACTTAACCCTTACCATCTATAATTTAATTTAATTTATTATTTCACAGGTACATCAATGAACACGTGCAAAGATACAATAGATTTTGACGTATAAATTTCACCCCTGTAAGATTGCTAAAAAGTGAGCTAAATCATTGTCTCGTAGCTCTCAAACTAAAAAGTTGAACAACAATCGAGTAGTGCCCCCCCTCCCCCAGGACTAATTGTGGGTTTTGAACCCCTCGTCCCCACCTTACCCCACCAAAACAAATAAATAGATTTTTAAAAATTACACGCGAGTTAAAATTACTCGAGTGTATTCAAAAATAAGAGAAAACTTGAAATTACGATCAAACTTCAAACTAGAACTTGGGGCATTCAGTGGAGCGCATACCTCCGCCACACAATGCCTGATCCAGTAGAACATTTTGGGGCCGAGAATTTTTAGAAATGCTATGCTATGTATCGGTTTAGCCCCATCTCTCAATGGTGAAGAATGACTTCCAAAATTGAAAAATTCTAGTATCTAGATATAGATCCGGATCTTCACCAAATTCGAATCGATTCGTCCTTGTCAACACACCCAGTATGTCCACCAAGTTTCATCCGAATCCATTCACAACTTTTTGAGATATCCTGCAAAAAGACAGACGGGGGTGAAAACATAACCTCCTTCCACTTTCGGCTGGGGAGGTAATAAACCCATGGGTGAGTTATGGCAAGGGATCATTCACATCTGGCACCAGCCAATGCGTTTTATGGTTATTAATAAAGGAGTTTAGATCAAAGATCAAACTATCTATCACATGGCAGGCAGAGTATCCCACAAAGATGGGAATTTGATAAAAAGAGAATAAGATGAGGAATTTGTGCTGGAATAGTAATTAATAAATTTAACATTATTGATACGTCTGGGATTGATATTAACAAAGTTTTCAATGGAGAGATCGAGTCTTTTATGCAGACATTTTACAACAAAAATGACAAACAAAAATTTAAACCTGTTCATCAAGGACTACAAATCCAGCTGAGTGCAACGGAAATCATAATTCATATTGTCACCACCACGAGACCTGGACATAATTAACCTCCGCCATCGAAGATGGACGGAGGTTACTGTTTTCACCCCTGTTTGTTTGTTTGTTTGTGAACAGTATTACGGAAAAACTCCTGGACGGATTTCAACGAAACTTGGTGGGGGGATTAGGTATGGTCCAAGGATCACGCCATTAGATTTTGGACTTGGTCCAAAGTCCAATATGGCCGCTATTGCGGCCATTTTGAAAAAATATTTGAATTTTTTTTTTGCATTTCTACATGTTTTAAGTGATTTCCAACCCCCAAAAAAAATTGTTACAGAAAAAAAAACCAAATTTTGCACCTTTTTTTTCAAAAAAATTTCGATTTTATTTTTTGGGCATTTCTACATGCGCGTCGATCTAGTTTAGTTTATTCAATCGTGGTTCAGTAGAGTCTGATCCGTTTTGACTTACAATGAATAGGATATCAGGTTCACTTAAGTGACCCAGCAGTATTGGCGGCGGAGGTTTTGCACTCTACCGAGTGCTCCCCCTCTAGTTGGTATTGTCACCACTACAATCCGGTATATGTCTCTTTGGGAGACCTGGACAAGATCGGGTAAATCTCCTCTGTACTCCCTCCAGAGAGGATTGCTAGGAGAGAGTACGGGGGCAGCGTACTCAAAGATGGGTCTAAGGAGAGCACAATAAAGCCTAACAAGTGTGTGACTATCTTTACAATTGACAATCCTTCTAATAAACGCAGTCATTCTAGTTACTTTTGAAATTCTAGTTGCTGTGTTGACATGTAGCTTCCAGGTGAGATCCCAAGAAATGAACAAACCCAGATATTTATAATGGTCAGTAATTTCAAGAGTTTGAGGACCTATCGTATATATTGGTTTGGGTGGGTTTCTGGAACAAGTGAGGGTCATCAATTTACATTTATCAACATTGAGTTTAATTTTGTTAAGAGTACACCAACTGTCAATCTGCCATAAATCATTATGCAGAGAGACAGCTCGTCATCTTATTATTTTAATTGTTATTATTTTTTTGAATACAATGTCGAGGCTCGTATAAGAGCGAACACACAGGATGTGAGATGAGAGGGAAGCACAAAACAGTGGGGAACATAGACATGAGGGGATCTGTGGAAGGGAGAGGGATGGGGTGGGGTACACAGGGTAAACAAGATGGACACTACAGGGATTTGCAGGAAGGAAAGCAGGGAATTTGAAGGAGTTGGGTTTGGGGTGGATTAGCGAGGGTAGAACAGATCATGGTTTTGGATGGGGGAAGATAAGAGATGGTTGTGAACACCTGTTTTGAAGACCTGAAGGGAAGAGTGGGATTGAAGAGAGTGAGGGAGTTTGTTTCAAAGGTGGGGAAAAAGAGGAATGAAAGAGTGGAAGGTGAGCAGGGATTCTTGATTTTGGTAGTTTTACCGGAAGGGGGTTGCTGGCGAACCTTGAGCGCCCTGTGGAAATATGGGGGGGGGGGGGGGGACAGATCACAGACAGAACTAGAGGGGAGCACTCGGGAGAGTGCAAAACCTCCGCCGCCAATACTGCTGGGTCACTCAAGTGAACCTTATATGTTATTCATTAAATATGATGTCAACAGTGCTGACAGAGTTATAGTTCTTTTCTCCAACATTTTTTTTGGGGGGGGGGGGGGGTTGGAAATCACTTAAAACATGTAGAAATGCAAAGAAAGAAATCGAAATTTGTTGAAAAAAGTTGCAAAAAATTTTTTTTTTCTCTAACAATTTTTTTTGGTGGGGGGGGGTGGGGGGGGTGGGGTTGGAAATCACTTAAAACATGTAGAAATGCAAAAAAAATTTTTTTTTCTCTAAATTTTTTTTTTGGGGGGGGGGGGACCAAGTCCAAAATCTGATGGCATGATCCTTGGACCATACCTACCCCCCCACCAAGTTTCATCGAAATCCGTCGAGGAGTTTTTCCGTAATACTGTTCACAAACAAACAAACAAACAAACAGAAAGGGGTGAAACAGTAACCTCCGATCTTCGATGGCGGAGGTTAATAAGTAGGTTGGGGTGAAGGCCGGAGAGGAGAAGGTCGAAGACAGAAAGACTACCCACCTGCCTTGACTGGAGGTGACTAAATTAGTGTCATCAGAATACTGTCCCATGTTAGACTGGACATAGAATGGCAAGTCAAAGGCATTAAAAAAACAACAGGAGCTCGAGTACTGACCCCTGGGGAACACACGAGGAACAGGAGTCCAGGCTGAATGTGCCTGTCGGAATTTCATCCGGTGTTGGTGGCTTACTAAGTCTGGTTAAAACCACTGCAGGTCTGATCCACAGGTTCCATATTTATGCAGTTCGTCAAGGAGAACACCATGACTCTCACAATCAATATCTTTGGCCCAGTCGAAAAATATGGCATTAATGCGAGAGGGTTTGGGGGTATCCAAGGTTTTGGTCCAATAATGATAAATTGTAGTAAGTTGTGTCAACAAGAACGTTTTGGAAGGAAACCCTGTTGGTAGGTGAAACAAAGCCACCTCTGTGTGCATATGATTGGTGAGATGTTTGGCGACAATTTTTTCCAAGACATTTACTGACTGAAGAGCAAAGCGGTATTGGTCTGTAATTAGATGGATTGTTGAAGTTACCTGATTTTAAAGCGAGAGATTAAAGATCGTAGCTCGTAGGTAAGCTAAATTATCAGCAGTGAGTTTGAGGAGCGCAGGGGAAATATTATCAAAACCAGGCGATTTCTACATTAGGGGAGTACCAAGTAACTTCTTAACTTCATCAGAATTAGTCTGAATGAGTGTCAAACGAAATTGATTGCAATCATGACTTTTGGGGGAGTTAAACAATGACCGATCAGTGTCAGTATTTGGAAGAGAAGGCCTCATGTCATGCGAGAGTCTTCAGTCATTCGTTATTTTATTTATTTATTTTTTTGATTAATTCACTTGAGCGTTGACAATTATATAAAAATGAGGATATGAATAGGGTTGGGCATACAGCCATACTTTTTTTTGAAAGGAGTGTTTTTTATGGCCAAATTTCACGCTGATCACGAATCCGTTGAACTTTTTGACATAGGATGATGTCTTAGGTTGGTAAAATGCAAAAATTCAAAATGGCCGCCAAATTTACCCACTTTTCAGGTAAAATTTGATAATTATGGCTTACTAGGGCATGTAATATTAGGGTTGGGCACACATCGACTTTTTCTCTGTTGTCCCGTTAAAAGGAGTGTTTTTTTATGGCCATTTTTCACGCTGATCACGAATCCGTTGAAATTTTTGACCTAGGATGATGTCTTAGTAAGAGAAAAAGGGACAACAGAGAAAAAGTTGATGTGTGCCCAACCCTAATATGAACGTCAAAGGTTGTTGAACTCCCTCCGAACGAAACGTTTATCGTAGTATCTGAATTCTTTCAGGAATATTCATGAGTAGTAGAATTTGTGCAGCAATCAGAAACAGCCCCCCTCCTACTGTGTTTGTGAATATACGGTGAGCGGTTCAAGTTAAACGTGTTAAACTTTCCAATTTTTTTTTTCACACTATAAGCTATAGCGAAGAACCCCCTCCGAGCCTTCGACCAAGTCCAAGATTTGAACTCTTATTAGGCGCCATGACAAAACCTGGCGTGGCAGTGCAAGGATCTGGAAGTTTATTTATTATTTTTTAATTTCATTTTTTCGACCGGCAATGATTCCAGCGACCAGGTTTGAAGCTATTCCGTCAGGCAGTTCATGTGTACAGAAGTTAAATTAACACACAAACACAAAACAAACTCACAGATAGGTGTGTGTGTGTGTGCGTGCACATATATATTATACATACATACTGTCAGACATGGTTAGGGTAGTGGGCTTGGGATCTGAGTGTCCTGAGTTCAAATCCCACTTCGTTGTTGAATTAATACCAGGTGGGGTTGACTCTGCCTGTCATCCTTCCGAGGTCGGCAAAATGAGTGCCAGCATGCTGGTGTCTTGTGCCGGAGTGGCGACCTGTCCAGGATTGTGTCCAATAGCCAAAGAGACTGCTTTGGCAGCACCAACGCTCTGCACAGAGTATGGTCCCAATGGATGGATACTGTCAGACCCCGCTGTTTGCTGTTGATAAAATGCAACCTGCTTCTACATTCACAGCCCCTGTGCTTCACATTTCCGGCGTTTAAAATTTTCATTTATTTATTTTTCACGGGATTTTTGATTTTCCCTTATGAATCGTGAACCGCCAGGAACCTATCCCCCCACTTTCGAATTTAAACAATGCTCCGACATTCGCGGCATTTTCCAGAAACTTATCCCCTGCAAATAGTGGAGTCCGACAGTATGTAGTACGTTATTTTATTTATTTTTAAGCTTGCTCAAAAGATGGGGGAGCGGAGGTTCCACACCTACAGGACCCTCCAGCCCCCTGTTACCACCCCGTGCATAGTTAGTCTGGCACATTCTTTGTATGATTCTTCCTTTTATTTAATACTTTGAGTTGCTCCATGGTCCTTACCTTGGGCTTGCATGATATTGACGTAAGACGAGCTAAAGCGAAGTTAGTAACTGGACCGCGCAGTTTCTGGCACATAAACAGGTAAAGGAAAACATTGAGGACTAGTCTTGCTAAAGGCCCTGTCACACCTTGATGATTTAGCCAGCGTATGCCTGACATATGAAAAATTTGGCTAAAACGCTGGCACCATTCCGCGAATCGTTATGGGTAGTTTGTATACGTTAAGAGCACGCTGGCATACGTCGTAGTACGCTGGCATTTGTCGTAGTACGCCGAGCTGTGACATATTATTCCATGCTTGAAATTTTTTGACGTATGCCAGCGTATGACTCACACGTTCCGCATAACTCTGGCCATAAGTTATAGGCACGTTACGCGATCGTTGACACACGTCGACACACGATACTTGTAAGTTACTCATAGAGGTAATGTTTAGCGTACCCGAAACTTATTTCTAACCTCTGAGTAACGTGTTGTCGGCACGTTACGCGATCGTTGACACACGTCCACACACGTTACTTGTAAGTTACTCATAAGTCGAAACGCGTCAATGTAATGGTTAGCGTCAGTGTTCCAGACTCCCTGGTTTTTTTTTGTTGTTTTTTTTCCCTTCGGTATGACAGTGATGTTGACACTTCGATTTCGAGTGCGGTTATGATATACAGTCAACCCCCGCTTTATCGCGGTTCACCTATCGCTCCCCCGGTTCATCGTGGGTTTTCCCTTGGAACGTAACTAATTTTTTTGCGGATTCCCCGGTACATCGCGGTGGTAAATATATTCTTCTTCTTCTTTCGGCTAGCTCCCGTTAGGGGTCGCCATAGCGGATCAACCGTCTCCATTTCGCTCTATCCTACACATCTTCCATGACACTCCAACCACCGCATGTCCACCCTCACCGCATCCATGAACCTCTTCTTTTGGCCTTCCTTCTTCCTCCTGCCTGGCGGCTCCATCTTCAACATCCTCTCCCGATATACTCGCTTCCCTCCTGTGCACATGTCCAAACCATCTCAATCTCGCCTCTCTACTCCCCCTCCCTTGGTCTCTTGTACACACAGTATGTCCACCTTTCTTCTCTCCATCATATCAGCCAACTCTCGCCCTTTGCCAGTCATCGTCCAAATTCAGAGTTCCAACTCTCACCTCCACACTTCTACCCTTCCCCCTCTCCCACTGCCTCCGGACTCGCCTTCCCCGTTCCTTCTCCTCCTTCGCCCAGCAGTAGCACAATTTCCACTGGTACCTGCTGACCACGGTACCGTGGCGGTCGTTGGTAACCCGGGCCTCGACCGATCCGGTATGGAAATCGTTTTGTTGTCCGCATAATGATTTGGCATAGGTTTTTACGCCGGATGCCCTTCCTGACGCAACCTGGTCGCCTCTTACGACACACAGGGATATGGTACACCTATTCTAACCGGGGCATACACCGGGCCCAGTTCAACTGGTACTCATTTCGCCGACCTCGGAAGGATGACAGGCTGAGTCATCGCGGTAATAATATATAAAATAAATTATTTAAGCAATAAATTATAACGCGTGGCGCTCGACCAGTCACACAACGCACGAAAGCGAGGTATGTACAGAAGGTTAAGGTGCTAGATATGCTTCGGGAAGGAAAAGGTTTGCCGCGGCTGGACGAGCACTGCCAAACCGACCAGACCAGACGAGTCAATCTCCGGCACCTCAAACCTGATCTTGCAACCTTGCAACGTTACTGAGTTTACCATACTGAGTTTAAAATGTGTTTTCACTGTTTTTAATTCCATTACAGTCATGCGCCGCATAACGACGTTTCGGGCAACGACGCCGCATAACGACCATATACGACGGTGGTCCCATTTTTAAATAAAATTTTTTTTTTTTTGTGTATACCTTGTCGAGGCTCGTATGAGAGCTACACACAACGCACATCAAGGGGGGCATGCGACAGGAGGGGAGGGAGTGGGAAGGACAAAACAGTGGGGAACAGAGACATGAGGAGATCTTGAAGGAGAGCGATGGGACGGGGAACACAGGGTAAACAAGTGGACATTACAGGGACTTTCAGATGGGGAATAGAAGATGGACATTACAGGGACTTTCAGGAAGGAAAGCAGGGAATTTGAAGGAGGTGAGCTTGGGTGGATTATCGGGGGTATAAAGGATCGAGGATTTGGATGGGGATGAGAAGAGGTGGTGGTGAACAGCTGTTTTGAAGGTCTGGAGGGAAGAATGGGAATGAATAGAGTGAGGGAGTTTATTCCATAGGTGGGAAAAAGAGAATGAAAGAGTGAAGGTGAGCAGTGATTCGTGATTTTGGTAGTTTTACCAGAAGGGGGTTGTTGGGGGACCTATCGAGCTGAATGGAGCTGGACCTACCATTATAATGGAACTGAAAAAAAAAAAAGATGTTCGCACAACGACGACGTCGCTTAACGACCGCATTTCTCAGAACGTAACCCCGTCGTTAAGTGGCGCATGACTGTATTATTATTTTCTGTACATTTTTATGCTTGCAAATGTTTTATTTATGTGTTTAAAATGTGTTTTGTGGAGGCGTCCATTCA
>CM068965.1:26584592-26607067 GCA_035128595.1 Eptatretus atami | reverse complement strand
TCACTTACCACGGGAGGGTTTGGAACGTAACCCCCGCGATAAACGGGGGATTACTGTAATATAATTAATAGGCTGCCGCTCAACGATTTAAATCATAACCGCACTAGAAATCGAAGTGTCAACCATCATGGTCATACGAAGAAAAAAAAAAAACGAAAAAAACAGGGGTCTGGAAACCTGAACGCTAACCATTACCTCGACGTGTTTCGACTTATGAGTAACGTACAAGTAACTTGTGTCAACGATCGCGTAACGTGCCTACAACTTATGGCCAGCGTATGCGTAACGTGTGTCGTACGTCGAGAAATTTTCAACATGCTGAAAATTTCTCGACGTACTCGGCGTATGACATATGCCAGCATACTACGACGTATGCCAGCGTGCTCTTAACGTATACAAAACTTACCCATTAACGTATTCGACGTGTGCCAGCTTGGTTCGGCAAATTTTTCATACGTTGGCATATGCTGGCTAAAACGTCAAGGTGTGAACAGCGGCTTCACACTTCGATGTCGTGCGGTTATGATTTTGAATCGTGAGCCGCAGCCTATGAATCATAATATAAATTAAAAAGAATTAATATATTATATATATAGGTAAGAATATAAGAAAAAAAAAGAAATATAATAATAATATATAAATTATATATACATAAACTAAAGAGTAAAATAATAAAAGAATAGTAAATATAATAATATTATATATTAAAATAAATAAAAAATAAGAGAAAATAGAAATAATAAAATTATAGAAATACTTAAAGAATAAATTAAAGATAATTTATAAATATAAAAAAGTAAAAAATATAATTAAATAGGTAGGATAGATAAAAATTAAAAATTATATTTAGTATATTTTAAAGAATAAAAAATAAAAATAAGAATTAAAAATTAAAATATAAATATTAAAATTAATAAAATATAAATAAATAAAAATAAATAAAATAATATTAATTTTAGGATAAAATATAAAAAATAGATAAAATTTTTAATTAATAATAATAGAAATAGATAATAAATAGAGAATTATAATTTATAAATTATTGTATAATTTATAAAATATAAAATATAGTAAATTATTAGAAATTTAATTTATTAATATAAATAAAAACAATAAAATATTAAGAATATAATTAATATAATAAATTTATATAGATAAGGAATAAGGAATATAATTATTAAGAATAAATATAATAAAGTTATAAAATTTAATTAATAATAAAATATAAAAATTAATAGGTAAATTAAAAAATAGAATAGATTATTTTATAGAATAAATAATATAAATATTAATAGTAAATTATAATATGAAATTTTTAAAATTAAGATTAGAATTTATAATAATAATAATAATATTTAGGATATTGAATTATAGAATAGTAAAGGCAAGGATTAATATAAAGAAATATAATAAAGGATAATATATAAATTTAAAATAATTAAGGTAAATATAAAAGTAAATTAATTAACAAATAAAATATATAAAAAATTAAAGGAAAAAATAAATAATAAATATAATAATTATTAAAATATATTAATAAAATAAATAATTATAAAATTAATTATAATAAAAAATAATAAATATAATTATAATTATTAAATATTAAAAATATTAAAAAAGAAATAATACATAATAAAAATAATATATAAATATATTTAAAAAATATAATATAAATTATTATAATATTTATAAATTTAATTATAATTTATATATATAATAAAAATAAATTAATATAATAATATATAATAAATAAAAAAATATAGTTTAAATTTAGGAATTATAAGATATTTTATATTCATATAATTTAATAAACATAAAAAATTATATTATTACTATAAATATAATAGTAAAATATAAATTATATAATAAATATAATATAGATAAATATAAATAGAAAATTTATTTATTAATATAAATAATTTAAAAATAGAAAAATTAATAAAATATAATTTAAAATAAATAATAATATAAAAAAAAATTAGTAATTTTTTAGATAAATATAAATATAAAATAATTTGAATTTATATTAGAATATATAATAAATTTAAATAATTATATAGTAAATAAAATATATATTAATTTAATTAAAAATGAAAATAATAAATAATAAAATATAAAAAATATTTAATAAAATTATAAATATATAAAATAAAAATAATATAGGTTAAAAAAATTATATAAAAGAAAATATAATTATTAAAAATAATAAATTAATAATAGTAGTAATGCTTACGCCACGTGATCGTCGGCAATACGGCTGCCCGTATGCAATAAGTAGACTATCGTTGGCATAGGTGTGAACGGCCCGCCAACAACGACTCAGCATTCGTTGGTATACAGTTAATCGTGTATGGTGTTGAAACGTTCTGTGTACGTTACTAATACGTTATGCATACGTCCAACACGTTATTATACGCCCAAAACTTAAAATAAAACATCAATAGTTCAGCATACGCCAGCGTTTTACATACATTTTGAGACCTTGCCATACGCTTGCTAAAACGTCAAGGTGTGACAGCCCCTTAATGAAGATCATGTGGGGTGGTGGGGGGGGAAGGGTATGAATGACAAATTTATTCATCCTTTACAATAATGTCCAATTTGATACTCAAGCAGTCCACTCATGTCAAATACCTCTTGGGAACTGTTCCTGGACATGTTGAATGGCCAACAGGCTACTGGAACTAAATATCAATGAGAAAGCTGTATTTTGGCTCCAGAAAAGGTTTTTTTTTTGTTGTTTCAACAAACAAGTCCTCAAGGAATGACATTTGGGGCATTGTTGGGAATGATTGTTCCTCCAAGGCTGGGAGGAAACTAAATAAATAAATAAACATTTAAATAATATTTTTTTTCCAAGGCTAGTCCAGTAAGTAGGGTTGGTGCTACCTGCATGACGGAAATGAATTGCAAGTCTGTGTATCATTGCTCTGCAAATGCAGACCAGGTGAGATGTAAACAGGGTTTGGATTTCCAAAAGGTGAATGCATCTTCGTCTTGGTCAGCTGTCAGTTTGATCAATAACAAACTGTGGATCAAATTTGTTAATAACTGCCAAACTCAAGGTTTCCTTCGTTCTTTCTCGAGAATGCCAATGTGTTCCCACAGCTCTTGAAGGTTTGGATGAAGCCAGAAACTGGCCATTTAAACCTACAGAAAACCCTAATGCCTCGTTTCCATGCAACGTTTATCCTTTGTCATTGCATTTCCTGAGTTATCTCTGCTACCGAAGGTGGATGGAGGTTATGTGGTGGAGAGTTTGGGTGTGTGACACGAACGAATTCATTCGATTTTGGTGAAGATCCGAATCCAGATCCGGATCCGAGTTTTTTTTTAATGTGATTCTTCACCATTGAGAGAAAGGGCCAAAAACGATATCTCAAAAAGTTGTGGACGATTCGGATGAAACTTGGACACGTTAGGTATGTAACAAGGAAGAATTGATTCGATTTTGGTGAAGATCCAGATCCAGACATGAGGGTTTTTTTTATTTTTAAAGTGATTGACAGATGGGGCCAAAACCGAGATACTGTACAGAATATTTCAAAAAATTATTGGGCCCGATATGTTCGACTGATCAGGCATTGCGTGGCGGAGGTATGTGCTGTATGTTGGCGGAGGCATATCTGGCGATGTCGTGATATTGAAGAGTGCCTTTCTGGTTAGTTTTTAATTTTATTTTCGAAATTATTTGTCAATCTCCCTTATAGGCCACACCAGGGAACCTGGCCCAGTTTGAAGAGGTTCTTTTTGGAAATGTGGACATGGCTGCGAGTGCTGGCGTGGCATCTGTACGTGTTGCTGGCTCTGCGGTTGAGGGTCAGCGTGTGCTTGGCGTGGCATATGCGGATACCACTCTGCGTCGCATCCTTGTCTGCGAGTTCCCAGACAATGACCAGTTTTCAAACCTGGAAGCGGTGCTCGTCCAACTCGGACCTAAAGAGTGTGTGGTCCCCGGCGGGGATGCGGCCGGAGAGGGGGCTCGTCTGCGACAGGTACGCTTCTTCCATCGACCTTTTAAAAGTGCTTAGGATATAATTTTGGTAACATTTATTTTTCTGTCCTCAAATTGCTCTCTCGAATTCTGATTTATTTTGGAGGCATCATGTTGCTCGTGAATATTTCAGATACTGCCAAACTTCAAAGAAATTTACAGGTTTCTGATTTTTGCCGAAGATTTGTTGATTTATGGTTGAATAGGCATGGTGTCTCTTTCTCTGATAACTTTAGCATCTCTTATGGTGGAAACATCCCTGGAGATCTGTCCTCGCAACCAGGCACGGCAGCTGCTCGCCGTAGGGCCGTCACCTGAGAAAAATGATTATTACCTATTTCTAGGAAGCAAATGAATGTGACTTGAATTAATTAAACAATAAATCAAAAGAGGTAGTATTAACACTGTACTGTCCAGGAACTTGGGGAGTACTCATCCAGAATATTGTGTACAGTTATGGTCACCACATCTCAGGAAGGACATAGCTGCCATTGAGAGGGATCAGCATAGGGTGACTAGATCGATCCCGGGTCTAGCTAGACTAAGTCATAAGGGGCAGCCAAAGGAGACGGGACTTTATACATTAGGAAGAAGGCGATAATAACAATCATGATAGAAATGTTTAAGATAATGATGAGTGTGGACAAGGTGCAGTAGAGATTTTCAGCAGAGTGGACAATGTTAGGACGAGGGGCCGGAGTTTGAGGGTAAAGAAGATGAGACTTGGGACACTGAAAGACCCCTGCCTTAAATCAGAGAATGTTTAATGCATCGAACCGTCTCCCAGGAAAGGTGGTGGCAGTGGAGGGGGGTGCATAATTTAAAATGGAAATTACATTGGTGCGTGGATGCATTGAAGATCGAGGGGTGTGGAGATATTGGCAGGACTTGTCGGTAGCTTGTGTTTGGATGGGTGATGGATACTGGGGTTGGTGCATCACAGGCATGATGGGCCGAAAGCCCCCCTCCGTCAAAGTTCCTTGTGTGTATCCTTGTGAGACTAACTATGTGGATTCATTGTCATCTTGAACTTGTAATCCTTTACAAAAAATTTTTTTCCCCCCTTTTGTCGACTTTTATATTCTAGGTAATGGTCAGGTGTTATACAAGGTTGAGATGTGTTGGTTTGGCTTCTACCTTTCCAGTTTGTCCAAAGTACATCCTCTAGCTCTGCTTGGCAGACATAACAGGCTCGTCACATTGAAGACATTAAACGAAAAGACTAAAAGGGGAATTTGTAAAATAAAAAAAAGATTTTTATTGATTATCAGGATTCTTGGTGTGCTATTTCTGTAAATATAACTTCCCCTTGGTATGTACTAAATCTACAAACCAACACCCCCAACAACTCACCTCTCCCCATTCTCCCCGACCACCCACATCCTTCACCACCTCTCCGGACACACAAAGTGTAGATGAGATTAACTTGCAGAGCAAAGGGATCAATTTTGCTTCGAACTTACGCACATGCTTCCTGACTTGTGCATCCTTGACGATGCAAGGTTGTGCCTCAAAAAAAACCAACTCTGGATTGGTACCAAAGACGTTGTTGCTAACTTGTTGATGTCTCGACGTGTGGTATCTTGTGTGTAAAGTCTCTTCTGCCTGGCCTGCGGTTTGGACAGGTGGTTCAACGTAGTGGAGTACTGATGACGGAGAGGAAGAAGAATGAATTTTCATCACGTGATGTAGTACAAGATCTGAATCGTCTTTTGAAGCCAAAGGGGAGTGAGGTGATGAACTGCGCTACTTTACCTGAGATGGAGAAGCAGGTGGGTAAAAAAAATATAAAAAATAGGAATTTAAATGAAAATCGAATTCAGAATTACAACCTGGTTCCCAATTTATTCACTTTTTGGCTTGGGTGGGGGGAGGAGGGATGGGTGAGGGGGGGGGGGTGGGGCTTGTAAAGCATTTAATGTTCCACAGCCAATCAGGAACCCACAAAGGCAAAACCGCTGCCTCGACAAAAATAAGTGTAAAATGAAGTTACATTTTTATATATTTATATAAAATAGCCTGGTGTTGGCTCAGTGGTTAGGGTAGTGGCTTGGGATCCAAGGGTCCTGAGTTCAAGCCCCGTTGGCCACTGAATTAATACACACCAGGGGGTTGACTCAGCCTGTCATCCTTATGAGGTCGGCAAATTGAGTACCAGCTTGCTGGGATATTTGAGCCATTCGAGTCAGAAAATCATCTATGGCAGCGGGTAGAATGAGGCACGAATTAGCAACTGCTAATATACTTGCAGAACGGTATGAAGTGCACTCCGCCTTAGGGGGGAGACAGGTTCAAGCGAACACCGCGATCTACAATAGGACTGGCAACCACTGTAGATTATTTCTGCCATTGAGAGGCAAAATGCCCGAGTACGCTCGATCATATGATATAAAATAGGAATGTTGAGTGGAAATGATAAAATAAATAAAAAACATTTAATGGTCCACTCCAATTCTAAAGTTTGAGTTTGTTTCCTTATAAGTGAACATTTGAGATCAAACTGGTAAAAGTGTGTGTGTGTGTGTGTGTGTGTGTGTGTGTGTGTGTGTGTGAGACAGCTCCACTATGAACCTTACGCACTATTAAAAAAAAAAGTGCTCTGGTGCTTGATATTGATCAGATGTACAATTGTAGGTTGCCATGGGAGCCCTTTCTGCCATCATCAAGTATCTGGAATTACTTTCAGACGAATCTGGCTTTGGGCAGTTTGAGCTGTCAACCTTTGACCTGAGCCAGTACATGCGCCTGGATAATGCAGCGGTGCACGCACTGAACCTGTTTCAGGTGAGATGAGTTTGAATGAAGGATGTTTCCATTTAAATTTTAACTCGTCATGATTGATTTCCTCCCGTTTTGCCAACATTTACCACAGGGATCTGCTGAGGATTCTGCGAAATCGCAGTCCCTTTTTGGGATACTCAACAGGTGCCGTACACCACAGGGTCAGAGGTTACTGGGTCAGTGGGTGAAGCAGCCATTGCTCGATTTGAACCGGATTGAGGAGAGGTCAGTACCATAACACTTTTATTACACTGTGATTGGTCAATAATGGTAAAAAGATGAGGGCAAGATCAACGTAGCTTATTTTGGGCATTGTAGTAAGGGACATATGAGATGTACCACACTCTTTACAGAGTGTTCCTGCTACAGAAGCAGTTTCATGACCAGCATTATGCTAGGTGGTTTGCCATTTCCCTGCCAGCAGTCAGTCAGGGCAGGAATTTGGAATTGGTTTATGGTGACGATGATAATTTGCCAAGTCTTTGTGAAGGACATCGTGGGATATTTAACATCGACCAACTCATGCTGGCAGACGGGACGCCAAGCTTAATGTCCATCCAAAGGACGGCGCACGCGTTGATGCCTCGCCCTGCCCGCGAAACACCAGGATGACAGTTTATAGCTGGGTTGGAATTCAAACCCAGTCGAGACAGCTCAGAAGAGAGAGTGCGTATTTCTAGGCCATTCTGCCAATCCAGTAAGGGATATAAATATAGGACTTGAAGCTCACCTGGATCAGGAGCAACAGTCACTCAAACCCCCCCCCACAGACCCAGAATTTTTTTTTAATGCCTTGAACAAACTTTGGTACATCACGTATGATGAAGGTTGTGGTCAAGTTTCATCGAAATCCTGTGTGTAGTTTCAGTTTAATTTCACTCCACACCACAACTGCCAAAGGAGTGTGTGCTGCGTGCTGTGCCGTACGTGGTAATTTGGCCAATTATCGATACGCAAGGCTGTCGACAATCTTGCCGATTCAAACCAATGTACGGAATGACTCTTGCAGCGTTTTGGGTTGGACAGGAAGACTGCCAGCACCAAAGAAAGCTATCAAAAATATATCGTGCATCGGTTAGATGAACCACGTAAGAACTTTGCTTCCTCCATGTGAGAAAATCATGGTGATGCCAATACACTTCTGGAAATGTAGAAGTGTTCCCTTTTCCAATTCTCTTTTTATTGCACCTCTTTTATATATTAATTTACATTATCATGGGCTTATTTTGACTCTTCTGAGGTTAATTGAAGGCTGGGACCCAGAGACGTCGGCATCGCGCATCTCTGTTTCTCTTCAGTGCAAATGAACACGTCTCTTTGCTAGGTTGGACGTGGTCGAGGCTCTGTGCGACGACGCCGAACTGCGCCAGGTTTTGCAAGATGAGCTTCTGCGCCGCATTCCTGACTTGCACCGCTTGGCGAAGCGCTTCCAGCGGCTGGCAGCTTCCCTGCAGGATTGTCACCGTGTTTATCTGGCAAGTCGCCAATTGCCCAATCTGTCCGTGGCGCTAAGCAAGTACCAAGGTAAGTCGTGCATTCCTACTCGCTCGTATGGGTCTTGGATACACCATGTCCCATTTGCTTATCTGAAGAGGCGAGGGTAGTTGGAAGGTGAACGTGAAAAACAGTTGCCCTCTCTCAGGCCAACACAAAACGTTGCTGGACGAGCTGTTTGTCGAGCCATTGAAAGAAATGAATGAAGCCTTCAGCAAATTTCAGGACATGATTGAAACGACTTTGGATTTGGAACAGGTTTGTAACTTTACTTTGTCATTTGGTCTCTTATCTTTGAAAAAATTAGGTGACCATTGCAAACCGCCTTTTTTGTGGTGGTCTTTAACATCCTTTGGAACTCGCTCCTTGGATTTACGATTCATTTGTTTGTGGTTTTCTCCCCTTTCAATGAATCCTTCCTCTTCCTTTCTTTAACGGCCACAACGATTCCAACGTTCTTGTGGGGTTGGCTGGGGGAAGTTTTTGGCCCAAGTCTTTCTTGAACCGGCTGGCCAGGTCTGAGGTCTAAGTCGTTAGGGGAGAAATTTGTAATTTGGCCATGGTGCTGGTGATAGCTCACCTAATCTTTGAGAAGGACACCGTGGGATCATTAACGTCCACCAACTAATGTCAGCAGCTAGTGCCCAGTAACGTCCATCTGAGGGACGGCACACACATTGATGAATCGCTGTGCCTGTGAAACATCAGGATGACTATTTATAGCTGGGTCAGGATTCCAACCTCGGCTAAACAGCTTGGAGGTGAGTGTGCGTACCTCTTGGCCATCCTATCAGCCCCCAACACTACCTTGTAAATAGTTAATTCGCTCATGTTAATAATGTGAAAGGGTCATGACACGTTTCGTTTTACTGGCCTTTCATCTTTTATTTTCTCTTCTCTTCTTTCTTGGCCTGCCTTCCTCGTTTGTGAACTTCTCTATTTCCACTTTTACTTTTGTCGGTGATTGTTTTTGTTTTCGGCTTCCTTGTTTTCATTGTAGCCTTTGGCTTTAAAGTTCAGTTATTCTTTTCTCAAGTTTTCTTTTTTTTACTATTTTGTTGCTTATGAAGCAATTGAGGCAGAACCAGGCCCAGTGGTAATGTGAACTTGTTGAAATCCGTGACCAATGTGCATTGCTCCTTTTGGGTGGTGGTCCATGGTAATGCATGGTGGACATTTTCTATTTTAGGGGGGGTGATGTGGGCTAACCTTGATCCCAGTATTAATTTGCAATTGGTCATCGGCCTAGTCACCAACACAATTTTAGTACGGACCCTTGGCATCAAAAAGCTATGTGTGTCGAACAGTTTCAAATGGATCACCTCGCCACCAATAGAGCATTTAAATTTCATCAGATGTGGCAATAAACATGAATTGTTGCTCCCAGCTTGCCGGCTCGATGACAGAAGACGCCATTTGCATTTTTGCCCTCTCCATCCCTACGCCGTTTAGAATCCCGTGTGGGCACGGGGAACTTGTTCGATAATTTTAATTACTTGATGGGTCAATATTAACATTGTTCTTTAAACAGGTGGAACTTCATGAGTATCTTGTGAAGTCTTCCTTTGATCCAAACCTTCAAGAGCTGCGGAACCACATGGACGTGCTGGAGAGAGACATGGAGAAAACCTTGAATTCCGTGGCTCATGATCTTGGTATTTTGCTCATACCAGTGCAAGTACACAAGGAATGATGATAAATAGATGTATTCCATGAACTCGGAGAGCAAGGTCCTTGGTAGGATGGATGTTGTTAATACCTTTTGAAGTACGTTTGGTTAACTTTATTTGGTGGTGGTTGTTGCAGGCCTAGAAGCTGGAAAAAGTGTGAAACTAGAGTCCAATGCACAGCTTGGGTTTTACCTGCGGGTGACATCCAAAGAAGAGAAGACACTCCGTAACAACAAGAAATACATAACAATAGACTCGCAGAAGAACGGAGTTCGATTCACCAATAGGTAGTCTTGACTTGTATTTCCAGTTCATTGTGATTGTTTTTTGGTAGAAGTATAATGCGATGTATGATGTGATTTCTCAGGCATAAGTAGCAGGAGTTGGCCATTTAAATCCCATGGACTAACACAATGCTTGGTCTTGGCCTATGTGCACACAGCAAGTTGAGCTCCCTGAATGATGAGTACATTCATAACCGGGATGACTACCAGAATGCACAGAAGGCGGTCGTGGAAGAAATAATCAAGATCGCTGCTGGTGAGTCCTCCTGCTGTAAATGAGTTGAATAAGCACTGCTGTAAATATACACACTTTTCCTTCAAAAACCTTGAAATTCATCTTTGGACACTTTCAAATCATTTTGTTGTAATGGTGTTCTACTTGTGGAATGGGGTTCCACACTTCTTCCAAGACCGTATGATCTTGTATACGATTAAAATTGAAGATCTAGTAACGAGAGCCATTTGATTGCAATATCAGTGGCTCCGTGTAGTTCTGCACATAGTCCTGTACGACCTGGAGGACTGTCCGATATTGATGGCCACAGGTACACACTGGGCTCTGTTTGCTTCCACTTGTACATACTGTATGCTGAACGGTTCTTGCATGTAGGGTTCACAGTCGGTTAAGACCACTCCACTGGTGTCTGTTGGTCAAAGTCTGGGGGCTCCTTCGTGGGATCTTGAATTTGTTGGCCATTTCAAACTGATGTCTTGCCCATTGCTGCCAGCATAACTCCTTATCGTTAGTATTGGCCACCGTCGGTCCCCTTATCCAGAAAGGCTTCTGTGACTTCAATCAAAGTCTTGGAGGGTTTAGTAGCTCTTTGTGGCTTGGTAGGTCAGCATTGGATTGTATCTGAAGATGCACTCGATGTTCATGCTTGCCTGCGAATGTCCGGGGGTGCAATGTTCTTCAGTAGAGGGGTTGATTTCAGTGTGTCAGATACAGTTGTCATTGCAGGGTTCAGGATAGTGCGACTGCTCACAGCCCAGACAGATGCACAGTACCTTGCAGTAGCATACACCAAAGCGAGGGGAGAAGTGTGAGGTTGCGTGTGCCAGCTCTCCAGCTAGTTCCAGCAAGCTTATGGATGAGGTTCACTCTCGTCGTCTCACAAACCCTTTTGAGATGTTCTCTGTTTGTCAGGTTGCGATCCTGAGTGATTCCAAGATATTTGGGGTGTGGTTCATTCTGGACTGACTTACCACAGAAGACATCATCTGGTTTGGCAAGACCTAGGCAATTGCTCTGATGGAAAGCAGGGACAGTTGTTACCCTGCGCTTGCAAAGTGAAAAGCAGGGTTCGGCGTACGTGTGGCGTACGTGCGTGTCTGCATTTTAAAAATTAATTTTCTCTGCAACTGTTGGTTTGATTGACATGAAATTTTACCATAGGAGTGCCTCCACCTGTATAATTATTTTTATTCATAATTATGACGTCATCTAGGTCACGTGGTATGGACGCCATCTTGGAAAAATGGTGCACCTCTATCTCCAAAACCACTCTATGGAAAAAAAATTGAATCATGGCTCATTGTCAAGTACTCCCAATGGGGAATAAGATATGACAATGTCATCGCTCCCTTCATTATGACGTCGTATTTCGACAAGTACAACACTTGATGTGATCAGTATGGAAAAAAAAAATATATTTCCTCTGCAACTGTTAGTCTGATGGACACAAAATTTTCAGAATGAGCGGCTCTTCCTGTAGATTTTTTCTACAGGAAAGTGAAAAACTGAAAAACGCTGCACCTTGATATCTCCAAAACTGTTGACTGTGCAGAGTAAGTATTCCATGAATACCATCTAGTTTTTGATGGATTGGGATAGAGACTCCATTTGGTGAAATACTTCTCCAAAACCTTGAGGTTGTTAGTAAGAACTCTGCTTACATCATCAATATTGCATGATTGGTAGGCAAGAGCGAGATCATCAGCAGAAGCAACCTTTCGTGAATTGGTCACAGGTAGATCGCTTCTACATATGTTGAAAAGCATTGGGGCTACCACTGATCCTTGGGGGAGAACATCATTCAGAGTTCTTGGAACACTAGCCATATCCCCACAAAAGATTGAAACGACGGTTGCTAAACATAGATGCTAGTACTCGCATGGTTTCATGGCAGGGAATGAGCTTTGCTGTGTTGTGGAGCTATGTCTCCAAACTGTCACAAGCTGCTGATAGACCCATGAAGGCAACACTACTCTTGAAAAAGTGCTGGTATCCAGCCTTAATGCCATGTATGTTAAAGCTCAGACCTAATCCACAGAGCTTCTCTCTGGTCTGAATCCTGCCTGTTCCATTGGGATGGAAGGCTCAACTAGCAATAAGATACGGCGTAGCAGGAGATGTTCAAACAACTTGTATGATGTGCAGAGTAATGATATTGGTCGGCAGCTTGAATGGTCAGCTAGCAGCTTCTCTGGCTTGGGTATGGCAATAACTTTAGCTTCTCTCCACATCAAAAGAATAATGCCAGACTGATGGATAGCCGTAAAGAAGGAAGTATACCAAGCTTTACCTTTAGGCCTGAGATTCTTGAGGAACTCTGAGTATGTATCATCTTGGCCAGCTGCTTTCCAGACTTTGTTGATTTGAGTGCCTCTTCTGCTTCATGAAGGGTGTATGGGGATGCCAAGCGAGAGGTAGTAGGTAGTTTGGCCATATAATCATCCAAAGATATGTTTTCTGGGATTATTTTTTTACAACTTTTTGTTTGTCCAAATAGTCCCTTTTAATGGGTATCGAGATCTGGGTTTTTTGGGGGGGACATTCCATGTGTTGAAGGACTTCCTCTTTCTTTTGCAAATAAGTTTTACTTATTCCTGCTGTGTTTTGGATCATTATCTTGCTGTAAGATGAAGTTTGGACCAAAAGTTTTTCACCACTGGGGTTATCACGGTAGATTAAAATTTGTTTGTACCTTGCTGCAGCCAATTTACTGTTACGGTGGTCACATCGGCCCAGCCCGCTCAGCTCAATTTGGTTCGGCTGAGGTCGATTGAGCGACGCGCCCGATTACTCCTCCCACCGAGCCACTCAAAATAGCAACTTCAAGTGGTTCGTCACACTCAATAAGGGATGGGTTTGGCCTTGAACACTATTTGTCTCACCAAATCTATCCTTAATCGGACTTAAGCCTGTACGGCTTTGAGATCGTGGTGACTCGAAAAACTCAAACGAGACCCAGTTAATTCACGTGTGTATTTTTTTAAAAGGGGGAGGGAGAACAGAGGGCATGCACACACACGATATGCAAACTTATTCACTGATACCAAAATATGTGCCCCAAGTTTTGTATGGATGGAAGAGCCTTGTCAACTCATCCTCCAATGGGCCCTCAAGCACACCACATTGGATGGACCAGGAGGAGGACAAGACGGAAATACCTGTTACGGCTCATACGGGCACTGTGCGGATTTATTTTATTTTTAATAGAGTTAATGGCTAGGCAGCCCAGTCAAGGGTTGGGGTGGGGGGGGGGGGGAATTGGTTCAGCATGCGCTGCACGGTGGAGGTGGAGGAGGAGGGAGGGTTCTCTCCCAGGCAAAAATAGCATTCCTTTCCTGTAGCAATACCTGTTACTAACTAGAGTATATGAGGGTAGTACCTTCATATACACTAGTTTTAACTAGCATTTTTACCTGGGCTTGCAAGTGAGAGGTGGAAAAAGTGATCGTGCTGGTCCCACAGCTTGGCTCTCCTCTCCGTACGTACTAGGCTAGACTCCCACCGGACTGTGACGTGACCTCTGGACAACCGGACTGGGGCCCGACCTCTCCCGGATTCGGACAACTTGACTGGGAACCCCCACCGTGGGTGCGCGGCCTTATATGTGCATGCAGGATGCCCTGTCTGCCTTGCCGATTGGTGGTTTGACTAGGTCATTGGGAAATCCCTCCCCTGAGCCTCTCGACTTGTGCCAAAACCTCAGTGCCTCATCTGTATGAAAAGGCCAGATTCCCAAATGAAGAACATATAAGACATATTACAAAGGCCGAGACCATTAAAAAGGGCTTCAAGGGAGAATTGGTTTTAGACACAAACATTAATGAGGAAAGATGACAGCTTTCCATACAAATATCACTGCATAATCCTTTATCACAATTAAATTACCTCTTATGCTAACAAGCCGGTAGGCGGACATGGCTAGTTGACTACCCAAATAAACCTCACGCGATGGGCCCGTTCGATGGGGGAATGACCTGAGGATTAAGCACAAGAAAATTCATGATTCTAGCTTCAAGGGTTAATGCTGCAGATTGTTTTTTTCGTTAAAATACCCCCACATTTAGAGGTTTTTTGGCCGTTGCTAGGCAACGGTTCTTTCTCACACATAACTAGGACATACCATGAACCTACCATACCAGTTTCATGTATATCTGACTCAGTCTCTGAGATATAACGAACTTCGTTTTTTTATTGTTTTCGACCAGGGTTCATTCAAAGTCTATCTTCTCCGACAGTTTTCATAGGATCCGGCTGGAAATTTTGACAATATGGCTGAATGTACTGCCCACAGTCGCTTGTGGCCTGATTTTTGATTTTCGAAAAATAAATTTTTTATGATTTTTCAAAAATTTCAAATCCCGTTGCTAGGCAACGGTGGTGTCCATGGCAACGGTTCTCATTTGCACACGAGGTCACGTATGAACCTACCAACCAAGTTTCATCGAAATCGCCATTGTATTAACGGAGCACTGGACCAACGACAGACAGACAAACAACATATCGACGGAAATACTGATAAGGGTAGATCAAATTTTTTTTTTTCGACTGGATCGACTACCCAATAGATGTACTGAGGGAATAACGATTTCCCAGCGATACAAATTTAACCCCTCGAGGTCATCTCCACAACACCATTTGAGGATATGCACCCCTAAACCTGAAATGAACATCCTCCATGCTTAATTGATGGCTTCAAGCAAGGCTCTTTATCAGTGTTTTTCGTCGTCTCACATACTGTCTTCAATTATATCCAAATAAATGAAACTGATTCGTCTGTTTGTCTGAGGGGTATGTCTGTCCAAAGCTCCTTTGACCATTGTTCTATCGTCCAATTTCTGTTCTTGTGCATATTTTAGCTTTTTAGTCCTTTTCCCCTTAAGAGGTTTTATTACTGCAACATATCCTTTAACTCTCATCTGATCACCTGGGGTTTTTGTGCCCCCTCATCCCTCCTCCCCCAAGGCCGACATTTTGATGTGTTATTTCAATTAGTTGTCATGTATTTCATGTTTTATTAGTTTGTTTACCTCGATGTGCCAGTAATAAATGTTTGGATGTTTTCAAATTCTATCTTTAATCAGGTGAGCTGATGTGATTGAGTAGTGTCCGTAGCTGAGTCAGTGAGACAGTTAGTCGGTCCATAAACACTTCAGACATCATCGCTTGAACCAAACACAGGATTTTGATGAAACTTGGCCACAAGCTTCACGTCTGATGCCTAATGAAGGTGTTTCAAATACATTGTCATGTATTTCAAAATAAGTCTTTGCTCTCTTCTCTGAACTATACACACAATTTCAATGAAACTTGACCACAACCTTCATCACCCGCGATGTACCGAAGTTTGTTCACGGCATCAAAAAAAAATCAGCGTCTTCGGAGTTCTGTGGGGGGTTTGGGTGACTTGCTCCTGATCCAGGTAAGCTTCAGGACAGGTGGTCCTATTTTTGGTTAATGATCTTCTTTCCTCTACAAATAACCAAATGCATCGTATGCTGACAACTCATAACATTCCTCGAAGTTTTTCACATCTGCTCCATCTTCTCTTGCTCGATCTACATCTCGTTTTGTCACGACTACCTCTATAATTACGATTTGGACAGAATATCTCAGTGGCGCAAATGTAATCAAGTCAAGTTTAATGCTTCTAAAACTCAATTTCGTCCTACTCTCATTTCTAAAACTCTTCTCAACTCTCCCACCTCCTTTAAATGCTCCACAATTTCACCACTCAATACAGTTAAACATACTTGGTAGTACTGTGACATCACATCTATCTTGGAAACCTCACATTGCACAAATAGCTTAGTCTACCTCGAAGAAACTGAGAATCCTGTTCAGATGTCGAAGATTCTTCTCGTCTGAACATTTCCTCTGATTAATATAAAGAACCGATTCGTCCTTGTGCAGGTTGCTGCTCTCACATCCGGGGAGGTTCGAGTTTGACACATTTGTCAGTTGAGTCCAAAGCAATCCGACTCAACTCCCCAAATCTGACCTCAAAAGCCAACTGGTTTAAATGATGCCGTAACATTAGCTCTTTCCCTTTTCTATGGATATTCGGTTTTTGCTCCCGACAACTGGCTGCTTGTGTACCTCTGCCAGAAGTGAGACGACAAAATACTCGGCAAGCCACTACGTCACATGATCATTGTGTGGCCGTTATGTTTGTTTCTTTACTTTCACCTCCAAACTCTGGAATGATTTACCTTCTCATATCTTTCTGAACAGTTTATAACCTTCCCTTTTGAAAAGGCAGTTTTTCCAATTCTTCAAAAACTGATTTTTCCTTCATTTCTTCAGTTCTTTCTTGGTTCATTTAAAGCCTGGCCTGTATGAGGATAGTCTGACTGGAGCCTTTAACACAAAAAAAAATCAAAATGGACTTCACAGCTCATTTGTTCATGATTTACTTGCTTTCCAATTGTAAATCTATGAAACAAAAACAAGGAAGTCATCCTGTAACTCTGACACATTAAGTGGTCCAAAACTGAGGACCTGTATGAAATTTAATTTTTATTTAAAGGCCAGTGGCTTGAGAAAGTGTTTTGAATAAAATGAAAAAACAAAACCTGAACATGCTTTGTACTTTTGGTTGGTAGAATACACACATGCAACATCTGTCGAATGCAAAATCTATTCTGGCCTACAGGGTATGCAGACCCCATGACCGTTTTGAGCGATGTAGTGGCGCAGCTCGATGTACTTGCCAGCTTCGCCCATGCGGCGACCTCTGCACCGATCCCGTACGTGCGCCCTCGTCTGCGTCCCATGGGAGAAGGGGGCATATCATTGAAGGGCTCACGCCATCCCTGCCTGGAGGCCCAGGATCATGTGGCCTTCATCCCAAACGATATAGAGTTTGAGCGTGAAAATCATACCTTTTATATAATTACAGGTAGGTGCAGCAGCCCTTTGTTTTGAAACGACGTTTCAGCAATTCCTTGCCTCAATTCTACCACTTTGTTTTGTACTGCTGAGGGTGCACTCCAAACAAACTAATTTTTAACTCCATTGTATTCCTAATGTGCTACGAGGATACAAGTTTTATAGGATCAGCAGACCATCAAAGCTCGTTTTGTTTCAGGCCCCAATATGGGTGGAAAGTCCACTTACATCCGTCAGGTTGGCATGGTCTTGCTTATGGCACAGATTGGCTCCTTTGTTCCGTGCTCCTCTGCCGACATGTGTCTGGTGGACTGTATTTTGGCAAGGGTCGGCGCTGGAGATAGCCAGCTTCGAGGCGTGTCCACATTCATGGCAGAGATGCTGGAGACTGCATCAATTCTACGGTGAGGCAGTCAAATATTCAGGAGCCAAGAGGTTGGAATTTTTTTGTGCTCTACGCATTTTCATGAATCCATAGCAGTAAGCTAGAGATGTAAACGTTTCTTGCCACGCAGATCTGCGACAAATAATTCTCTGATCATCATTGATGAGCTCGGTCGGGGAACGTCCACCTATGATGGCTTTGGCCTCGCGTGGGCTATTTCTGAGCACATTGCCACGTCCATTCACGCCTTGTGCTTGTTTGCAACGCACTTCCATGAGCTTACGGCCCTGGCAGACTCCGTCCCAACTGTGGGAAACCTGCACGTCACAGCACTCACTGCCCACGAGACACTCACCATGCTATACCGTGTACGCAAAGGTATGTGCAATCTGAGCTGCTTTGCATCAGTTTTGACGAGTGCTTTGTAACTTTAGCATTTGTTACAATAATAAGTCATTACAGATGCATTTAAGAACTGCTCAAACATGTAGAGCAAGTTTATTTAAACATCTGTATAAATGCTACAACTATTTGCATGACAGGTAACTTCACCTGAAAGGTTATTCACTGGTTAAAGTAAAACGAGTAACTTTGCATAATTGAAGAAATGCGAATTTGCTGCACCCGTGGACGATTTCTCTGGTGCCTTCCAGGTGTGTGTGACCAGAGTTTTGGGATCCACGTGGCAGAGCTGGCGCACATTCCTCGAGCAGTGGTCGAGGCAGCCCGATCTAAGGCGGCGGAGCTCGAGGCCTTTCAGGTTCCTATCTGTGATGAGCAGGATGGAGAACCAGAGGCAAAACGGCGCAGGGAAGAGCGCAAGGTGAATAAAGTTGGGTTGGGTTGGGGAGCTTAACATTTGGATGTTCATGTTTACTTGCTGGATCCACAAGGAATCTGCAGCAATTTTATTTATTTTGCTCTACACCGCAGATAATTCAGAAAATTTATGGAATATTTTTGCACGAGCATGCATGCAGGTCCACTGCCCTTTTAATTTTGAATATGTGAACAGGAAGGGGAGAAGATCATTTCGGAGTTCCTAGAGCAGGTGAAGGCCTTGCTCTTGAACAAGACGCCCTCAGACGCAGAGCTTATGGCCAAACTGTCCGAACTGAAGGACGACGTGAGGAGCCGAGGAAACGGTTTCGTTATGGGGCTCATCCACAAGACAGCGACCCAAGCCCAGGCTTAAATTCCCATTTTTTCAAAAGCGTTAAATTTGTTGAATAATAAAGTTTATTTGATCGATTATGGTCGTTTCACTCTGCTCAAAGGAAAACATGACACAAGTTCAGGTCTCACCCATTCTTTTCATACAGGGTAAGGGGGTTATTAACAGCAGTAAACAAGGGAATTCAGGCTAAATCCTGCACTTAACAAGGCTATATTAAAACAAGAGGAAAACAATACATAAGCATTTGTGAAACAGCTTCTTTCTAACCTTTACACGTATGCTGTAAAATAAAAGTGAAAGAAAACTCACTCACTACAGCATGGGGTGCACACGTGTGCATTGGTTCCAAGAACTGCCACCAGGGGCTCGGCGGAAGTAAAGGTAATAAAATAAACGTGTGAAATCAAGAGGGGTGGGGTGGGGGGGGGGAATAATAATAAAGAACCACCGTATGCACCTGCTGGCCTTTCATGGCAAACTTTGTTAGTAAGAATGATGGCAAAAGTAAGTCAGAACTCTTCCATGCCACCAACTTTGTCACTCCTGCTCTACAAGCCCATATGGCTTAGCTTAACTGCAGCGTGTTGGATGCCGTTGGAGGAGCAGAGTCGTACAGCGTGTCTGTGTCATGAGTAGGTTCCCCTGCCAGAGTGCAGTGTCCAGAAAGGGTTCCAGCTCCACAATCACAGAAGAACCTTTGGGGAAGAAAAAGACCCAGCCATGTGCTGACACAATCAGTTGATTTTCGGCCGACACATCCTCAATGTCATGATTTGAGTATCGAGAGTAAACTCGGCGAGGTAGGCTTATCTTCAAGATGGGACTTTCAAAATTATGTGTGAATGCTAATGAGGCAGTGTGCGTTTTCAGTGACTCGCTTCTGCTCCCGTGGGTACTTTTAACTTTGTGCTCACGTGGAATCTAATTCGATCTTTTAAAAGAAAAGGCAGAAATTCCAAAATTGTTAACCATAATTTTTGTGTTCCTGGATGCAAATCGGATTAATGCACTGAACAAGGCAGGACAGGAAATACGAGAAATATCCGTGGATGCAAAGTGTAAAGTTCCGACAATTTTCTGTTAATACAGTACAAGCAAATGGTCACGTGGTCTCACACACACACAATATAATTTATCTCGTGGTACCCGGAACCAAACAAACAACATACTTATAACAGCCCACACAGTTCCCAACCCCCCCCCCCCCACCACCTTTAACCCCAGCATGGTGAATAGTAGATATCATTTCAAAAGTTGATTTTAAACTTCAACATTCACAAACCCCAGATATGACCTGCAGAATGGTATTACTCAGAAGCACCCAAACCAGATACGGCATCTCCCTCCAACTCTCATTGTGCAGAGGTACACCCCAGTTTTTGCTCGGGTACTTTCCAAGCATGTTTGGCTTCTTTTCGAAGCTTTGTGAGCCATTTTAGGTAACAGTCGTCTCTCACACACTATAGGAGTTCACCTGCCCCAAAAACCGCTATTTCTAGGGTTTCTGCACATGCGCCCCAAGCATTCTGGGGCGGATTACATCGAATCGAAAGTCCTGTATTAGACCTAAATTTTATTTGTTCACCTATGATGGGGTCAATCAAGAAACGTTGAGAGGAGGGAAAGAAAGAGGGGGGTTGGGAGGGAGGGGTGGGTGATATTGTAATTGGGTCCGTCCATCCATCCGTCATGCTATCTCCTAAATGGTGGGGGGGGGCAGAAATTCATAATCACCACATGGTACAAAGGTGCAAGAGCAGTATTGTTTGTGGACCTGCCCCCTGGGGCCAGATCAAAAGGTAAAATAGCCAAAAATGCAATTACAGGAACATTTTAAAACTTTTTTTTTTAGGTCATCATTAGAGATGATCGTTATGATCATGTCATGTCATCGTTAGAGATGACCTAATAAAACCAGTCTCGATGTCCGTACGTCCGTCCGTCCCCATTTTTCTTCCAATTTTCTTGATATTTGATGTGGGTAGATGTCGAGGGATGCACGACGGTATGACCTTTGACCCGATTGAAGGTCAAGGTCCATCCATCCCCATTTTTTTCTTCCGATTTTCTTGATATTTGGTATGTGGGTAGATGTCGGAGGGATGCACGACAGTATGACCTTTGACCCGATTGAAGGTCAACTTCAAGGTCACTTCAAAGTTGCGAAATCGTCCATTTTAAAAAGCTATCATCCTCCGCCATTTATGAATCCGATCTTCGAAATTCCTTCGGATTCTGATAATATGGAACAATATCTAAATTTGGTCGGGCCGGTTTTTTCGAAATTCGTCCTGGTTATTGAGTCACGCGTCTTCGAAGTTGGAAAAATCGTCGATGTGATACGGTCAAAAAAAATTTCGCCCGATCTTGATGAAACTTGATATGTAGGTAGGGTCGATGAGTGATGCACGATGGTATGACTTAGACCTGATTTAAGTCAATGTCAAGGTCACATGCTGTAAACTTGTAAATCATCCATTGTCAAAATATCATCCACCATTTATGACTCAGAAATGCGGTTTGATTTCCGAGGTCCGGTTTTCTATCCTTTTGAAGACACATTGATCATAAATGTTCCAAATCAACCATTTTCAAAATCTATCTCCGGATAACTCAGAAATGTAGTTTGATTTCTGAGGTTTTCTATCCTTTTTACTCCCGGGCTTTCGTCTGTACGTTGAACCCAAAAACAAAAGACGACATCGAAGCCATTCTAAGCCGATCAGAGATCCACATCTACAGAGCTTCAGAGATGATCGTCACCCCCAACCGGGGATAATATTTTTAATGAAACTTTGTAGATGAAATATGTAACTCTTGAGTTAACCTTGGGTTCATGCCCCAAGGGGTGGGGAGACTTGGGTAAATGAGATCAAAAAGGGAATTTTTTTTTTTACTCTAAATTTGATATCAAGTCATTCCTGGTGGAACATTTTTGCCATCTCTCAACTAAGCCTTACGTGGGAAACGAGTGGATTTGCAATGGCGCGCCATCGACCTCACTCGAGTTTTGCTTTCCATGATCAAATTCTTTCCTTTCTGGTGATTGAAGGCTCAGAGTAGCTTTGGATAAACAACACCAAAGGACTTCAAGGAGACGTCAGATAACTTTTAATTTACAAGGAAATATGGAAGACAAGAGAAATGGCAACAGTTTCCCCAATTCCTCTCCACACCCATTGTTTGTCCAAGTCTTCCTCTATCTTGGCCTTCAACTCTGCCTGTTGGTGCTCCCTCCCCCGGACTCTCTCATGTTCCTTTTGTCAAGTTGCGTCCTGATCCGTTCAGGGTACTCACTCTTCCACGAGCCTAGACGATGTATACGAAAAAAAAGTAGATGGGATGTGAACATTAGATTTTCATCATGAGCCACAACGCTTCGATGGAAATGCCAAACAGGCTGACCACAAGTTGAAGAACCACAAAAAAATGGCATTCACAAAGCAGGAACTGAATACATACGTGACATTCGAGTTTATCGATCTGATCAGCTGAAAATGACACGAAGCTGGCTACAAATATGGCACCAGCAAGTATCGACGAGTGCCGGCACACAAAGCTGTGTGA
>CM068965.1:26568756-26580652 GCA_035128595.1 Eptatretus atami | reverse complement strand
ATAGCTGTTTGCACATGACAACCCTGCCAGGGATTCCAATCTGCCCCTTCACAAAAGGATTGGGCCACAATCTCCATAGCATCTGATATAGATTCCACTTGGTAATACTTTCACAACTAGAATGCTCAACGAGAACGAGAATTCACCATGCTCCAAAGCCCATTTCAGGTGTGCCACCACCTTAGATTTTCTGAGTTATTTTTATTTTGCCTTCAAGGCCTACAGGCAGGGAGACCCAAATCTACAAGGCGATTCCCTGAAGTGTAGCTTGCTCAATCTCCACAGAATGGTTCTCCCAGGCAGACGAAAATTGATGGACAATGCTGTTGTACGCCTGAGACCTTAGGGATTCAATATTTGATGTTCTTCTGAAGCCCCCTTAAGCGTCATCCCTTTTCTCTCTCTTGACAATGCCGGTTTCCTTGTGCATCTTCGGGAGTCGAGTTTCCTCGTCCCGTTCCCCTCGTCATACGACCCGTTTCCTTACGCCTCTCTTCAGGATTCCAGCCAAAGCTACCTGGTTAAATTTCACTTCCGACGCAACGTGTCTTGTACCAAATCACTCTTCACTCAAAGAAACAACAGCAGCTTTCTTCTGTAGTATCAGTTTCATTTTCTTGCAGATTTAATTGGAACACAGCTATCAATCAAACACAGATGAATAATGTCTGACCGTGCAGTAAAAACACCTTGCCAATTGAAAGCCATTTTTTGAATGATGATGCAATATTTTGTAAATATTACATCATCTAATATCCAGATGTGCTTTCCTGGTCTTGACAATCAACCAATCAATCAATCAATTTTTTCGTACAACTCTAATGAGAACACAGAATTGACCTGCACAATAAAACGAGTGATGCAAGAATGTCTTTCTGACAAGGGCGTGTGAAAGCAGGCACATGCTCCATATTCATCGAGGTTACAATTGCTGTTTCAAGATGCATTGATTAATGGTGCTAATTTATGCAAAAAATAAATAAATTAAAAATTATCGTCAGAGTTAAAAAAAACTCGTGTTTCACTGAAAAAGTACCTTTCATATTTACAAGGACACCCGATGCCAGAAAAAGACCGCCAAACTTGTTGTTGAAGATCTGATTTCCCTCCAAAGTAGCGGTTGCATGATTAGTTATCTCGATTCCTGTCGGGACAAGACGATTACTTTCAGGGAAGCGACGCATTTACCTTAATGACGATAACACTTAAGTAATTGCACAAGCCTTCTGGACAATACATTTATTTTCAATGTGGGCAGGTGGGAGATGTTTGAGGTCAAAACAAGGTGATGAAAACCTAAGGTCACAAGGTTTACAAAGAGTGTAAAAGGAAAAAAAACAAGGCAAAGAAGGATTCTGTTGAAGGAAGGAGGGACTGAAAGGAGGTATCTGTACGTACCAGCTGCAAACCCATCAAAAATACGATTGCGTCGCAGCGTTGGGTGGCTATTGTTACTGATGAGTACGCCAGCTTGCGCATTGCGGAAAATGTCGTTTTCCTCGAGAATGCCTACAAGAAAGCGGGAAAAGGGCCATCTACTTATTGCATATGCAAGGGGGAAGAAAATGTGGAAGGGGAATGGGGGGGGGGGGGGGAGGAGCGAAGGGTTGGTCAAAAACTCCCCAAGATATGAATAAGAAATAAATTATTTACGACACAGCTTTGCCCCGAGAAAATGATGCTATCTGCAGCCATGTGCTGCACATGAAAGAAAAAGACTGCACTGACGAAGAAAGCAAAGTCGTTTTCTTAAATAAAAAATAACATCAGTACATTGTCTCAGTACATGCAGTAAAATTGGGGATGAACTCCTGGGAAGTGTTGAACCAACACAAAAGCCATGACTGCAATTTAAGGATATTGTCAACTCCAGGCAGGACAGATGTGAACAGCATAACTGGACCATTCTCAGACAGCAGAAATAACCAAACGTCATTGGAATCCTCATATTATGCAAAACTTTTCTGTAGAAATCACAATGCTCAAAACATAATGGCTAATCCCTAAAGCTCAGCAAAAATAATGAATGCTTCTGCTTCAGGGGTGTGTGCACGCCGATGAAGACTATTTTTATATTGCACTGTACCGCAATGCAACCCGTAAACAACACGGAGGTGGCGCTCGCCTTCATGGTGAGACGTCAGCTAATCGTGAAGAATATTTAGTCTTTTAATTGCAAAATTACCTCCTTTATAAATCAGAAAAAGACATCATATCTATTTTGTGTGACGGTATCAAGGGACGGATGAGTGTCGAGGTGTTTAAGCGTTTGGGTTCCCTTTAATAAATACTAGCCGAAACCCCGTCACAGACGGATTCCGTTCATTCAACCACCCTCACCAGCTCACCCACACTCGAGGGACATGGACTGGACAGGCGGCTTGCCCCCGCCTCTCACCCCCCGCCTCCCACCCCCGCCTTCAATTTGCTTACCCCCGCCCAAAAAAATAATTACCCCGGCCCCACCCCTGCCTCTTCACTCCCCGCCCCCCCCCGTCTCTTGATTCCCCGCTCCACTTGCCCCCGGCCCCCCGCCCCCGTCCACCTCCTCACACTCAACCCCGCCTAATTCACCCCAGCCCCCACTTTCAATTTGCTTACCCCCGCCCAAAAATTTGCTTACCTTGCCCCCGCCTCTTCACTCCCTGCCCCCGTCTCTTCATCCCCGCCCCCGCCTCTTCACTCCTCGCCCCCATCTCAACGAAAAGTGTTTATTCTGCTTCAGAGTTGAAGGTTGACTATTGCCACATTGCGATGCACTCTTACAGGTACGAAGTTTCTTTCAGTCCAGATCACAGTACCGAGAAAAACGTGACAGGACCGCTTGGAGCAGCACAAAATTGGTCCTTCAGTATTAATATATAGATTCTGTTTATACTCAAATGAAAACAATAGAGAGTGCTGTCAGCACAACATCCAATTGGCTCAATGCCCAAAATCATCTCAACTGATCGAGTGGTAACCACTCGGACAACTTTTTGATTGACGGAGATTTTGAAGTTACAAAAATAAAATCTCATTTTGGTGAACTTGCATTCCCATGTGGTTATTTTATAACACACTAGACCAGTGCTTCTCAACGTTTTTCAACTCGAGGCCCACTCTGGCTCTGAGGAAATTTGAGCGCCCTCATACAGAATCGTAATGAGAAAAATGTCAATAAACTTAATGCCAAAACAAATCATTATGCTACCTTTAATGAGACACTTGAGCTTGCTTCTTGAAATAAGATGGTCAAGTCGTGGTTTGATGGGGGACAGGCTCGCACGCAAAGTGGCATTCAGAGTGTCTGTTTTTAGACTATTTCGTGCTTTTGATTTTGTCACAGTTACAGTCGAGAAGCCCGATTCACAGAGATAGGTTGTGGTGAATGGTAAAAGAAATCTGATGGCACGCTTTGACAAAAGTGTATTCACGCTTGCCAATCCACAATGAAGGAAGGTCGACTTGTGCATGCTGAAGCTTCAGACTACTGTCTGCAGAAAGTTCCATCAGTTCATTTTCAAGTACAACGGACAAGGCCACATCTTCTGAAGCAGGATCCACTGAGAAAGGGTTCAAAATCCAAAGGTTTCCTTGTCTTGGGTCCTCTGAAAGTAGTCAGCAAACTTTTGTGATAACTCGGTCAAATGCTGGAATATGAGCCCAGATATGTCTATGAGGAGTGGATTCCAAAGTTTCACTCAGAAGTGGAAACATCTCAAGTTGTCCATCCTTCACTTTTCTGTTCCAAAGAACAAGTTTTTCTTGAAGCCTTCAATTTTGTCAGCAACCAAGAACACTGAACTGTTCCTACCTTGCATTGATATGTTGAGCTGATTTAACTGGTCAAACACATCTGACAGGTAAGCCAATTTGGCACAAAGTTATCATTACTGTAATGATCAGCAAGTGGTGAGTGTTTCTCTTCAAGGAACATGTGGACTTCATGTCTCAGTTCAAAGAGGCGATTAAGCATACGTCCTCTTGAAAGCCACCTCACCTCACTGGGTACAGAAGCTGCAAGTGA
The DNA here is from genome assembly GCA_035128595.1 of Eptatretus atami. Taxonomy (NCBI): domain Eukaryota; kingdom Metazoa; phylum Chordata; class Myxini; order Myxiniformes; family Myxinidae; genus Eptatretus; species Eptatretus atami. Next base: position 26,576,643 of record CM068965.1, on the reverse strand, counting down.
TCAGAATCAAGTCTTTCACACAGTGCAGCAAAAACACCTTGAGTTGAGTGCACTCTTCTTGATGAAGTTCAGTTTTAACAGCTACATTAATGACTTCATTCAGTTCTGGTGACATCTGCTTTGTTGCCAGATTTTCTCTTTGTAAGAAGCAGTGGGTCTTCTTGGCATCTGGCGCCCTCTGTTGGATCTGTTTTACAACACCACGATGGACTCCTGTCATTGATGCAGCACCATCTGTGCACACACCTACGCAGTTCTTCCAATCAATACTCTTGTCAGTGAAGTATTTGTCAAGGCAGAGATTACATCATCTGCAGCTGTTTTTGTGGGAAGGTCTTTGCAAAACAGTAGATCCTCATGAACATCACTGTCCCCGCAGTACCTCACGAAAACTAGCAATAAAGCATTATTGCTAATATCAGTAGATTCACCCAACTGAATGGAAAAATACGGACTGGCCTTTATTTTTCCACCAGTTGGCATTCAATGTCATCACTAATTTCAACAATTCTTCTCATCACAGTATCATTAGAGAGTGATACGGACTGAAGTTTGGTTGCAGCTGCCTCTCCAAGAATTTCTCGACACATATCAACAGCACTGGGTAAAATAAGCTCCTCTGCGACTGTGAAAGCTTTCTTGCTACGAGCAACAACCATGTAGCTGGCTTTCAATGCTGATTTTTGACCGAGTTGTAAATGTTGTAATCACTTTCTGCTGTGCCTGAAGTCCAGCCCTTTTCCTCTCAAAATATTCCTTTGGCTTAGGCCTAAGTCACATTTGCTCTACGGCGAGGATACGGCGGCCGTACGCCTCTGAATTGACAGAAACGTGCGGCGGCCGAAGAGTTTCTGCGGTGGCCTCAGGATGCCCTACGCCGTATGGCTATCTTTTACAGGCCGTAGGGTCGCTGTGGAATTATAGCGCGGAGTTTATACTTTTTCATTTCTACGTTCGCCGTAGCAATTCGACAAGCTGAAACAAAAGAACTGGTAAAAAAAAAGAAGAAAAAAAAAGAACCACTCATTACCCTCCGTCTGGCCCCTGCGGTCAGACCCCCCCTGCGGTCGCCTTGCGGGCACCTTGCGTCTGCCTTGAAAATTATTTGGCCGCCGCAGGAACGCCCTAAGGTCACCGTGCGACATCAAATCAAAGACCGTACGGCACCCCCACGTTTTCAGTCTCACAATTTATAAATACGCCGTGCGGCTCCCCGAAAAATAAAAACATATGTGACTGCTACATGTGTGACCGTGGAAATACTACGGCCGCCCTATAATTGTTAGTGGCCGTAGATTTTGTAGCCCCACGGCCGCCGTGGCAAATGTGACTTTGCCTTACCTGCACTATTCGGGTGTCTTGTGTTAAGTGTCTCTGAAGCTTTGACGGTTTAAGCGCCTCGTTTGACAGGATTTCAGCACATTCAACACACTGTGATTTTGGCTCAACACCACTGCCTGCCATCGTGAATCCATATTTAATGTAATGGGTCATATTTCCTCACCATAACCTTTCGAGATTTTTCTTATCCATCACACTTTCGTTTCAAAAATCGATCCATTTTCAGTTCAAGAAATTATCCACGAAAGTTGAAAAGTGTACAAAAATTTCAAGTTTGTGAATGCATGAACTAAGTACAAGGCACGTACATGCACACACACAATCGCATATATGCGCACGTGCACAATACACACATACACACGGATATAGTACGTTCACATCACAGTTACATGTAGATGGAACACGCGTAAACCACCACTGCAAACATGATGTACGTAAGCACAAAATGACTCGATCTATCTCTCTCGCGCGCACGCTCCCTAGACGGTTTCGGAAAGACGGAAGTACAAACAGACCTAGCTGAATTCCAGCTGTGTCGTGTAAGTCTTACACTGGAAGATCAGACCCTTTTTATATACTTCTTTTTTGCCGACCTCGCGGCCACCTGTGAGGGCTCCGTGGCCACCGGTTGAGAAGCACGCACTAGACGACCGTGAACCCGTTGTGACAGCGATTGATAAAAAAAATCATTTCAAAAATAATAATAAAAGATGCCAGTGAACTATACGCTGAGTTGTTTGCATTGATCACTAATCCCGAAGAGTACTGCAAATGAATTGTTTTTAATAATTTTTTCGTTGCCCAATTTGAACGAAACTTGATACTGCATACTGCAGAGAATGGCGAGTAATGTGGCCGAAAATTTTGTCCATCATGTACCATTTGGCTGTATTTCGGAACATGCATACATACATATATACATACATACAAGATAGATTTAGTATATACAGACGACTCGTGAACCCGTTAGGTCCTGACAGCGGTTGATAAACAAATTAAAAAAAAGAGAAAAAAAGATAGCTCCAGTGAACTATTCCACCGAGGTTGTTTGCATTGATCAAATGCTCCCGAAGAGTACTTGACTGAATCTGGGAATTGATTTTTCAAATAATTTTTTCGTTGCCCGATTTGAATGAAACTTGATACTGCACACCGCAGGAGAATGGTGAGGCAAGGTGGCCTAAAATTTTTTGCGTATCGTTGTACCGTTTGGCTGTATTTTGGGAACATACATACATATATAATGGTGAGAGTTTTAGTAATATATAGATAGATGGCCAATAAGTAAATCCTCAAAAAAATATGACTATAATCACAAATGTCTGTGTGTGTGTGTGTGTGTGTATGTGTGTATATATACATGTGTGTGTATATATATATATATATATATATATATATATATATATTATGTATATGTGTGTATGTATGTTGTGTGCGTGTATGTGTGCGTGTATGTGTGCGTATGTGTGTGTGCGTGTGTGTACGTGTGTATGTAGTGCTGTGTGTACGTGTGTGTGTACGTGTGTGTGTGTACGTTGTGTGTGTGTGTGTGTACGTGTGGTGCGTGTACGTGTGTGTGTACGTGCGTGTACGTGCGTGTACGTGCGTGTACGTGCGTGTACTGCGTATGCTGTTTGTATATGTGTGCATGTGTTTATGTATGTGTGTTTGTATGCGTGTGTGTATGCGTGTGTGTATCGTGTGTGTGTGTGTGTGTGTGTGTATGTGTGTACAGTGGGGAGAACAAGTATTTGATACACTGCCGATTTTGCAGGTTTTCCCACTTACAAAGCACGTAGAGGTCTGTAATTTTTATCAAGGTACACTTCAACTGTGAAAGACGGAATCTAAAACAAAAATCCTGAAAATCACATTGTATGATTTTTAAATAATTAATTTGCATTTTATTGCATGAAATAAGTATTTGATACATCAGAAAAACAGAACTTAATATTTGGTACAGAAACCTTTTTTGCAATAACAGAGATCAGACGTTTCCTGTAGTTCTTAACCAGGTTGCACAGACTGCAGCAGGGATTTGGCCCACTCCTCCATACAGATCTTCTCCAGATCCTTCAGGTTTCGGGCTGTCGCTGGGCAACACAGACTTTCAGCTCCCTCCAAAGATTTTCTATTGGGTTCAGGTCTGGAGACTGGCGAGGCCACTCCAGGACCTTGAGATGCTTCTTATGGAGCCACTCCTTAGTTCCCTGGCTGTGTGTTTCGGGTCGTTGTCATGCTGGAAGACCCAGCCACGCCCCATCTTCAATGCTCTTGTTGAGGGAAGGAGGTTGTTGGCCAAGATCTCACGATACATGGCCCCATCCATCCTCCCTCAATAGTGTGCAGTCGTCCTGCCCCTTTGCAGAAAGCATCCCCAAAGAATGATGTTTCCACCTCCATGCTTCACGGTTGGGATTTGTTCTTAGGGTTGTACTCATCCTTCTTCTTCCTCCAAACACGGCGAGTGGAGTTTAAACCAAAAAGCTCTATTTTGGTCTCATCAGACCACATGACTCTCCCATTCCTCCTCTGGATCATCCAGATGGTCATTGGCAAACTTCAGACGGGCCTGGACATGCGCTGGCTTGAGCAGAGGGACCTTGCGTGCGCTGCAAGATTTTAATCCATGACGGCGTAGTGTGTTACTTATGGTTTTCTTTGATACTGTGGTCCCAGCTCTCTTCAGTCATTGATCAGGTCCTGCCGTGTAGTTCTGGTCTGATCCCTCACCTTTCTCATGATCATTGAGGCTCCACGAGGTGAGATCTTGCATGAGCCCCAGACCGAGGGAGATTGACTGTTATCTTGGACTTCTTCCATTTTCTAATAATTGCCCCAACAGTTGTTGCCTTCTCACCAAGCTGCTTGCCTATTGTCCTGTAGCCCATCCCAGCCTTGTGCAAGTCTACAATTTTGTCCCTGATGTCCTTAGACAGCTCTCTGGTCTTGCCCATTGTGGAGAGGTTGGAGTCTGATTGATTGAGTGTGGACAGCTGTCTTTTATGCAGATAACGAGTTCAAACAGGTGCAGTTAATACAGGTAATGAGTGGAGAATGGAGGGCTTCTTAAAGACAAAACTAACAGGTCTGTGAGAGCCGGAATTCTTACTGGTTGGTAGGGTATCAAATACTTATTTCATGCAATAAAATGCAAATTAATTATTTAAAAATCATACAATGTGATTTCAGGATTTTGTTTTAGATTCCATCTTTCACAGTTGAAGTGTACCTATGATAAAATTACAGACCTCTACATGCTTTGTAAGTGGGAACCTGCAAAATCGGCAGTGTATCAAATACTTGTTCTCCCCACTGTATGTATGTGCGTGCGTGCGTTGCGTGTTGTGTGCGTGCGTGTTGTGTGCGTGCGTGCTGTTGCGCGTATTGTGTGTGTGTGTGTGCGCTCCTCCATAACCATGAAACATAGCAGCTTGAAACTTTGCTTGCATACTAACGGAACTCCAAGGGAGTGCATGAGTGAAACCTGAGAGTTTGGGTTAATTAAAACACCCATTTTGAAGATGATTAATGGCCTTATTTAATTATCCTCTATCAAGGCACCATCCATGGTCACTTTGCTGTCCCTCACTGGGGTCTTAATTTGCCATTTTGTTCGGCCTGCTCAACAATGCCTCGACTTGAAAGCCGCAACAGTTTCTTAAGGATAGGGTTTTTAATTTTTTAAAAACACTTTCCTCACACATATATATCATCGAATGCCTGATCGTCATACCAACGAAACACTGGATATATTGCAATGCTTATCAACACCCAGAGACATTAGCGTTCATGGCTTTATTTCATTTCTGCACATGCCACAATCTCTAGAATCACTTGATCTCAGCCGAATTTCAAAATTTTAACTTCTTAATTGAATTTATCAAGAGTTACGATTGCTTGAAAAAATTTTTTTTTTGTAATGTTCATTTGCCCAATTCGGACATTGCTCGACATGCCATGCATCCCTGGGTGCATGGTGTTTATATATCCGATAGGCGATCGCTAATTGCTTGCCAAGCCAGCCGTTCCTTATCAAGCATTTTGTTTGCTTGAGTGCTTAAGCCACTTGGCAAGCTCTATCCAAACTGCTTAGTTGTTCATTTCCAAGCCATAGCCATACATGGAAAAAGAAATTCGCACTGTTACTGAATATATTGATCGACTTGAACAAAGTTCAGGCCCAACTCACCCATGTTTGGCCCCTCAAGTTGTGGCTCGCTCACTAAAAATGTGCAATTTTATTTCGACATTTCCCGTTTTTGTCAATCTTCTTTTATTGTACAACCCATCACTTCAACATAGATGGATACGTATATATATATATAGTATATATATATATATATATATATATATATATATATATATATATATATATATATATATATAATATATATATATATACAGGTAGTCGTCGACTTACGACCGCAATTGGGTCCGACCAATCGGTCGTAAGTCGACTTGGTCGTAAGTCGAACAACGTATATTTTACATACAAAAAAAAACATTTTTTTTTTTGGGGCCACTTTACGTGGTCGTAAAGTGGTCGTAAAGTCGAACATCATAAATCGCATAGGTCGTAAGTCGACGACTACCTGTATATACATATATATAAACTGACCGAGAATATCTACGATGAAGTTTTACAACACACGTTATTGGGAAAATCGAAATAACCGGATATTAGCTTCTGGAGTTTGAGAAAAAGTCCTTAGCAACGTATACTAGCAATAGTTTCTCAAACTTCAGAAGCTAATATCCGGTTGTTTCGATTTTCCCAATAACGTGTGTTGTAAAACTTAATCGTAAGATATCTCGGTCAGTTTGTGACGGACCACCATGTATAATACACCGTTGTGATGCTTATGTTATGGGCTTTCAAATAAACCCAATATTGAATTTTTGCAGCTTCCGACTGGTTTTGTACTGGAGGGTCACATATATATATATATATATAGTTTCGTTTTTAATCATTCCTTCAACCGTTTTGTTGGAGTGCTATCAAGCTTCAATCTCTACAAGCTTCCATGTCGATACCACAATGCGGTTTTCCATGGGGACATCTCCAGAGTGAAGAGGGCAAAATAAATTAGATTACAATGAGTAAAAAATGTTTTCAGTTGTTACAAAGCAATGAATCGCCACATCACGGCAGGATAGCTGAGAGGTACACATGGGGTTCGAATTGCCGGGGTTCGAATTCCGACCTAGCTATAAACTGTCATCCCGTTGTTTCACAAGCAGGGTGATTCATTAGTGTGTTCCGTCTCTCGGATTTACGTTAAACTGGACGTCACATTTTCTGGAATCCCCCTCTACCCCCCTTCACTCCCGCCACCCCCTCTCCCAATCTGTTACAGGGGACTGTTCAGATGTGCAATTTTATTTTATGCGATGTAACCTGAGCAGACCAGAGGGGTGCAAAGGTCACTGCATATGTGAGCATACATGCATGGAGGCAGGCCTTTGTCAGGTAGATAGCTTGGGTTTTAAACGCTCACGCCTGGTTTTATAGAGAACCCGGTGGTTAAAAATAAAATGTTGCTGTTTGGGTGCATTTTAATCGCACTTCCCATCCCCTCCCCTCACACCGCCTTCACTCTCCCTTCTCTCACAATTACCTTCTCCCAAACCCCCCTCTCCACCCCCCCACCCCATGGACATCTCCGGGCGGTCTCCGTGTGCTGTATTAACATGCTGTTTTAACGCACCCAATTTTGTTCAATCCCTCAAGAATTATTCGCCATTGGAGTTAACTCGAAATGCGATGTAACCTGTAAACAATACAGAAGTGGTGCTTGCCTTCATGGCAAGACGTCACGGCCAATCGTGAAGATGATTTCGTCTTTTGATTGCAAAATTACCAACTTTATAAATCTGTACTACCCTCTCCCACTTTCTCCGCAAGTCCCACTACGAAATTAATGCCCAGTGTTTGGTACACAGCTTACAGGTGGCTCTGCGATCGGGTAGAAGTAAGGTACAAGAGACGTACCTCTGCCACCATTGAAAATGCAAACTCCCCCATCACGACCATCGTGGATCTTGTTTCTTTTCAGCGTGGGGTTGCTGTCCGTTTTGATCCACACACCTGCCATTGCATTGTCAAATATCTCGTTGTCTTCAATGACACCAAGACCTTGGGATGGAGGACAAATATTCATATTGTGATTATCACCCTCTTGTATGGCCTGCAAGCAGCCCATCCATCCATCTCCCCACCTCCCCTTCAGCGATGCATTATTCAGAGAAGCTCAAATGTATGATTTGGCAAATTGCTACTGCTGCATTTCAACAAATGTTCCAGCTATGAACAACAATGTCATATGACCACTAAAGGAGCCAAATATCAAGACAATATTGGATGTAATAAATCCAAAAGCAAAGCATGTGGAGGATAGTATCCTCACCAAGGTTGTACACCAGGATTCCTCCATTCTGCCCTCCCCAGATCTTGTTGCGTTTGATCTTCGGATTACTTCCCGTCCTTTAGCCAGATGGAAGAAAAAGAAAAAAAAAACACAAAAGCTTGATGAGACATCGATG
>CM068965.1:26546677-26557384 GCA_035128595.1 Eptatretus atami | reverse complement strand
CAAAATTTAATTTGGCCATTTTGTTCGGCCTGCTCAACAATGCCTTGACTTGGACTTGAAATAGGCCGCATCGGTTTCTTAACAATAAAGTGTGAATTCCCCTCCCCCCCTTTCCTAGTTCATGTCATCGAATGCCACATTGCAATCTTACTATAATTCACCGTCTGTTTCCAGGTACCACAAAAACGGCTGAACCGATCGCAACCATTTTTTGGGTGTGTAATCCTTGGAGTAAAATAGGCATTAACATGACCCCCTTGACAGCTCCCGTTGGGAGCGGGTGCTTCTAGTACCTACAAATCACTGGGTGCCTTGCAATGCTTATAAACACCCGGAGACGCCAGTGTTCACGGCTTTATTTAATTTCTGCAAATGTGATAAGCTCTGGAGTCTAGAATCTCTAAACCTGTGTCAAATTTCAAAATTTAAACTTCAAAATAGACCTCAGCAGCAGTTCCAACTGCGAAAAAAACAAACGTCTTCATTTGTTCAATTCAGACATTGTTCCACATTCCGGGTGTCTCCAAGTGTTCGTGGCTTTATTTAGTTTCTACACATGCGATAACCTGTGGAATTTCTTTACCCGAGACAAATTTCAAAATTTAAACTGCAGAATTGACCTCAGCAGCAAATGAACACTTGGTTTTTAGCAGTCGGAACTACTGCTGAGGTCAATTCCTCATTTAAATTCTGAAATTTGGCTCAGGTGAAGAGATTCAAGAGCTTATCGTATGTCAGCTGTAATGCTTACAAAACGTCCAGTTGTATTCGCACATTATTTGATGCTGCGGACGGTGGTCATATCCGGAAGTGTCCAGGTGGTGTTCACCTCCAAACTTATCTGGGTGGAGTTTAGTATGACACAGCCAGCCGTTCCTTATTAACCATTTCGTTGGTGTGCTTGTGTTTGAGTGCTCAATAGTGGTGGGCGAAATTGATTCCAAAGTACTCATTTCCCACCAAGGAATCAAAAGGAATGGAGTAGTGCACCGGAATCGACGTCGATTCCGAGCAATTCCTACTTCATAGAAAGAAAGGTTGCTTTTTTTCAAGGGAATTTCTTTTTTCGTTGTGCATGTTCCAGTTACACATGGCCTGGTAATGCATTGATTGAAAAGGAACACGCCTCTGAGGCATCCTGTTTACAATGTAGCAGCAAAAGCAAATCACTTACAAACAAAACACATGACAACGGCGTGTTCCTTTTAAATACATAGCAAGGAATTTGGAATTGGCTGGTAAAGCGTGCCGATTGCTTCGCCGTTGGATGGGTAGGCAATACATTGACTGATAAAGTTTTGACATGTCATTCAAAAGGTCCAGAAGTGCAGTTTTAACGATTTGGGGAAGGTTAAAAAAGACAGTCCAAAAGTTGCATGATCACTGTGTTTAAAAGACACTGCTCATCACCAATACATTCAATATTCCCCAAAATTTGCAAACCAAACACCAGAGATAGTACCTATTGGTGACAGCTGAGAATGCGGATTCAAATAAACAAATGTATATATATATATATATATTTTTTTTCCAACAGTCTGTTTGTAAAAAGAGAGAGAGTGGGGTCAAGGTCAAACACCCATCGGTGGTTGTTGACGCTTCATAACCCAGTCCTTCCCATAAAGTGTTCCGGGGTATCAAGCCTTCACGTATGGTGAAACATCCCATCCCCTAAGATGTTCAGCTATACCATAAGTTTGGTTCAACTGCTCCAGTCTGTCGGGCAAACAATCTTCAGCAATGTTATGGAGACCAATGAATATGAACGTACTGGGAATAAAAAGTCTGTGCCAAATGTGGTTGGTGGACCAAGTGCAGCCTGCAAGGAATCCTGAATCCAAAGAGTTCCAGCCAACAGGTGAAAATCCAACAGCAAATTACCTTTGTGAGGCGTGTCCTGAAATTCCCCAAAATTAAGTCCACAATAAATGAGGTCCATATTAAGACAAAACTGACGTCCAGGCTTCAAGTATAACAAGATCGTTGGAGCGCAGACCAAGAAGGAAAAGAACCAAAAATGCCAAACTGAGAGGTAATCACCACTGGATATGAAACATAAAACGGTCATCGCTTTATCCCAACAGGAACGCGCAGCTCAAGCAAAAAGAGATCCCGAAGAAAATCAAACGATTCCCCGTCACCGAAGATGAGGTATTGTTTTCAACCCCTTTTGTCTGTGTTTTTTGTCCGTGTTGTTCTTCGCGTGCAGTGAATATCTCAAAGTGGTGGACTGATAGACAGAAAACTTGGCGGACAGGTTGGCTGTGACTAAGGATCGTAATTTGATTCGATTTTGGTGTAAGATCTTCCAATCCAACGGAAAACGAAATGATATTAATATTAAAGTGATTCTTCATTCATGTTTGAGAGAGAGAGAGTGCCTGATAAACGATTATGCCGATTGTGATATCTCAAAAAGTTGTGCGACCTGTGGATTAATAAACTTGTGGACAGGTTGGTGTGTGACGAGACTAACTTCGTAATTTTGTGACGATCCATAATTTTCAAGTGATTCTTCACCATTGACAGGCGCCAAAAACGCCGATATGTACCGTATAGCATATTCGCAAAAATGTATGGCCTGGTAGTTCTCGGGATCCAAGGCATTACGTGGTGGAGGTTATGTCGCTTCGCACCGAGTGCCCTTCGAGTTTGTACTGTAAACATCTCCGAATTTATTGTTAGATTCCTCGGGAGGATCTCTAAGTCTTACTTCACGTGTGTCTTCATCTTCTTCCTTGTGGACTTTTTTGTTTCACACCTACAGTTTTCATCGAAATTCCTGAAACCGTGCGTAATGAGTAGAAATTCCCTCGCAGGACGTAACCAACTCCTCCGATTTTGAAAATTCCTCCTAGAAAAAGTTATGACGTCAAAATATCTCCGTAATGGATCGCCTAAAAAATTATCTCCGAACAGGCAAGCTTTTGAATTCTGTTTCGAATCGAACAAGGCATTACAGAATTGAATTAAACCGCACGTATGATACATCGCGATGACGCATAAATTTAATGAGTCATTCCTAGCTTGACATTTTTTGTTCACAACCAGAGTTTTCCATCGGATCTTCGTGAAAAACTGCCATGGAATAGCAGAAGCCCACGCGCAGTATAACCATCTCCGATTTGGAAATTTCTCCTAAGAAAAAAAAAATTACGTCATAATAATCGCCGGAAAGAAATCGCCTAAACCATTATCTCCGAAACTAGCAGTCTTGTTGAAATCTGTTGCGGGAATCAAGCCGCAAAAGCACAGATAATTTAATCGCAAACCTGAAATCAATCACAATGACGTCATATTCGTTTTTATGACGTCATCATTTAATAGGACGAGACTTACTCATTGAAGCTGTTTTTTTTTACAATTCCGATTTATTTCAGGCATTAAAGCTTCACATAAAAATTATTATTGTTTCCTGAATTTCATCTCTACTTAAACTTAACATCATTAATGCTAAGTCAGTAATTTATTTTTTCTGTTTGCATTGAGAAATGCCAACATTTTTATCGAACATAAAATGTTGAGGTGTGCCGCAACAGTACATCAGCAAGAAAGGTCTCACCTTTGATGACGTAAATTTTGATGTTTCCTGAAAAAATAATGGCATAGAAATATCTGACAATAACCAATAAATGCCGTGTATAATTAAATAATACTATTACCCTCACCAATCAGATATAATGTGAGTAGTATACCTCACTCCCTACGTCACGGAAATAGTTGAAGACTGCCCGCGACAGCCGACTCTCGTGGGTTGCTGCGGCCTACTGTTTATCAAGCATAGTTACTCTAGGTTGTTCTTTCGAGTCCACTTTTTGTGTACAGATCGAGGTTAAATTTTTTCCAGTTAATGTATTGTGTGTTCGATATAACTGCTCGATTATTTTGTTGCGCATTTTCTGCTCATGAAGCTCCTGCCCGTGGTTGTTTTTTTGTTAAACCTGTGATTGTCGAACTAGCATTGCGACTTATCTGCGGAGCAGGTAAGCTCCAATCACCGTTAACCGACCGTCTCCTTCCACGGTTCAAGGATAATGGTTTGTCACCCGTGCATTGTCGTGCCATTCTGCTGTGGCTCTTCAAGCGCTCCTGACCTTACTTTACCCTGTGGCCCTTAATGAAACGCATTTGGCCCGGATAGGAACCCTCCCAGGTGCACCAGCCAAGCACCCACCGTCCGACGTGGACCAAACAGGGGCAGTGTGCAGGACGTACTGTGTCTAAATGAAAACAAACGCCCCCTCTGCAATGTCACTATGCGGCATTCTTCGACTTTTTTTTCGATTTGGTTAATAAGAGCCTCGCTTTACTCGAACTTGAGCCTCATTATGCACCTTGCTGATCTTGGCCCCCTTTGACCGTGGCATACTTCTGTCCAAACCTTGTTCACATACTTGAACAGAAATAGAAATCTGTCCTGCAATAGCATTTTTTCGCAGATGGTTCTCAACTTTTTTGGAACTATAGCATCTAGCAGTATTAGCTTATACTTCAGTTAATGGAGAAGGTTTTAATTAGCGGATGCTGATGATGAAACCATCTAAATAAATTAAAATAATTAACAGCAGTCACACGGATTTACTCAAAAAGATTGTTAACAAACGTTAGAGTTTATGAAGCAGATCTGATCGGCGTGGATGTACAGTAATACAACTACATAAGTGTCTGTTAGGTGATTATACGGACTTGGTGATGGCAACTAACGAGAGCCCGTTGGTTGGAGGAATGTCGACATTGATTTGGGTAGCGAGATCAAGCAATGAGGCGAAGGAGACAACTTTCAATTTACATTAGAAAAGAGAATTTTGATGGATGTCTGAAATAAGGTTTTGCAAACTGATGTGCTAGAAACAGAGGCCATAGCTTGAGAGTAAAGGACAGTAAGATCGTATTCAAGGCAGGGGTCTTTCACTTCAAGTATTTTGTGCATGGAATGATGTGCCCTGGAAAGATGCTAAGCTGAACGGTGAATTGTTTAAATTGAATTGGGAATAGGTACTGTAGAGCATTGGAGGTAGAAGGTTTGGAGGGAAGGGCAGTACTTGTACTGTACTGTGTGTAATGGGTGACAGTGTCGGGTGTTGCCTAGCGCAAAAAAACCCCGGTCCATGTTTTGGGCCAAATGCCTTTCTTCTGCACCAACCGTCGCCGTGTAAGGTGAAGCTGGCGGTTGAAATGTAGTGAAGCGTGATCCAAACAAGCTGAGTCGTCTATGTGCACGGCAAGAACGGTGCTTTCGCATCTAAGATCAACAAACCAAAGAATGCAGCACTGGACCAACAACACCATTGTAGAATTAAGAAAAGGGCGGGCGACAGCAGATGCTGTCACAAAGTGGAATGGAATCTTGACACGTCAGGGACCACTTCGGCACATTAAACCTAATGAACCAACCTTTTTTATTTTGTGACTTTAGTGAAAAATACATCAAATTAAATTGATAACCCAATATAATGTTTTAAATTGTGCGTGCTACCAGATACTTGAATGTTGTCATCTGCTGACTACACCGGAAACTGTTTCATTTATTTCTCTCTTCCTGTCCACTAAATTATCCCCATGGATTAGAAAATGATTGTACCTATTGTGTTGCTTGCTAACATTAATATCAAGATTTGGAATGTGTTGTTTTGCTCCATCCCGTTGTCCTCAAATAACTCTGAATTCACCATCAGCAACTTGAAGACCTCACAATCTGATTTATTGTAAATTAAGCTTGTACCCAATAAACATCTGAGTTGATAAGATCAACAACCCAAAATGAGCATGATTTTTTACATAACTCACTGAAATTTGAATGCGGGATCTGGAAAATCTTCCCGATTTATCTTTATCTTAATTTATTAACTCCCTCACCCAAGCCACACCCCTGGGATTAACTGAGATCTGGGGTATTTCCATTACCAACGAGCTTGGGAGCATCTTGCCAAAGGGCGAAGCACTCCAACAAAACAGTTGAATGAACATCGGATGCAACATGCAAGTTTACACTCCGCAACCTAAGGTGGACGGATGGTTATGTTTTCACGTCCGCCGTTCTGCCCTAGGATATCTCAAAATTGGAGGATTCAACAAAAATTTTGTGGACAGGGTTGGTGGATAACAGGTGATAGTGTTCCCTTGTCGAAGGAAGGGTATTCGCGTGGTCTTTGTTTGTCTTGTTACTCTGCAAACAAAGATTTCCAGTAATGGTGAGTCGATTTTGTTATCTGTCTTGCGCCTGTCTCACGCCTACAAGGTCCATAATTCTTAAAACGACTCACGAACTTCACCACATGGAGAGTTTGTCACAAGGAAGACGCCGATTGTTTTGAGGTAAAAAGTTAACATAGGCCCAAGGTCACTTGGGGATTTCTAAAATCCTCATTTTCATTCCGATTGCTTGAAATAAAAGGATTTATATTACATGTCAACAAATTCATCCAGCCATTTTTTTGAGGTAACATCGTCCAAAGGCAACAACTTCCGGTGGAATTTCATAAAATCCCAATTTCATCCGAGTTGACTGAAATTTATCAATGATCTCTCGAACCTCTGGAAAATCCTTTATCTCTTTGCTGATGATCCACACACTCTGCCGACGCACGTCATCCCAACCGGCAAGCAGCGCTTTCTTCGCTCACGCTGATCTGGTAAATCACAAACTGGTCCAACACAGTGGAACATGTCTTCATCCGGACAAATCTCACAACTCTACATGTCTCTTCGAAAGGACCGTTTAGAACCCCCCCCCCATCCACTTTCTTCAACAACCTCTGGAAAAGTCCTTTCTTTCAGCTTCTGGGTCTCACTATCTGCCAGACCTTTCCTGGAAAGCCACATTCAACCGGCCCAAGCCAGTCGCCGACTGGGATCCTCCGTGTGCAAGGTCCTTCCTTGGCCCACCTGAGCTCCTGACCACATACAAAGCTTTTGTCTGAGCCTGATGGAGTATCTGTCCTCCCCCTCTGGGCTGCGTGCTCCTGCCTCCCATTTCTCGCTTCACGCTGTAGAAACCAAGCATTTCAGATCATTGGCATCTCCGCAATGAGCTGAGTCTTTGCTCTCACTCCACTCAAGGCAGGTTGTCGTGGTCTTTCTGTCTTCTACCGTCTCCTCTCCGCGCGCCCCCCGCTCCTTCGCGATTGCCGTTTCCACCAATTTCCGAGGCCTCAAGGTCCCTAACAACCCTTCTGGTAAAACTACCAAAATCAGCGAATCCTCTGCTACCTTCACCTTTCATCCTCTTTTTCCCTCCTTTGGAATAAACCCCTCACCTCATCCACATTCTCTTCCCTCCAGCCTTCAAACAGCTGTTCACCACCACCTTATCACCTCCATACCAAATCCCTCGATCTTTTCTCCCCCGATAATCCACCCCCACCACTCTCCTTCAAATTCCCCTGCTTTCCTTCCTGAAATTGTCCCTGTAAATGTCCTCATGCTTTCTATTACCACTCCCGTCCGCATCCCCTCCTTTCCTACAAGATCTCCAATGTCTTCGTGTTCCCCACGTATTTGTCCTTCCACTCCACTCGCCTCTGTCTGCCCCCCTTGCGATGTCGTTTGTGTTAGCCTCTTCATACAGACCCTCTGCAAGGTAATACAAAAAAAGAGGATTTTATTCAGGTGACGAATCAAACACCAATATTTGAGGTCCAATAAAGCCTGAATTTCTAAATTGTCAAATATTTCATAACCGATTCACTTGAAATTTGAAGAGAAAGTTCATATTTGTTTCATCCATCAACCACCAATTATTTTTGAGTCAAATTTGTTATGGATTTTGCAATACAGTCTGTGCTCATGCTTGACATCTTCTTCTTGTTTTTGTGTTCCGCGCTAGGACTTTCCATGTGTTTCCTTCCTGAATTGAAACAGTAAGTCGGATTGAGGACAGTTTTCAACCATCGGGTCGACTCCTCTAATGTAAAGTTTTAATCGTTATGTCATCCGGCTAACTTGTGGCAGCCATGTTGATAAACTAGAAAAACTGGACCAATATCTCAAACCGCCACCAAAGGAATACAAATTGGAACTTGGCACATGCAAGTACTCCAGAGAATGTGATTTTGGTCTTTTAATAATGTCAATAGGTGCCCTTTGTTATGACGTCATAATGGAAATTAAATGCACATCTGATCAGTATGAAAAAATTTGAGGTCATCTCGGAACTATAATGGGCCACAGAAAAAATAGGCGTCATCGGTTTAGTGATTCGGTCAGCCAAATTGTAAAAATACAAAGCCTAGAAATATTTGCTCTAAAGTGGCTTAACAGATCGAGGCAAAAAAACTTATCCATGACCACCTACCATGAGGAACAAAAGGTTCACATTATATCACAGGTCAATGGTGCAGCCTACTTGGGATTGAAAAAAATATTAAATAATGTTTTTCTCTGGATAGCTTAATCAATCGACATGGAACTTCGTAATTATGATAGTATGAGGGGAATAGACTTTAAATTTCAAACTTGAGTTGGCCACAATAGTATGTCGCAGCTGGAACCACTTAGAAAAAATTTGGGTTCTTTGATTTTGTTGAATAAGGTCACTTGGCTGTGCCGGATGGGTAGGGAGATAGCAGAGCTGAATCCAAATCCTATCTAAGTGCCGCCTGATGACCTTCATCTTGCTTTTGCTTGGTGTCCGGTTCCTTCAGATGACCCATGTAGGACTGCACATTTGATGAAATTGAATGTTTAAAAATCCATTCAAAATCTCAATGGATATTAATAATAAACTCATGGGTCCAGGTCAGGCAAGGTCAGGTGGTCCATAAAGTGGGACTTTCTGTACCTGGTCATCACGTGCCAGAGTTATAAAGTGGCATTCTAATTTGTCCCTCCATTAATTGACGTAAACACACCAGTACATCAAATGCATATAAATACACACAAACAAAAACTAACACAACACACACTAACAAATTGGGTGATGGTCTGCAATCTCGATGCCTCTTCTATTTTACGATCTGGAATCCTAATCCCAGGACAGTATTTTTGTGATTCATGTACCATGAGTGATTGGGCTAAAACGATATCTAGCACGAAAATCTAGTTTGGATTGATGAAAACTTGTGCATGAGTGGTGAGATACAAGAACGTTGAGTTCTTTGTTCTCTTGTATTGTTCTGTGATGTGAAATATATAGTTAAGAAAGCAAGAAAAAGGAGTAAAAATTAAATCGAAATATGTGCTTGGTGTTTTTTCTGGAAAAAAACAAAATATGTAAGAGATGCACGAAAATCTTTTTCTCCTCAAACCAAAAGGCCCAAAATACACTGAAGAACAAAAGAAGGTCGCATTGGGCACAACACTGTTATCCAGTCAACTATCAACCACCTTATATTGTGTGCCTTAATTTTTGAGTTAACACATGTGCTGCAGGATGCCTACTTGTAGAGACCATGTCACTTCCTCCGAGCATCTCGCCTGGTTAAACTCAACTACAAAGGTTCGTCCCTTGTTTCGCGGCAGGGAGCATTAAATCGGTGTACTCTTCTGTTAGCAATTAGGTGGTGGACGTCAAAGATCCCACTGTGCCCGAAGATCAATGAAGGTAAACCACGAGCTTCACACCCTATCTACCCATAACAAATCCCAAATCTCCTGCCGAACACTTATTTGAAACTTCAGGCCTGGCTCACCTGGTTCGTTGAAAGACCTGAGCTAACTCTCGGCGAAAAAAAAAAACCGTTTTGTATTTGTGACAACAACATTTGCCAGTGGAATACATAACCGGAATCGAAATCATTTTGTCATAATAATCAAAACGATAGCGTACACAGAAAGGACGTGAATTATACAAATTTTGATATTTATGAATCGTTTGTGTATTTTTTATTAATTTGAAGTTTTTTTTTGTTGGTACGACTCGGGCGGCGATCGTCTCCAGTTCTTCGGATCTCCGTTTGTCCACGTGACAGGGTAACCTTTGGAAACGTATCACGGACCTAGTTACGTAACAAGATGGAGAAGTTCGTGGACCTATGTATCTTTGTCACTGTCCGGTCCGTACCGTGTTTAAGTTCTCAGTTCCCCGGGGGACACAAGGTGAGCCCCATGGTGTAAAGTAATGAACACAGCCTTGCTGTGGCCGGGTCTCCATCGGAAAGGTTCGTTCTGTTGTCTTGGTGTCCGAGGGGGGACAGGTCCCACGGGTTGGGGACATGGACCAACAAAGCTCTGCAGGTGTACGGCAGTGTGGCACTGTGGGGATCGAGATTGGTGTTTATACCTTGCTGGGTGTTCCCATCCGGCACTGTTTGCGACATGCTTGACCCCAGCTCGAAATCTCATTTACTGTGCTGCTTCGTCCGTTGTATATTCATTCCTCGTCATCCGTGTGACGTTTAGTTCTGTCCGGACTCCGCGAGTCGGAGAGATATTGATAACAATAAAAAACTTGGCTCGAGCAACACAACGTGCATGTCAACGATTGCCACTGTACCTGTTGCGTAATAACGACTTCTGCGAGTTGACATTGACGAATAATTAATGTGGTGGCTCGACATTCCCAAGGGACGGTAGAGGCGATTGCAAATCGCGTGTCCCTCGTAATTACCTGTACAGTATATCATTTTTACAGACCTAAATATACGATCTTCATTCTCAATCACGCCAATTATATATTGCGTCAATCGTGTGGCTTGCTTTGGTTGTTCTGCATGTTTGAACAAAGAAACACAACCCGTCCGCTTCTCTGAACGGGAATGTAGGGGAGGG
>CM068965.1:26520626-26531146 GCA_035128595.1 Eptatretus atami | reverse complement strand
GTAATATATATATATATATATATATATATATAATATATATTATATATATATATATATATATATTAGTTACGCGAATTCTGGCCCGCCTGGCGTGCGAGCGATTGCGTAACTCCAATCGCAACCGTGTCGCCCACCGGAAGGACAATTCAGTCGTGACCCTCTGGAAACTACGCTAGGAGCCAGTCGGAGTGGGGGTTTAACCTCACCACGATCGTGCCAATTGCCCACCCGCGCAGGATAGGGTTGCTCACGCAATTCGACCTACCTAAGTACGTGCGCGAGTAGTCGACCGGGCGATCGTCCCTCGCGCAGGTCGGCCTGGACGAACCGCTTAAGCGGTCCGTTCCGTGCTACAGTGATAACGAGCGGTGTTATCGCCGACCCCGACGGATGTGATTCTCTTCTTTACTCGGGTGTTCAAACCCCACTACTAATTTATTCCGCGATTCAAGATGGCACTTTCAAGGAAAAAAAGACGACGAACGGGATACATTTCACACAAGGACATTTATTTAAACAGCACACGTATTACAGCCAAAGGCAGGTCATGCAATGTACAGGCACATAGAAGCAAAGCAATACCACCGACTACGATTATTATTTACAAGCACAGTCACTTACACAGTTTCTACATGGCAGACGACGGCGCACAGCATGCATACGAAAACAAGAGAAAAACCCTCCCCATAGGCAGGGAGGTAGACGGGGTTTCGTAAACCTTTAGTGGCAGCGGGACCTGGAGGACCGCGACGGTCCGTGAGACCGAAGGGGTCTTACCCGCCCCACCTCGTGGCGCGACGGTGGCAGGTCCGCGGACGTTCGACTCCCCGCAGCCTTGCGTAGCCACGCCCTCGTGGCGGCGACGGTGGGCAGGTGCGCGACGTCGACTCCCCACGGCCTTGCGTAGCGCGCCTGACCTCGGGCCCTGGCGTGGTCAGCGAGCTCTTCTCGGCGTTGCTGGCTGGTGGCTTTCACGACCCACGACCGAACAGAGAAAAGACTGAAAGGGCAGAAGGGCTTCAGGCCAGAGAGAGAACGGATGATGGACGGCAACAGGGCGGAGAGCTCATGGACTCAGAGAGAGAACGGATGATGGACCACAAGGCGAGAGCTCATGACCGAGAGAAAAACGATGATGGACCACAAGGTGAGAGCTCAGACCGAGAGAGGAGAGGAGCCTCGTGCGCGTCCGCCCTTTTATATCCGGGCTCGCCCGCCCTTCGCCCACCACCCCGCTTCTGGTCCACCTCCCTTCTGGAAGCTTCCGAAAAGGGGCGTTCCCTCACCCGACCGCCTCACGCTGTTCATCCACCAAATCGGCGGCGGGCTGCCCTCCGCCCTGCCTCCGTCAACACTCGCGGAGAAACAGGCGGGAAAATCCAGCGCGCCCATCGGAACTCTTTTGGTTCCTTTTTCGTTCGAACGGTTTTTCAACGCGGCTTGTTGCTTGCGTGGAGGTTGTTCAAAATAACAATAGAAAAGAGAAAACGGCTATCTCAAAGAGTCGCAGCCCGCGCGAACACGAAGAATTCCCTTTAAACAACGGTGGGGACCGTATCTGCACATAAACTTAGCGGTCATAACTGATCTAAGGACCCGCCTTTAATGGTGTATTGCGAATTTCCACAACCGTAACACTACCCCCTCCCTTTTTTACAGACTCGTCCGAGTCGTGCGAATTTGTGTGCCTATCATTGTAAGTTCTCCCTCGTACGATTTACCTTCGGATCCTGAGTGTGACATTCAGTGTATTCTGTCTCCAAAATAAATAACCTACGGGCTGAGTAAACTAACTAAACAAACCCACTCATACAGACGACTTAATAAATTGCCGGCGCTAAGACAAACACATGCGGGACGAGACAAAGACACATTTAACAGTAAACTAACAACTTAACACTTACTTACAAAATTTACACTATAACCATGGCCCAGGATGGATGGACTCTGTGGAGAAAACAAGAGTTAGGCAGGGATCGCCTGAGTGCGACTTCAAGTGTAATTTCGTGTCCCCAAAATAAATAACCTACGGGCCGAGTAACTACTGAACAGACCCACTCAATACAGACGACTTAAAAAATTGCCGCGCTAAGACAACACATGCGCGGGGTGAAAACACATTTACAAGTACACTTAAGAACTTAACCTTACAAAATACAGCTAACCATGGCCCAGGATCGATGGACTTCGGGAGAAAGAGTTAGCAGGAGCCAGGCTGCTTAAGCGCAGTCCAGGCCTCCCTTTAAAATGAATGCGGTGAACAAACAAACGGTGGGACGGGCCGCCGGTGAGTCGCGCTTGCAGCTTGCCATCAGAGCAGTCCCTGCAAACTTGTCGCGAGGAATCCTGGCGCACATGGCAATACAGGGGGGGGGGGGGAATGCAAACAGAATGGGGCAAAATGACGAGGCAGCAGGCATGGATCATGGCAAAGGTGGGCAGCAAGGCATGGCAATGACGAAACAAGGCCGTTGTAACAACAGAGCCGGCAGATGAAGTGGCCGGCACAGGCCTTGAAGCAAACAGCCAGCCGATGAGTGGCTGGCACAGGCTTGTAATGAGGAGGTTGGGGAGGGAGTGCGGTGGTGCTGGCCACTCGGAAGGCGGGCTTCGGACTACCCTACGGTCCCTCCTTAAACCTATCGCCTTTGCCTGTCTCCGTCCATACCCACTCCCTTAATTTGTCAAAACCCAATTTAGCCCACTTATTTTTTGTTTTTTTTTTCTATTTTTCACTTCCCCACTACTTAACTCGTCCCTACCCCCTTTATCGTCTTGTTCGGCTTTAACCTATCCTGTCCTAGCTTACTACTCCAACCCCTACGTTCCCTTCCCGGAGGGGAATAAGGGAGAGCTCGCGTCCTGCGTCGAGGCCCAACTCAGGCCTCAGGAATGGCCTCCTCGGAGTTCAGTGATCTTTACCCAAAGTGGGTCCAGCCGGCCCACAACGAGAGCGAAGGATGGATGGTGCGGAGGGTTCACTTCCTAATCTACCCTAACCATTTAACTTTTAAACTCCCGGGGCTTTCACAAGCGCCTCTCGCTTAAACTATCGGTTCTTAACAACCCAGATTCCGTCGCCTGTTGTTGGTGTCCTCTCAAATCTCGGGCCATGCCCCCCAATTTTTCTTTCGTGCCCTTGCACGGTTTCGTGGCTGGGACGCGTGGCTCCCTTGGCAGGAACTACCCTCTGCCGATTCCCCAACCATGGCACCCCCGGGCACTACACTGCCTCCGAGCCTACCAGCTCCTAAACTGGGGAGTGCCCTCCCTGGCGACTCCCCTTCGATGCCCACGTGGCGTGTTTGGCGCCCCGGTCCCTTTTCGAGGGTCGCCCGGCCCAGTACAACTGCCCCGTGGCATTTTGGCGCCCGGGCCCCGCGCATCATGCGGCGCACCGTGCCCACTACGCTATCCCGGCCCCATGGACCCTTTTGGCTTACTGCGGTGCCCGAGGGTAACCCACTCAAGCATACTCACCGTTCGCAGCGCCACGCTCCCAGCCCTCAACAGGGCTCCTGGCCACCCTCCAAGCGGGTTTCGAGCCTACTTCCCACCAACAGCAAAACGACTCCATTTTGTCAATTTGACTAACCCCCTAACTCACATTACTCTGACCCGGCAGGGTCCCTTGGGGGGGAATCACCTCCTCCCATCACTCATCGCACCATGCATTCCCCAATCACTCCATTCACTCAGACCGCTGGCCTCACTCACTCATCATGTCTCCACCTCACAACTCTTCAACACACACCACTGAATTCTGCATTCTGCTCACTAAATCCCCTCATCTACCTCGTGCTCCCACGTCCTCCCTTACATACAGCCGGTGCCATTTAACACTACGTAGCTAGCTACATCCCTCTACACATCCAAAAGTCTGTCATTGTTCTCATCCTCAAAATCATTTCCCTCCTAAATTCTGACTACAATCCCTCTACCTAATCCATTCCACGGGCCCCATGAGGACTTACCCCTGCCCCATGAAGCGTATAGCTATCAGCTAACCCTTCCCCTAACTAGTTGTATCCTGTGCCCTGGCAGGGGGTCTTCCACCCCTTGGCCGGGAATCCTGTTCACCGCGAAGGCGAGGCTTGCTTTTAAAAAATTTTTAAATGCGCGTGCACAGCGCGGCAACTCGCAACTGCGCACTTGCGCCGGACGTCATGGCTGCTTGTTCGCGTACCTCGTCCCTCTTGGACGGTACCATCGGCAGGGATCTCCCCTCCTGCCGGATTCCAACCCTACGTGCAGCCATGACGTCACCCTGCCACATCAAAAACAGCCTCGCGTTTCGAGGGTTCCCACACGAGAAACAATGTGCTTGCCCGTCAGAGCTTAACACACGCTCGCGTGGAGAACCGCGTCCGGTCCAAATCCGTTGTCCAGCTAGGCTTTTGTCGCGTCGCGGATCGGCAACATTCACCGCGGGCGTTTCCGGAGACCGGGTTTTTCACTGCGCCGAGCGAGCACGTGGCGGTCTTCTGTGCGAAGCACGGCCCGAACCTCACGCTCGCTGCTGGGTAAACCGCGGCACGGTCCCCAATGCAACTACGGCCGCTACCGGCCTTTGTCCCTCTGTCGCCGTCGTCGTGTCCATTTCCACCCACGCACACCTGCGTGTTACGCGCTCAGCACCACCACGACATTACACTCACACCGGGAGACGCGGCTGCGTTGCTCCCGCATGCCTCGCTCATCTCCCTTGCATTACAGCGACCTTACACACGCTGTCCCTCTCACACTTGGCCGTTCACTCACGCATGCCACTCCCTCGCACACGTGGTTCCATTCACACACGGCCTTCCACTTCGCACAGGGGTTTCACTATACCCGGGGTCTGATCCACACACGAGGTCTTTGTCACCCCCGCGGTCGCTCTCACACACGCCCTTGCACCCCGCCATGCGCGCTTTTCAGCAGCGCATTTCGCCACACTCGTAAACACACACACAGGAACAATCACGCTGGGGATTTGTGCCACTACAAGGGGTTCCGAGGCCTCTATGCCCCGTCACAAGCAGTCGCCCCCTCTACCTCGCTTGACACGACCGAACCCACTGGTCGTGAAACCGTTCAGGGGCATATTCCTCCCCTCGTTCCTGGAGGAGGCTATCCGGCTGCTTGCACCGGGTCACGAAACATTCGCGAGCTCGCCCCCATTATCTCCACTACCTCCGTGTGTGTGTGCTCGTCTTTAGTTTTTCCTTTATTGTGTAGTCTCTCCTCTACTTTCTATCTCCGGAGTCTCTATACATTTTTTATTTCTGTTGTCTCTCTTTGTGTCTATTTAATTCAGAGTTCTCGACTTGGTCTATCTCCGTGTCTCTGGCAATACTTCCTTTCCTTCCGTTTCTGTTATTTCCATCGCTTCCATTTTTAATTTGTATCTGTCCTTTATCAGGTTTCCCTAATGTTCTTTCATCCGACGAGTGGTGTCAATCAAGTTCCTGCACCACTAACATTACTCCTTGTGGTGCTGTACCACATCCCCCTTATTGTGCGCGTTCAACTTCCTGGCTCCTTTTGAGTTGTTTTCTCTCTGGAGCTTTTTGGTTGTTCGTTCTCTTTCCGGAGTTTTCCATCTCTGTGGACTCAAATTTGCTATCTCCTTGAGTTGGTTAATTTCAACTTGTTTTCTTTTGTGTTTCTATCCCACCGTCTCTGCATGTTCTTTCATTCTCCAATCTCAGTTTCCTTCTTTTGTTTGATTCCTCGTTTCATTCGTTCTTTCTGTCACTATCTCCTCATACTCCAACCTTGTTTTATCCTTTTGTTTTAGTTTCAAATTCATACTCTTTGCTTTTTATTCCACTGTCTCTTTTGTTCCTCATTCTGCAATCTCGTTATTTCCTTCAATTGGTGATTTTTCTCCTGTCTCATTTCTTGTCTTTGTGTTTTCTATTCCACTGTCTTTCTTGTTCCTCATTTCTTTATCTGGCCTTGGCTTCCAGCTGTTTGATCTGTACAGTGTGGTTCCTTAACGTTTCATTCTCCGTTTTGTGTCTTTTTCTCTCTCAACCATCTTCAGTTTTGTTTTGTAATCCCGTTTCTTTGTTTTGGTGTTTCTGTAACTCAGAAGCTTTCTTTTCTAATTCCGTCCTCATCTCGCACACTCCAACCTTGCTTTGGCTCAAACTGTTCGATCTGTACTGTGGTTCCTCAACGTTTCATTTTCGCGTCCTCTTCCTTTCCTCTTTTAACATCTTCAGTTCGTTTTTGTAATCCTCTCTTTGGTTTCGTGTTTCAGTATCGCAGAAGTTTTTTTCCATGATTTCCTCTCTCAATTTGCATGCTTCTTCCCCATTTCATCTATTTCTTCTTCCTCAATTCGTCATCATTTTCTCATCTTCTCACCTCTTGCGTATTCTCTCTCTGCGATTTTCTTATAGGTCTTCCTGATATTTCTTTCCTATTTCTATCTCCCCTTCCAGGACTCTTCTTTTAATCTGCCTGCCTTACTCTTGCTCCAGCAGCAACAATTCCCCATCTTGTTGTGTTTTCCTTTTCTATCTTTGTTTTCCTTTCTCCTTCCTCCCTCATTTTTCCCTGCAGTTCTTCGAACTGTTCTGACTTCTCGCAGCAATTCCTCCGTCCTTTCCTCAGATGTTCCTGCTCCTTTTTTATCTTCCGTTCTAGGCTTTCTCTTTCTGATTGCCTGTGTCTTACCTCTTCCTCCAGTTGTTCCAATTCCCCATCGTTTTTCCCGTTTTTTCCTCCTCCAGCTTCGTTTTCCATTCCTCCTATCCGGGAATTACCATTCGCTCCTCCTCATTCTCTCGCTTAGCTCGCTCGTCCTGTGTCCCACTTATGGATACTCAACTCTATTTTCCTCACTTTTCCTTTTAGTTCTTCGAACTGTCTTGACTTTCCCACCATTCTTCTTCCCTCTGTCCAGATGTCCTCTCTCCTCTTTTATCTTCAGTTTAGGCTTTCTTTTTTCCTATTGCCTTCTTGTACCTCTCCCTTCAGTTTTTTAATTCCAAATCGTGTTTCCGTTTTCCTCTTCTAGCTTTGTTTTGCCTTTGTGTTCTTCCTCCCTCCTTTCTTCCTTGTACATCGGCATCGTTGCGACTCCTTACGCACGTAATCCTCATTGAACCCTGTCTACGTAGTCGGCCGTGCCTCGTCCAATTCAAAGGAAACTAATGCAAATTCCCTATACAGTTGTCACATTCCTCCACCGCTGCAAGGACTTCGACTACTTGTCTCCGAAGCCCGTCATGCATGCTCTGGCATCCTGCGCGCTGCCATGATGCCCCGTGGTTGAAGCGGTGACTGAAAGCACTGCCTTCGTGTCGTGCCGTTCGTTGCGCTAAAATGCCGCCTGCCCCGTGCTGCGCAGAGGTTCGATCGCGCGCCATTGTGCGGACTCCGTTTGCCCGGCAAGTCCATGCTCAGTATATGGGGTTGAGCTCCCCCATTGATTTAAAATTATACAAAGAACCGTTCAAGGGGGCCATGGATCTACATTATTACATATATCTATTACCCCGCGGCAAGCGTTCGCCTTGAAAGCCATCTTATTTCGTGGAAGTTTAATTTTTTTAATCGCTCGTGGTTGGTAGGAATCGAGGGTCGCTCCACTCACCCCTGAACTGATTCCGCGCGAATTTAGTTGGAGACCGAGGTGGATTCGAATCCCACAACTCCTGTAACACCATTGTTACGAATTCTGGCCGCCTGGCGTGCGAGCGATTGCGTAACTCCAATCGCAACCGCGTCGCCCCGCGGACGGACAATTCCAGTCGTGACCCTCCTGGAACACCTACAGGAGCCAGTCACGGGTGGGGGTTTAACTTCACACGATTCGTGCCAATTGCCACCGCCGCAGGATAGGGTTGCTTCGCCAAATTCGACCTACCTAAGTACCTGCGCGAGTAGTCGACCGGGCGATCGTACCTTGCCGCAGGTCGGCCTAGGATCACGAACCGCTTAAGCGGTCCCGTTCCGTGCTACAGTGTAACGAGCGGTGTTATCGCCGACCTCGACGGATGTGATTCTCTTCTTTACTCGGGTGGTTAAAACCCCTACTAATTTAATTCGCGATTCAAGATGGCACTTTTCAAAAGCGAAAAAAAGACGACGAACGGGATAACATTTTCACACAAGACATTTATTTAAACAGCACACGTATATAAAGCCAAGGCAGTCATGCAATGTACAGGCAACATAGAAGCAAAAGCAATACCAGCCGACTACGGATATTATTTACAAGCACAGTCACTTACACAGTTTCTACTTGGCAGGACACGGCGCCACAGCATGCATACGAAAAACAAAGAAAACCTCCCCATAGGCAGGGAGGTAGACAGGGTTCGTAAACCTTTTATGGCACGGGACCTGGAGGACCGAACGGGTCCCGTGAGACCGAAGGTCTTACCCGCGCTCGTGCGCGACGGTGGCAGGTTCGCGGACGTCTACTCCCCACGGCCTTGCGTAGCCGCGCCTGACCTCGGGCCCCTGGGCTGGTCAGCGAGCCCTCTCTCCGGTGTTGCTGCTGGTGCTTTCACGACCCACGACCGAACAAGAAAAAAAGATGAAGGCAGAAGGGGCTTCAGGACAGAGAGAGAACGGATGAGTGGACCACAGGGCGAGAGAATGGATGATGGCCACAGGCGAGAGCTCATGGACCAGAAGAGAGAACGGATGATGGACCACAGGGCGAAAGCTCATGGACCAGAGAGAGAGCGAGCCTCGTGCGCCGTCGCCCTTTTATATCGCGAGGCTCCGCCCTTCGCCCCACCCGCTTCTGGCTCCACCTCCCTTCTAGAAGCTTCCCAAAAAGGGCATTCCCTCACCCGACCGCCTCACGCTGTTCATTCCACCAATCGGCGGCCGAGCTGCCCTCCCCCTGCCTCCGTCACACTCCTCGGAGAAACAGGCGGGAAAAATCCACGCGCCCATCGGAGACTCTTTTGTTCCCTTTTTCGTTCGACGTTTTCAACGTGGCTTGTTGCTTGCGTGGAAGGTTTTGTTCAAAGTAACAATAGAAAAAGAAAAACGGCTATCTCAAAGAGTCGCAGCCCGGCGAACACGAAGAATTCCCTTTAAACAACGGTGGGGACCTACTGCAACATAAACTTAGCGTCATAACCGATCTAAGGACCTTTATGGTGTATTGCGAATTTCACAGCCGTAACAATATATATATTAATATATATATATATTGTTACGGTTGTGGAATTCATAGAAACTACCATTCAGGTTCCCCGAAGAATCAGTTATGTCGATAAGTGTGCGTGTCAGATTAGATTTCCCCACCGATGTCGAAACGGGATTTATTCGTGAGCCGGCCTGTGAACCTTTGGAAGTAGTGTTATTCTTTCCTTCTTTATTTTAAACATCTCCTCACCACCTTCGCCACAACGAAATCTCCTCACCACCTCGCCACAACGAAAACATCTCGCTCACCACCTTCTCCACAAACAATAAGAACAACAACAACATCCATCACTCCCGCGGTAAACAAAAGTGACAGTTAAGTATTCACCAGAAGAGAACACTCCCTAGGATTTTTCCCCGCACGCCGGGAAGGGAGGGGCAAACGCCCCGGTGCGATATATGTTATGACCATCCTCTTTGCAGATGAAAAGTTGTATATTTTTTTGGGACACCCTGTATATTGTTGCGGGCCAGGGTCTGGCAGAGAAAACGACCACTAGGTGGGGGAAACTAAGTCGATTCCCACCAGACTCCCCGGAATTGTAGGCCGTTGCTCACGGATAATTCTGTGATGCGGCGGGTCGCTTAACCGACCATGGACGCCAATACCTCAACCGCAAGGCATAGGGTCCTCCTGTCTAAAAACAAGTTACCTAATTAACCATGCAGTTTTGACTACCGGGGAATCACGCCCTCGGTACACCTTGCCCGAACCGGATCACTCTACAAACTACCGACTACCGTTCCAGATCGGATGCAGTCGAGCGGTACTGCCCAAGACGTACCGGCTAGAAGGAACGGATTATTGGGAATAAAGACCGGCTAAACTCAGATTCGAACCATGCTGGACCAATGGAGGAAAAGACAAAGACGAGCTGGGAACATTTCTACAATTATTTATTTACAATAAGCGGGGAAAAGCATGTGGCACAACAAAAAGGTTTATTCGGTATGTAATGCAGGGGAAAGATGAGAGGTGTGGTGCGGAAATTTTACAAGCAACTTACAAAAGTGGACACAGTGCAGACTTGACGCGAGATTAATAAAAGCAATAACAATCACAACAATAAAAATCTTAAACAGGCTTATCTAACTGACAGGCACCAACACACTCTGACAAAATAAACGCAATGAAAAGAAAAAGGTCTTCTGCAGCCAGGGTAGGAGTGAGTGGAGGTCACAGTTTAGGGTACCTGAGCATTCTGGGGAAAGGGATGCTCCGTGGTGCGGCACCCGACAAAAGCTGTGCAGTTCGGTCCACAACCGCACGTGTGGTAATCGTGTCTGCAGCAGGAGTTTGAGTGGAGGAGAGCGGAGTCCAAGGTGAGGATCAGCAGTAGCAGGACCAGACAGAG
>CM068965.1:26502323-26514357 GCA_035128595.1 Eptatretus atami | reverse complement strand
CAATCGCCACCAGGAATGCAGACCGCTCAACCACGACCACAGACCACGCCACAATCGCCACCAGGACCAGTGTGACCACTCATTTTCATAAATGCCAAGGTGAGCCAATGGAAAAAATCCTAAGAATCCAAGTTTTCGAAAAGCATGTATATAGAAAACTAACAGCCAGAAAAAACCAAATAATGGAACAACCAAGCACTCCCCATATGACGGTGAAATCAGACGAATAGCCAAGATGTTGTGAAAAAAGCCAATGAGTGGTCACACTGACCAGGACTCCTGTCTGCCGTCCTCTCGTCTCTTTTTTCTCTCTTTAGGTGGGAGGGGTTTCTTTTCTCGCCCCTCGCCTCCTGATTGGACAAGGGGTTGTCGGACGACTCGTGGTCAGCCTCCCAATTGGCTGGGGCGTGCCCTCCGCTCATTGGCTGGAGGAAACGGTCCATGCCCTTCCTTGGGACGGAGCCTCGATCCAAAGCGATGGAGGCTCCGCCCACGCCCTCAGCCAAAAACACGTGGGCAATGGCGACTGGGTCGAGTGAGGGATGGTGGCGTTGTTGTTGTAGTTGTAGTTGTAAAAACCTAACTAAAAAATAACTCACAGCACACACACAAAATTCCCATTAGACAGAAGGGGATGGATTCCAACTATAAACACATACTTATCGAAATAACTGAACTACGGGGACTCTGGCTGTTTGTGTGCACAAGGTTTCCAAATCCGTAACAATATATCGTTTTTGGCCCAATCTCTCAATGGTGACGAATCACTTTAAAAATTAACATTCTCATATCCATATCCGGATTCGGATCTTGACCAAAATCAAATCCATTCGTCCTTACCCAACCTGTCAACCAAGCTTCATCCGAAACCGTCCACAACATTTTGAGATATCGTGCCATATATTAGTTTATCCCCATCTCTCAATGGTGAAGATCGCTGAAAAAAATTATCGGATCCGGATCTTCACCAAAATCAAATCAATTCTTTGTCGCACACCAAATGTGTCCACCAAGTTTCGTCCGAATCCGTCCACAACTTTTTGAGATATCGTGCTATATATCGTTTTTGGTCCTATCTCTCAATGGTGAGGAATCATTAAAAAAATTCTGGTAGTTGGATCCGGATCTGGATCTTCACCAAAATATAATCAGCTCATCCTAGTGACACACCGAACCTGTCCACAAAATTCCATGCAGATCCGTCCACAACTTTTTTAGATATCCTGCACACAGACAAACAGACAGAAAGGGGTGAAAATATAACCTCCTTTACCTTCGGTAGCGGAGGTAATAATCCCATCTCGTCGGTGTTAAAAATCTGCTCCGGCAAAAATCCCTTTGCCTCGATTAGTTTCATGAGTGGGTCATTCTCCACAGCATCATTGTCTTCCGATGCAGCTTCCCCGACCAATTTAACATTATAGAGGCCGAATCTTCTTTTTAAGTTATCAAACCAGCCCTTGCTGGTGTGGAATTTGTGGGTAGCCATGGTTGAAATGGAGCCCACAGCCCCGGGTACCTTGTAGAAACGTTGGTAAATGCGCAATGATGTCTCCCATTTCACCGGTCCACTCAAAGGCACTTTTTTCTGCGTTTGGTCCTCGATCCAATTAAGCACTTTTTCATCCTTTCAATATAAGGATCACGGGACAGGAATGAGACTGTTGCGCTTTGAGGACTGGCAGAAACACTTGCAGCGATATTTGACTCACTTTTATGGATACACCGCATGGTCGATTCACCCGTAATGGCAGCCCACAGATGCCACACTTTCATCTCCAGCCAACTGATCCAACAACTCTATTTTGGCACACAACATCGTAACCTCTTTGCCTTTTGGCACAACTAATTTTGTCTATTGTTTTACATTTGCACGCAAATATAAACGGTGCACAAGAGAAAAAAACAACAAAAAAAAAGGCTCGTAATGAGAGATAATCGTACACGCTATCGAAACCAATGACTCATCTCAGTTCAAACACGATGATTGGTCAAAATGAAGTCGCACAATAACTAAATCGGACATAATACGTTGTCCGCGATTGGTCAAACCCACGATATTTAAGGGTTAATTTGCTGTATATATATATAATATTATATATATTAATTATTCAAAGGCGAACGTGCTCACTGTCATGGCTCCTCTACCTCCGCACTAAAGGTGGGGGGAGGGAGGAGTGAGGGGAGGGAGAGAAGGAGGGAGGGAGGATGTAGATGGTGAATAACTATTCTCACCAGTTGCCTGAAGCTCTCCTTCCATGGATTGGGAAAGTCACATTCATCGGGGTTCACCTGCTGGAACTTTTTAGGTTCGGGATGCATCATTGGCCACGTGTACTCAAACAAGTTGATGTAAAGATGCTTCCTGGTGTGCCACAAACAGAATGTCGGAAGTTGCTTACAATTCCACTTTTCTGTGTGAAAACTCAATGTGTGAGGACTGTTTTAATAGCAGCCTTTTCTCCTATCCAAAACCTCACCTTGTGACCCAGCCAAAATTTAAATGTTAACACTCACCAATATTCATTCTATTCATCCCCCTCTTCTCATCTGTGGAATAGTCTTCCCAAGTGCACATCATGTTCTCCCCCCCCCTAGACTCTGCTGTTACCCACTGCCGGGTCTCTCCAATTTCTAGGTCTGAGCATTACTCCATCTGTTGCGACTCCCATTCCACATGCAATTCCTCTCCTTGTGCAGTGTTACATCCATACCATTCTTGTCCTGTTTCCCCTTCACCCTAATTTGTCCACTGACAATGTGCACCCCGTTTCACTCTTCCTCTACATTTGTACATAAAACAAACAAAAAAAAGCATCCTACATAGCATTTGCTATGCACTGAACCACAGAAATGAATATTTTTATACCACCACTTTTTCTTGGCAGAAGAGAAAACAAACTATATTTCTCTATATTGGTAATAACCCCAAAAATTTCATATCATTCGAGTTACAGGAGTAGTCACAGTTGAAATCATTATTAATCATCTCAAATCAAGTAATGAATCATCTCAAGTCTCGTTGCCAGCTTCGGTAGAAGTGAGCCAGGACCAATGTTAAATGTTAACACCACTGAAGCCTTATAGTTGTCGACAAAAGATTTCAAGTTCATTAAACGACACACGCACGTGGACTTACCAGAGGATGGGGTCGTTGGCGAGGGAGCTAAAGCGCTTGCAAACACATGCCATACGGCAAAGATCTCCCTCAAGGAGAAATGAGAAAATCTTAAGCACGACCTCATCAGGAAGCTTGTCTTGGAGGTAGCGCTCTGCTGGAGCTGTTGCAAAGTGTGCAGCAGTAACATCATTAGCTCACTTCAACTCAAAATCGCATACATGACGTGAGGTGACAGTTATTTTGACAAATAATTTTTATGTTTCCATGCATTGCACGATGCACTAATATTTTGGTGGATGGGTCATTAATGCACGGCCTACAAACTGAAACACATGATGCTTGTTGTACTATTGCGAGAGGAAGTCATTTTTCTTCTTTCGTTTAAGGAGATGGAGGTAGCAAGGAGTTTTCATAGGGAATAATTTTAGGATAACATCAATTTGCCCAAAAGACGTTTCAAGTCACCCACAAAGTGTGGACTGGCATAACAGGCAGACCTTGCAGAGCAGAGGAGAGGAGAGAAGCATCCTCCACCCCTACCCCTCCCAGCAATCCCTGTAGGAGATTATTAACCCATCTGAGTATTTAATGAACAATCCAATTGTAACATGGTAATTTTCCTGAGATCAAGTCGTGTCAGTTTTTTAAACCGAGACGTCAAATCCTTACTACTAGGGCCTTCGGGTGGCTTTGAACCCACAGCATCTGGGAATACCGGTTCAGTAACCTCACCATAAAGCCACCAGCATACCCACTGTGAGTACTCGACAACTGAGAGGTGGCACTTACGGGCAGGCTCCGGTGTCCGAATGGAGAGGCGAGCACGTTTACTCCGAAAACCGCTGCCCTCCGCAATCGGCATCTGTGCCACCTGGGAGGAAAAACGAGTAGCTTTAAGTGACAGCACTTTCAAAAATGCTTTGCATTGACCAAATGCCAGCCCTTGAAAAGGCAACATGCCGTTAAAAGTGATCATGTGCCATTCTCATCAACCAATAAAATACATAACTGAAAAAGTCCCGTCAGTTGATGAGATGAGCGTTGGATATCTTGAAAATCTTGAAGCCTATTTTGGCACTGAATAACATGCATTGGATCAAATTAATTGACAGTTTGCAAATAAAAAGGTCAGTTGCCTCCACACCAAAACCATGTGTGTGGGTGTGGGGTGGGGAAAGGAAGGCAAAGATGGGGGGAGGTGAAAATAGCACAAGCAGGATATATAATCACAGCCAAAATACTACAAACGTCATCATGAAAAATTACGACACATTTCCACCTAAAAGGTTGAGAAGGACAAATCGCATCAACAGGTAACTTGAGAAATATTTTGCTCATACTAGTGTGGATCGAAATGCTCCGTCCACACGCCTCACCACACGTCGCTGCAAAGGCAAAATTGACCATGCCTGCTTTCTCTGGGAGTGAGGGAAGGAGGGGATGGTGGGTGTGGGTTAGTGGTGGTGACGGTGGATCGGCGGTTTTGGAAGGATGGGGGAATGGTGGAGGGTGGATGGGGTGGATGGTGCGGGAGGTCAGCCAAATAAAATTTTGTGCTCTGACTGAATATATACTGTAAATCAGAAGTCAGAACCCAACACTTATAAATAAAAAGGAAGTAAGCACAAATTTATATTTATTTTAAATTATCAGTTCGAGCTGGACAGCAAAGACAACATGACATCAAAAACTGGACAGGAAAGTCGAACTGCCAGCCAGACAGAGTAGACATGCCCCCAATACACCGCTTTCTTTGCAATACCGGCAGGGGTTCATTTCGTACATTTTCTTTTGCCCATATCTCGATTAAGTTAATGCAACAAAAACAAAAACAAAAAAAATTTAAAAACTTGTGCTGATGAATGCAGGTGTCACAAAAGCATTTCTTAGGTTAACTGTATAAACACATGAACAACATGGCAGAATTTGTTGAAGAAAATTTGAAAATGTTTTGGTCACAAATATACATACATAACCATATATGTTTGCTCCATTACAAGAAGATATAGGTAGAATATAACCTTCAACAAGATACTGTGGAACGACAACATTCACGGATTTAACATTCGCGGGTCATAAAGTGACCTTCTACAATCACACTTTTAAATTTTTACACTTCAGGACTAGTCTCCTATATCCACTGCCACCGATATTAATTCAGCCTGGGAATTCTTCCACAGAAACTTGCTCTCTCTTGTACACAGATTAATCAAACCTCTTCTTCAATTATCCTACCCATCCTCCAACTCTTGGTTCTCTGAATCACATGGTGAGGCAGTTGCTTTAAAACAACGTGCATTCCTCTTCCTGGAAGGCAAATCCGAGCGAAGGCAACTTTAGATCATTCCACAAAGCCCGCAGCAAGTGTGTCTCCTCTCATGGGAGCCAGAAAACAACATCTGTCCAGTCTCAAGAATGAGCTTTCAAACTTGTCTCCTTCCTCTAAAATCTGGTGGTGCCTTGTCAAGTCAGTCTCTGGTGTATACTCCCCTTCCATCCCTTTCCCTCACTTCAAAATGGCACCACAGCTGACTCCGCTCATGAGAAGGCCAAATGCCTCAATTGTGTTTGTTACAAAATATTGTGTCTATATCTCTATCCACCCTTCTCAATCATATCCAACTACTTTAGAAAGCCCTTGAAAATGTGGAAAGGTTTCTAGCAACCCTCAACTATTACTCTGCAACTGGACCGGATGGCATCAGCTCACGTGTCCAAAAAACCTGCCCTGTTGCTCTTGCACTTCCTCTCTGCCCTTTTTACCCTGTCATTTGCCATAGGTCATCTTCCATCTGCTTGGAAATCAGCCATCACAGCATTACATTAAAAAGATGCAAAGATGGATCCCCTTAACTACAGAACAATCACCAACAAGGTCATGGAATCCATCATCGCAGTTGATGTAAAATCATTCCTTTTCTCCAACATCCTTATCTCAGATCATCAATTTGGATTCAGACCTGGTCACTACCTTGGACATGCTGCTTCGACTCTCCCAACAATGGTGGAGGTCCTCAATATCAGACACGAGATCAGGGCTGTCTCTCTGGACATATCTCAAGCTTGTGATAGTCTGACATCGACTGCTTTGCTCTCCAAACTGTCTGCCTTTGGAATTCAAGGCCAACTCCACTTTTGGATTACTGACTTCCTCCACTCTCATAGCCAACATGTGGCTCTCAACAGAACCCTTTCATCTCTTCTCCCTGTCAAGGCTGGACTACCACAAGGCAGTGTTCTAGGTCCCGTATTATTCCTAATCTTCAATGATCTTAGCCTGGTGTTGGCTTTGTGGTTAGGGCGGCTGGCTTGGAATCTTAGGGTTCTGAGTTTGAGCCCCATTTGCCACTGAATTAACACCAGGTGGGGTTGACTCAGCCTGTCATCCTTCTGAGGTCAGCAAAATGAGTACCAGTGTACTGGTATAGGGGCACAGCATCAGCGGCATAGTCGCGCACCAACAAAATTATAGCTACCCGGCAGCAGAGCTGCCATATGCAAGAAGATGATGATTAATGATCTCTCCGAATCTCTGGAAAATCCTCTTTATCTCTTTGCCGTGTCATATCGCATTCTTATGACAGACAGGCAGTCGCTCCTTCCCTCTCTTCAGACCTTGACAAAAAAAATCAAATCAAATCACAAACTGGTCAAACAAATATATATATATATTATACACAAGCCGGTTAGGCGACGAGGGATTCGCTAGATCGAAGCGCTGGATACGATGCTTTCATGCTGGACTGATCCACGAGAAGATTTCATTGCCAAGAACCTATGGGTTCACAATAACAAATTATTCCTCTGCCTGGCAAATGTTCCTATTGCGTTTTTCCAACTGGCACTCCTCATAAAAATGATGGTAAATAGAACCCCTATTTTGAAGACTACCATTGGAAATAATCCGTTTGCTGTTTGGTGTGCTGTGAGCCTCGCGTGCAGACAGGCCCCCAACAACACACACACACACACACACACACACCACGGAAAACACGATAAACTTCCTCTCATTGCTCCGTTGACCACACCTCCTGAGCCACACAATATTTTTTCAAAGCCACGCCCACTTCCTACACCACTCCCACTTTTAAATAATAAATAATTGGAGGTGTGTGTGGGTCATGGAATCGGTTTTCCGGAAAAATAAATAAATAATTGGAGTGTGTGGGTGGGGAATCGCTTTTCGGTAAATAATTAAAGGTGGTGTGTGCGGTCGTGGGAAATCGTTTTCGGTAAAAAATAAATAATTGTGAGTGGTGTGTGGAATGTGGAATCGTTTTCGGAATAAATAAATAATTGGAGGTGGTGTGTGGTCGTGGAATGTTTTCAGTAAATAAATAAATAATTGGAGGTGGTGTGTGGTGGGGAATCGTTTTCGGCAAATAAAATAAATAATTGGAGGTGTCAGGTCGTCTAGGTCTGTTGGAGGTGTCGTCTGTCAGGTCAGGTCCGGTTAGATTGTGACCTGCTACAGGTACCATGTAAACCTTGTACTAAACTGTCCATGCGTCGGTTGTCGGCGACTAAACCGTCTCCTACCAGGTTTTTGTGCAGGAGGGTGTTTTGATATGGACACCCCAGCAGGATTAAAAACAAAAACTGTCACAAGGGCGGAGGAGCTCCTTGTGAGCAACGGCCATCCATATCTAGTTGCCCAAACTGTTGCTCTGCGAGCACGTCCTTCCTGCAGTTTGGGTTACTTTTTTATATAGGAGGTTGGTGCAGGGATTGCACTTCCGCGCCACCGCTTTAAATCCTTCATTCCGCAAAACACAAAAAACGCAAAAAATCTGAAAACCACTCCGTGGGAGTACTCCTGTGCAGCCTTCCCTTCGCAGGGGCAGCTCACCGGATGACGGGATTGGGCAAAGCCTTCGCGGACCCCCAATCTTGGATGATAGGAGGGAAACCCACGGTAACATCCCTAGGTCAGATTGCGGGGAGGTCGGAGTGGTGCTGAGGTGTCGTTCCACAGACGGCGTCTCCTTGGGTTAAACTGAGGCGTCCCTTCGGTGGGTGCCTGAATGTCCTATCCTTATAGAAGGATGATTCACCTGTCTCTCGTTTGTATCTGAGCTCAAGCGGACATCGAGATTTGCAGCTCTCTCTGAGGTTCGGAGACCGGATTGCGGCTGAGATAATGGTGGTGGTATACACCTACCTATGGTCTGTCGCTCTGATGGTTGCCAACCCAAGAGTTGCTGTGGCTGTGTCCAATAAGCTGACCAATGATAATTGAGGTAACAACCGAGTCAACGAGCGTATTATGAGATTAAGGATTGTCACTCCTTAGGTGTCTTTTCCTTGGTCTCTGTTTATGGCTCCGACTGAGGCGAGTGATCTCACCGCTGAAAGGACGGATTCTACCGCCACGCTCGAGTCTGTGGTTGATCAGTGCCCCAGACCGAGATACACTTCTAGTCTTGGGAATTTCAATGCATCGACTGGACTGATAGGGATGGTTATGAGATGTGTGTTGGTTCTCCATGGTCAGGAACTAATTGAACGAGAATAGCACTAAGTTCCTGACTTTGCAAGAAGTCATGACTGAGGGCTGGCTGGTTCATGGTTTCAGCGCCCACAAGCTCATCGCTGGACTTGCGATTCCAACGCTGGCAGTGTGGCCAAAGGAGATTGACCATGTCTCATTGCGTCGCTGTCAGATTGATCCAGAACTGCAGGTTCTACCGGAGCGCTCATTCCTCGAATACTGACCACAGCTTGTGTAGCAACTCTAAAGCTGCACCTTAAATCCTGAGAGAATGGTACCATCCCAGCCTAGGTGTGGATGTTAGCGCAAGCTCAGGATGAGAGAGTAGCTGAGGCAGTTGCGAACAGGCTGAGTGGACACTTGGGGGTTCTGTTCTGGTGCTTTCGGGGGTCCTGAAGAGTTGTGGAGTGCCTTCAGACCACATCCTTGATGTTGCCGGTGATTGTCTTGGGAACTCCACCGCAGGCAAAGAAGAATTTTGTCTTCAAGGGACACTGATACCATTGACCAGAGTCGCAGGGCCAGGCTGAATGCCAAAAGCTGAGCTTTCAGGGAGCTGAGGCGTAAAACTGTACGTGCACTGGCAGGTGGACACAAGGAGGCCTATGTGCGAGAATCTGTTGCAAGGGGGTAGAGCATCACCAGTGGAACAGTGATTCTCGTCCCGCTACAGCGGGAATTCGCGCATTTGCGTTATCCAAGCCCATCCCTCGAGCAACTGCAGTTAGAGCAGAGATGGTAGGCTCTGACAGAGGAGCTGAAGTGAAGCCCGCTGGGCCGGTACTTACGCGGTTTGTACCAGGCTGATGCCCAACTGTCGAGTGGACGTCAAGGGTGTACAATCCCTGTTGCTGACCTCGAAATTCAACTGTGGTCCACCTCGCTGTGGAACACGCGGCTGCCGGTTGAACGGTTGAACGGGCAAAGCTCCCGGGATCTGTGGCCATTCCATGCTGAACTTCTCAAGGCCGTGGAAAGGCTGCACTCGTGTCGTTGCATGCAAGTTTTGTGCCTCTGCCTGGAACACAGCATCATCCCAACTGATTGCGAAAGAGGGCCTTGTTGTCCTCTCTGGAAGGGAAGGGTGATCGCCAAGACTGCAAACAAACTACCGAGGGTGCGCTGCTCTCAGTGGCCGGGCAAGGTCTTTGCTCGCGATAATTCTTGATAGGGTCGCCACCATCTGCTTGACACCAGCGTCCAGAGCAGTCGGAACTTACACCAAAGAGGTCAACGATATGACCGTATCCTGCTCTTCGTTGTCCTCACCGAACGCAGACGAGAGTTTCGCAGGGCTGCTTGCCAGCCTATGCTGATCTTCTGTTAAAGCGTTTGATCAGTGAATCGGATTTGCCCTCTGGAGATTCTTGGTCTTCGGGGGCCACCAAAACTGACTCGATCTTGATGTCTGCGAACGCTACTCTGGTACTGAGAGTGCTGTGAAAGTGTGTGTTACCATCTCTGACTTTATTTCGTGTTACGGAGTTCGTCAGGGGTGTGTACTGGCCCCCACACTTTTCAGCACTGTATGGACTGGATTTAGGGAGGATGTCGAGCGATCAAGCTGCGGGCATCGCTTTGGAATGTCAAGATCCTCGGACCTTGATTTTTGCAGATTGATGCAGTTCATCTTTGCGGAGGACTTTAGATAATCCTTTTGGGGGCCCTCGAGGTGCGTGAATGAGGAGTCGGAGCCACTGGGATTACGGGTCTTCTTGGGATCAAAAACTAAGATCCAGGCTTTCCGGTGACATCTTGGATGCCTGCGGTCCTGTCTGTGTCGTTTGTGGTGAGGCATGTTAGAGGTCGTGGAAGATCACTTACCTTGGCCAGCTGATATTATGTCTCTGCTGGCTGCTGGAGTCAGAGGTCAATAGACGTTCTGGGTGGGCCTGGGGAGTCATGGATTCACTTGGATCATGGGGCTGTGGCGCTTGCGGTACCTGTGCGGAGGACGAAAGTCCGAGTCTTCAGGTCCTTGGTTACTTCCAGTCTTGCTCTATAGGATGCGAGACCTTCAGCGACTCTGACCAAGATCTTCCGGAGACTTAATTCCTTTGGTACCAGGCTCTCTTCGGAGAATCCTTGGCTATCGCTGGTCGGATCTTTTGTGTCCAACGAGCGGTTGACTGCAGAGAGACTCGGATTGAGATTGTATACCTGCATAGTCCACGTGAGCGTCAGTTCGCTTGGATGGACCATGTGGCTCGTTTTCCTGACGCTTGAATCTGCTCACCAGATTCTCTCAGCGGGGAGTCTCTGAGTGAGAGGCCAGTGGCGGACCATCGTGCCTCTGTGGTTGCAGCAGGTTGACCATCATCTCAAGGGATGGGGATGGCCTGGCATCTGGCCTGCGGGATGGAGCCAGACGGAGGCCCCTGGAGTTGACCGCCGCGGAAAGTGGACGCACCGACGCGCTGTTCTGGCACAGCTCCCATACCTGACCTGACCTGCACCTGTGTGGGTCGTGGATGTTTTCAGTAAATAAATAAATAATTAAAGGTGGTGTGTGATCGTGGAATCGTTTTCGGTAAATAATAACATATTATATTATTAGAAATCCACAAAGACAGAAAATGCCCGGTGATTCCATTTATTTTGGATCCTTTTCACTTTGGTCAAAT
This sequence comes from Eptatretus atami, assembly GCA_035128595.1. Classification (NCBI taxonomy): domain Eukaryota; kingdom Metazoa; phylum Chordata; class Myxini; order Myxiniformes; family Myxinidae; genus Eptatretus; species Eptatretus atami. The sequence continues at coordinate 26,503,121 of CM068965.1, read as the reverse complement.
AACGTTTGGATCGAGGTTAGATCGAAGGTGGAACGACGGTGTAGTTTCTTACACAACACTGTTATACACACCTTAAATGATGTTAAATAGCCACCCGATTTTTGAAGACTACCATTTATTGAAAATAAACCTCAATCAAAAATCGGCTCAGTAAAATTTTCTAATATCTCGAAGTGTTTAATTCCGAAGTCTCGTTTCTCTACATTCAAAACTGAAGGACAAGTATTGAAAATACTGTACACGGTTTTTTCGGCCACTACACAGCAACGGGTGGTTGCTAGGCAACGAAATTCACAACGCGCACATTCCCAGTATATATTCCAACTGTTGGCAAGTTTCATCGAAATCGGTTCGCTGGTTCGTGCTGTGGAGCCTCGCGTTGCAGCACACATACACACAGACAGACAGCCGGAAAACCGACAATAGGGATATCTCATTATATAGTGAATCCAATATATGTATCTGTCTCTCTGAAATGACTACCGCAAATCCTCCCAACTACTTTCTCACCAACCCTCACAAAAAAGTTCAGTCACGAAAACTCTTGGGTCTCACTCTCAGCAGGGATGGGTAGAAACTTGATGAAGAGGTGGGGATGAATCTGTGTGAGAGCAGAGAGCAGGTTTCTGTGGACGAATTTCCAGGCTGAATTAATATCAGTGGGTGGTGGATAAAGAGACCAGCCCTGAAGTGTAAAACAAACAAATAAATAAATAAAAATAAAACAACACCTATCCCCTTCTTCAATGAAACAAATGCCCCGACATTTGCCAGATTCGATATTCGCATCTTCTCTGG
>CM068965.1:26482490-26502298 GCA_035128595.1 Eptatretus atami | reverse complement strand
CTGCGCCGCTCGCTGGCCCCATCCGTTTTCGCCGTCAATAATTAAATAATTGAGCTGGCACGCGAGGTGTGCTGCTGGCCCCGGCCAATCGTTTTCAGCTAAATAACATAAATAAATTGCCGAGGTAGTCCGTCCGTGCTGCCTGTGTGCTACTCGTGCGAATCGTATCTTCAGCTATAAGAAATATAATAACTTTTGAAGGCTGGTGTGTGTGTGCCTCGGGAATAAATCGTTTTCAGTTAAACTTAAATAAATAACTTGGTGACGGATGCGTCTGCTGGGTCGTTGCGAATCGCTTTACTTCTCCGTAAATAATATAATAATTGCTAAGCGTAGGTGTCCGTGCCGGGCTTGCCGGAAATCGTTTTTCGGCTAAATAAATAAATCATTATAATTGAAGGTGTGTGTGTGCGATCGTGGAATCTGCTTTTCAGTAAATAAATAAAATAATTAAAGCGTGCGTGTGCTGCGCCGCGTGCGGGCAATTCGTTTTCGAGTAAATAAATTAAATAATTGCAACGGGGATGAGCCTGTCGTGTGCGTGCTCCTGCGGAATCGCCCTTTCCGCTAAATTCAAAAACATCAATTGGAAAGGCCGTCTGCTGGGTCGTTAGGAATTGCTTTTCAGCTAAATATAAATAAATAATTAAAGCGTGTGTGCTTGCAGCGTATCTACGCCGCGCAATTCTGTTTCAAGCTAGTAAATAAATAAATAATTTGCGAGGGTGGGTGCTGTGGCACGTGGGAAATCGCTTTTCCGAGCTAAATAAAATAAATAAGTTGAAGCGGCTGCTTGTGGATGAGGAATTCGTTTTCGGTAAATAATAAATAATAATTGAGGTGGTGTTGGATGCGGCGAATCGTTTCTCCGCGACGTAAATAAATAAATAATATGGATCGGTCGGAAGTGTGTGCGCGTCGCTGCACGAATCGTTTTTCGGCCCGTAACATAAATAAATTAATGAAATGCTGGCTGTTGTAGATGGCGCCGGAATCGTCTTTCTGGCGAAATAAATAAATAAAGCATACAACGTGATCTCCTGTGTGCAGCCGTTCGTGGTCAATCGTTTACGCCGCACAAATAAATAAATAATTGGCAGGCGGAGTGTGCGGTCGCTGGAATCGCCTTTTCCAGTAAATAACATAACCAATAATTAGGTAGGTCTTGGAGTGGCTGGCGTCGTGGAATCAGCCTCTAATTCGCCGTTAAATAAATAAATAATTGGCAGCCGTGGCTCTTGCTGCGCCGGTCCGCTGGAAATCGGTTATTCGCGTGCCGTAAATAAAATAAATACTTGCAAGGTGACCGTGTGTGCCGAGTGCCTCGGCGAATTCCGCTTTTCGCGGAAATACGCGCGAAATAAATAAATAATGAAGCGTTGGGATTGTCGCTGTCCGTATGACGTGGAATCGCTTACGCCCCCGAAAATACAAATAAATAATTGCAACGCGCCTGCCGCTTTGGGATTGGCCTTTTTCACCGCCGAATCGCTATTTCGGAGGAAATAAATAAATAATGAAGGTGCGGGGCCCGGGGGCCCCGCGGGCCGCTGGTGTGTGGTCACCGCGTTCGTGGTTAATCGTTTTACGGAAAATTTTAAATTACAACTAATTTGGAGGCCGGCCAGCTGCATGCGGTCGTGCGAATCGCTTTTCGGTCAATAAATAAATAATTGCGCAGGTGGCTGTGACTGCGCGTCGCTGGCAATCGTTTCAGCCCTAAACTAATAATATAAGTTGAAGGCTGGCTCTGCTGCTGTCGGCATGGCCGGAATCGCTTTACAGTAAATAAAATAAATAATTGGAGGCCCAGGAGTGTTGGGTACGTGGCCATCGTTTTCAGTCAATAACATAAATAATTTTGGCAGCGGCCGCGATGTGTGTGCGTGCAGGCGAATCTTCTTCAGATAAATAAAAAATTAAATTGAGGTGCGCGATGTATTCTGTGGACAGTGGAATCGTTTTTCAGCTAACAATAAATAAATAATTGGCAGGCAGATCGGCTGTGCCTGTCGATAGCTGGAATCGTTTTCAGTAAAAGAAATAAATAACTCTTGACGGTGCCGTGTGCTTGGATCAAGCCGTGCATTGGCGCCGGAATCGTTTTCCAGCTAGAATAAATAAATAATTAGAGGTGCGTGTGCCTGGCGCGGCGCCCGGGGGCGCCGGCCCGGCTCGCTGCGAATTGCTTTCTAAGGTAAGTAAATAAATAATTGAAGGGCGCGGTGCCTGGATGCGCGGAATCGCTTATTTCGCCGCTAAATAAATAAATAATTGAAAGGTCTGTCTGCACCTGCCGCTCTGCGCGGCAATCATTTTTTTTTTTTTTTTTCCGGCTAAATAAATTAAATAATGGCAGCGCTGCCGTTGCTGGGATCGTGCACGCCCAATCGTTTCCGCGCTAAAATAAATAAATAATTGCCGAGCCGTCGGCTCCCACCCTCCCAATCATCCCCTTGTTGCGGATCGTGGAATCGTTACGCTTTTTTTTTATTCACGTTTTTTATTTTTTTTTTTTTTATTTTTTTTTAATTTTTTATTTATTTTTTAGATTTTTTTTTTTTTTATTTTTTTAACTATAATTTTTTATTTTTTTTATCGCGTAAATAAATAAATACATTGCGCAGCGCGCGAAGGAGTTGGCGCTCGTGGATCGTTTTAGCTAAAGCACAATAAATAAATTTGCAAGGTGGGTTGTTCTGCTTGGTCGTGCCGAATCGTTATTCACAAGTAAAATATAATAAATAACTATGAAGGCTGGTGCTGTGGATCGTGCCGCAATTCCGTTTTTCCCCGCTAAGTTAAAACTAAATAAATAATTTTGCAAGGCTGCGCTGTGATGGCATCGCATCTAGGCAATTGTTTCTAGGTGAAATAGAATAAAAAATTAAAGGCCCGGTGTGTGGGGCGGCGGCGCCGGTGGGTGCCCGGCGCGCGCGCTGGCCGGAATTGCTTCCTTCAGTAAATAACATAACATGAATTGAACGGTGCGTGTGTGGTGCCCACCGCTCGTGCGGGAATCTCTTTCGCCCCGCCCCTAAATAGAAATAAATAATATGGAGGCCGTGCGATTGTGTGGCGTACGTTGGCAATCGCCTTTTCAGAAACTATAAATAAATAATTTGCGAGGCGGCATAGTGATGCGGCTCGCTGCCATCTGTCTTTCGCGCTAAATAAATAAATAATTGGGCGGCCGGGCAGCTGCTGGGCATGGCCCGGCGGAATCGCCTTTTCAGACCTAAATAAATAATAATTGCCCGAGCGCCTCGGCTTGTGCTGGCACTCGCCTGGAATCGTCTTCCAGTAAAGCAGAACATAAATAATGAAGGTGGTGCTGTGGCGTGCGCGGAATCGCCCTTTAGCATACAATAAGAAACATGAATTGGATGGATTGCCGAGTGTGCTGCGGCTCGCCTGGAATTGTTTCAGCTACATAAATAAATAATTGCAATGGTGGTCTGTGGGATGGCCGAATCGCTTTCCCGGCCTAAATAAATGAAAATAATGCAAGGCTGGCTGTTGTGCGATGGCGCCGAATCTTTTTCGCCCCTTAAATAAAACATAATTGGAGGTGGCTGGTGTGGCCATCCCATGCCCGAATCCGCTTCTTCCGGCTAACAATAAATAAATAATTGAGCACTCGCGGGTGGCTGATGGCGATCTGCTGGAATCGTTTAACGCGCTAAATAAAATAAATTCAATTGGACGCCGCGCGAGTGTGGCCGCCGTCGTGCGAAATCGTTCCCGGTAAATAAATAAATAATTGAACCGGTCGGTTGTGCTGCGATGCCGCCGGAATCGCTTTCGCCCCCGCTAAATTAATATTAATAATGAATCCGGCTGGCTGGTGGCATTGGGCCCGAATCGCTTTAACGGAAATATAAATATATAATTGACGGTGCTGCCTGGTGGAAGGGCCAAATCGTTTTTCGGGAAATAAAAAATAACCTTGCAAGGTCGGTGTGTGCCTGGTCGTGCAATCGTTTACGCCCGCAAAATAAATACAAAATTGCGAGCGTCGCGCAGTGCTGCCGGTCGTGGCAATTCGTCTCGGTCAATAAATAAATAATTCGGAGGTTGCTGTGTGTGCGCCGTCGTTGGTAATCGTTTTCAGCCCCCTAAATACATAAAATAATTAACGGCTCGGTATGAGTGCTGCGATGTCGCGCGAATCGTTACGGTAATAAATATAATAATTGCGAGGCCCCAGCGCCAGTGCATGGGTCGCCGACTAGGCATGCACTTTGTCGCCCCGACGTCAATAAATAAATAATTTGCGGGGCCGCGCATTCCTGGGCCGGCAACGCTGTTGGAGTGGGGAATCGCCTTTTCAGTAATATAAACTTAAAAATTGGACCGCGCTGCCCGCTGTGTGCGCATCGCTGAATCGTTTCAGTAAAGCAACATAACATTAATTGCAAGGTGGTGCTGCTGCGGTGCCGCGAATCGTTTCGCTAAATTAACATAAACTTAATTAGAGCGTTGGTGCGTGCCGCGTCGTGGCAATGTTTCAGCTAAATAAATAAATATTTGCCCAACAGGGTGCCGTGCTGTCGGAATCGGCGAACTCGCCTTTTCCGGTAAATAAATACAATAATTGGCAAGGCTGCCGTGTGTGCCGGCAACCGATGGGGAATCTTTTATCACGGTAAATAAATAACATAATGTGAGGACCGTGGCTGTGGTCTGCGATCGTGGAACTCCCTGCCGCCATCGCTTTCGCTAAATAAATAAACTAATTGCGATCGGCCGTGCGGTTGCTGTGCCGCGGTCGTGGCAATCGATTACGCGCCTAATAAATAAATACATTTCTGCCAGCCGCAGACTGATGCGCGTCGTGGAATCGTTTTCAGTCTAAAGCCAAACAAAATCACATTGAAGGTAGGTTGTGTGGATTCGTTGCGAATCGCCTTATTCAGTAAATAAACTAAATAATTGAACGGTGGGTATGTGTGCGACTCGCTGCGAATCGTTTTTTCTTCCCCTTGCCCGCTAAGTAAATAATAAATAACTTGCAGTGGTGTGTAGGCCATTCGTTGGAATTGCTTTTCACGCTAAATAACATTACATAAATTAAAGCCCGGTGCTGTGCGCCATGGATGCGGGGAATTGTTTTCTAGCTAAATAAATAAATAATTGCAAATCGCGGTGGTGTGTGATCGGTGCGGCGAATCGTTTTCGGGCTAAAATAAATAAATAATTGGCACCGGCGCTGTGGTGACTGTGCGTCGCTCGGAATCGTTTCAGCCCTTAAATAAATAAATAATGGATGCGCGAGTGGTGGGCTCGCTGCCGCATCTCTTTCCAGCCACCGCCGTAAATAAATAAATAATTGCGGGCCGCGCGAGGTAGTGCGCCGACTGCCGCGGAATCGTCTAATCAGTTAATATATAATTAAATAATTTGGACGCTCCGGTGGCTGTGTGCGGTGGCGGGAAATCGTCCAGTAAAGAAATAAATAATTAAGGTGGGTGTGTGCCGCGTGGGAGCAATCGCCCTTTCTCAGTGAAATAACATAAAGTAATTGGAGGCTGCGGGGGGGCGGTTGATAGTACGCCTGCGGGTCGTCGGCCAATTGTTTTCAGCCTTAAATAAATATATAATTGAACGTGGCTGTGTGGCATGGGCGACCATCGTTCTCGGTAAAGAATTAACATAATTATGAAGCGCTGGTTGTTGTGTGGATGGGGCATCTTTTCGGTAAATAAATAACATTAATTGGATGGGTGGGCCTTGATGCGCATCGTGGCCATCGTATCGGGTTAAATAAATAAATTAATTGGATCGGTGGCTGGGTGGGTCGTGCGATATCGTTTACGCCGTAAATAAAATAAATCAAATTGACCGAGAGCCGCCGAGTGCTGTTCGCGACAGTGGTCGGCGGAATCGATTTTCAGCCTAAAAGCGAAAATAACAATAATTTGAAGCGCTGCGTCCGGTGCCTTGGCATCGTCCTAGCATGCCGATATCGTTCTTCAGCCTAAATAATATAAATAATCAAGCCTCAGCATGTGTGGCATCGTTGCGGCATCGCCTTTTTCCACGCCGGTAATGCTTAAATAAAGTAAATAATTGAAGGCTGGGCTGTGTGGATCGCCTGGCATTGTTTTTTCGCCTAAATAAACTAAATAATCTAAAGGCGGGTGTGGGTGGGGGATCGTTTTCAGCTAAATAAATAAATAAACTTGAAGGTGGTGGTGTTCACGCGCTGGGCCGAATCGCTTTACACGGAACCTATATAAAAAATAATTGAAGCGCCTGGTATGTCCGGGTGCCGCGAAATCACCTCGTGCTTTTCGGTAAATAAATTAAACTAATTATAATTGGCAACGGTCGCAGCCATCGTGGGGCATCGTGGCACTGGCAATGTTTTCAGCCTAAATAAGCTTAAATAATTAAAGCGCCTGGTCGCTGCTGCAACGTGCCGGCCTCCTTGACGTCCGCCCGAACTCGTTTTCAGTAAATAAAAAATTAATGCAAGCCGCCTCGGTGTGCCCTGCGGTGGGGGGCGAACGTTTTCGGCCCTAACATAAACAAATAATTGAAGGCCGGTGTGTGCGCGTGGCGGAATTGCTTCAGTAAATAACCATAAATAATTAAAGCGTCGCCGTTGTGTGCGATGCGGGAATCGTTGTTACAGTAAATAAATTAAATAATTGCACCGTGGTGTGTGCCCGTGCTGGGCGCAATCGCTTTTCGCCCGTAAATAAATAAAAATTAGCAAGCGCGTCACCTCCTAGATTGTGCTGGATTCCGTGCCCCGCAATCGTTTTCAGCTAAAATAAATAATAATTAATTGAAGCTGGCCTGTGTGGCTGATGGTCCCGCAATCACGTTTTTCTCTGCCGCCAGCTAAATAAATAAATAATGCGCCACTCTGGTGGTGTCTGTCTGTGCGCTGTCGTGGAATTCGCTTTTTCGCTCTAAAATAAGATAAATAATTGAAGCGCCTGCGTCCACAACAGTGTGTTAGCCCACAGATGCGGCAATCGTATTCAGCCGCCTGAAAATGCAATAAATAATTGAAGTGGGTGTGGGTCGTGAGAATCGTTACGGCTATCAGCAAAATAAATAAATAGATTGGACCGCGGATGTGTGCGCCGCCTCGTCGAATCCGTTATCGGTTTAAATAAAATAAATAATTGGATGTGTCGTGCTGCTGCGCGTCGCCCTGCCGAATCCTTTTCATGAGTAAATAAAATAATAATTGAAGCGTCGGTATTTCGGTGCTGCCTGGATGCCGCGCGAATCGTTTTTCAGGAAATGAATAAATAACTTGCAAGGCTGCGGTGTGTGCTCGCCGTATAACGTGGCAATCGCTTTTCAGCCCTAAACAATAAATAATTGGAGGTCGGTGTGTGGGTCTGGAATCGTTTTCAGGTAAATAAATAATATTGGAGGTGGTGCTGCTGGGGTCGCCTGCGCAATCGTTTTTCGCGTAAATAAATACAATAATTGAAGCGTGCGCTGTGCTGGATTCCGTGCGATGGGCGAATCGTTTTCAGCCCCGAAATAAACTACAATTAATTGAAGCGTGGTCTCTGTGTGCCCGATGGGGAATCGCTTTACGGAAAATAACATAAATAATGAACCGTGGTGTGCCTGGCATGCGGCTCGGACGGAATCGCCCTTTTCGCGGAAATAAATAAATCAATTGAAGCGTGGGTGTGCCACCTCGGTCAGCTTGGAATCGTTTACGCGAAAATAAATAAATAATTGCTGAGGCCCCGAGGCTTGCGGTTCGCGGGCGGGCGCTGGAATCGTTTTCGCGTCAATTAAATAAACTAATGGAGGCCTGCCGTTGTGCGGTCGTCCATGCGATCGTTTTCATTTTCCAGTTAAATAAATATAATAATTGAAGGCTGCGCTGCTTGTGGCACTGCCCGCGCGAATACGCTTTACAGCTAAAAATAATAATTGCGAGGCAGAGCTGGTGGTCGTGTCGCATCTTTTTCGGTCCAATATAAATAAATAATTGCCGGGCGGTAGTGTGGCCACCTCGTGGCCGACGGTCGGGTGCAGCGCAATCGTTCAGTAAATAAACTAAATTAATTGCCAGAACAGCGTGGTGTGTGTGCAGATCAGCTGCGAATTCGTTTTTCAGCTAAACGAAATAAAATAATCTGAGGGTCCTGTGTGTGAGTGGTCATGGAATCGTCTTCGGACAGCTAAATTAAATAATATAATTTGGAGCGTGGCCTGTGGGATGGGGAATCGCTTTTCAGATAAATAAATAATAAGGTGTGTTGGCGATCGGCGAATTCGTTTTCCGAGCTAAATAAATACAATAATTCGAGGAGAGTGGAGTGTGTGAGGGAATCGTTTCCGGCAATAAATAAATAACTTGGATCGGCGGGTCCTGTAGTGTGGCGTGGGGAATGTTTTCAGTAAAAATAAATAATTGGAGGTGGTGTGGATGTGGAATCGTTTTCGGCAAAAAATAAATAATTGGAGGTGGTGTGTGCGGTCGTGGAATGTTTTCAGTAAATAAATAAATAATTGGAAGGTGGTTGTGGTGCCGGGAATCGTTTTCGGGCAAATAAATAAATAATTGAAGGTGGTGTTGGTGGAGGGGAATCGGTTTACCACCGGGAAAATAAATAAATAATTCAACGCGGTGCGCTGTGCTGGCATGCCGGCCCGAATCGTGTTTTCCGGGCAAATAACATAACATAACTGAACCGCGTGGCTGCTGTCCCGCAGTCGCTGGACATCGTTTACGGAAAATAAATAATATAATTGGAGCCTCGCGTGCCTGTCTGTCGTGGATCCGTGGAATCGTTCTTCACGCTAAAGAAATTAAATAATTGGAGGCTGCGCTGTGTGGGTACGTGGAATCGCCCTTTTTCAGGAAAAATAAATAAATAATTGAAGGTGGTGTGCCGCTATGGCGCCGAATCGTTTAACAGTATAAATTAACATAAATAATTGGAGGCCCAGAGTGCTGCGGTCGCTTCCCCCCCATTGGCGACATCGTTTACGTCCTCAATAAATATAATAATTGAGGGCGCCGAGTGTGCGGCTGGGCGAATCGCTTTTCAGCTAATAAAATAAATAATTGCCGAGCCAGGTCGGGGCAATTGTGTGGTTTATCGTGCGCAAATTCGTTTTCCGTAAAGAAATAAATAATGACCGTGTGCGGCTGTGTGGGGAATCGTTTTCGTAAATAAATAAATAATTGGAGGTGGTGTGTGGTCGTGGAATCGTTTTCCGTAAATAAATAAATAATTGAAGGTGGTGTGTGGGTCGGAAGCCCGCAAATCGTTTTTCCGCGCCGGCTTAAATAAATAAATAATTATAACTTGAATGCGTGGTGCCGCTGTGGACTCGTGGAATTACGCTTTTCGAGTTAAATAACCGCTAAATAATTAAACATCCGGCTGCGCTTATGTGCGAGTGGGCGAATCGTTTCGTAAATAATATAAAAAAATAATTGAATTGCAGTGGTGTGTGGCGCTGCTGGAATCGTTTTCGTGTAAATAAATAAATAAATTGAAGGCCCCGGCTTGCTGGGCGTCGTGGAATTGCTTTTCAGTAAATAAATAAATTAATTTAAAGGTCGGCCGCTGTGCTGCCGCCGGCCGGAATCGCTTTTCAGTAAATAATATATATAATTGCCAAGGTTGGTGTGCCTGGAGTAGGCTCGCCGAATCGCTTTTATCGCGTAAATAATTCATACATAAAAAAAAAAATTTGAAGGCGCGTGTGCTCGATCGTGGAATCGCTTTCTTCAGTAAATAATAAATAAATTTAATTGCCCAATTGGTCCGCGTGTGTGATTGGCCCGCGAATCCGTTTTTCGGCTAAATAAATAAACTAATGCGACCGGTGGAGAATTGCTGCCTGCTTCGCCTGGAATCGATTCGCCGTAAACTTAAATAATAATTGCAAGCGTGGTGTTACGATGCCGCGAATCGTTTTCGGGAAATAAATAAATAATTGAAGGTGCGTATTGCGATTGTGATCCTGGGTTCGTGGAACGTTTACGGCGAAATAAATTCAAATAATTGCGATGGCGGAAGTAAATGTGGCCTGCTCGTGCCGCAATCGTTTTCAGTTAAAATAAATAACATAATTGGAGGCAAGCGCTGCGCACTACCCCAGTGTGCGGTTCGTGAAAAATCACGCTTTCGGCTAATAATTAAATAAATAATTGGCCAGGTGGTTTTGTGTTGCGTCGTGCGAATCGTTTTCTCGGTAAACTAAAATAAATAATTGCAAGAACAGGTCGCCGTGCGCTGGATGCCCGGCGCCAATCCGCTTTTCGCGCGAAATAATAAATACTTCTTGAACCGGTGGCCTGCTGCACCCTGATTGCGCCCGGAATCGTTTTACGGAAAGATAAATAAATAACTTGAAGGCCTTGGTGTGTGGATGGCCCGCCGAATCTGTTTTCCGCCCGCCGGCAAATACAATAAATAATTGAACCGGTGGTGTTGGTCGTGCGAATCAGCTTTACGCCCGGACAAAAATAAATAAAATAATTGCCCGCAGCCGGCCAAAGGTGGCCGCTCCGCTGGAATCGCTTTTCCCGCCGTCAATAAATAAAATTAATTGCAGCGCTGCCGCTTGCCTGGCTCAGTGCGAATCGCTTATTCAGTAAAATAAATAAATAATCTTAATGCTTGACGGTCACGCGATAGCTGTCTGCGGCATCGGGAATCGTGTACAGTAAATAAATAAAGTAATCTGGAGCGCAGCGAGTAGTGGGTCGTGGCGCCGGGGGGGGGGGGACATCGTTTAAAACTCGCCCCGCCAATTACAATAATATTCAATTGGGGCGCGCGCCCAGTGTGGGTGGGGAATCGCTTTTCAGTAACATAAAATAAATCAATCTGGAGCGTGACATGTGTGCGGCATGCTGCCGATATCAGTTCTTCAGTAATAAATAAATAATTGGAGGTGCGCTGCTGGTGGAAAATCTTTCTTTTGTGGGGAACTCGTTTTCTCAGTAAAGAAATAAATAACTTTCTGAATCGTCGGTGTGCCCTGGGTGCCGGCGAATCGTTTTCAGCTAAATAAATAAATAATTAGACGGGGATGTGTGCGCCGTCGTTGGCTATATTGCTTTAGCTAAATAAACATAAATCAACTTGCCAAGCGTCGCGTGTGCTGCCCAGGTATGGGCCGAATCGTATTTCGGTAAATAAATAAACTAATTGCAAGACGCTCTGGCTGCTGGCTTGCGATGGGGAATCTTTTCTCGGTAAATTAAATAAATAAATAATTGCGACCCGGTGGTTGTGTGGATCGCGCTATGCCCGCAATCCGCTTTCTGGGCCTATAATAAATAACATCATGCGATCGCACGTCAGCCGCTGCCTGTGGTTCGTGCCATGGAATCGTTACCCGGTAAATAAATAATATAATTGGATGGCGGAAGATGTGCCCTGGTTCGTGCCGAATCGTTATATCAGCCTAAAGAAATAAATAACTTGAAGCGTCCGGCTGCTGTGGCATCGTGGAATCGTTTCAGTAAATAAATAAATAATTGCCCAACGGTGGTTCTGTACTTAGTGCGCGTCGCGCAATCGTTTCCCATCCCTCCTACTTCCCCTCCACGGTAAGTACAATAAATTAATATAATTGAACGCGTGATCGGTCACAACTGTGCTGGATCGTTGGCAATTGCTTTCAGTAAATAATATAACATAATTAAACGCGCCGCGTGTGCTGGCCGCTGTCCGGCGAAGGCTTTTCAGTACAATAAATAAATAATTGCAACCGGCCTGGTTAGTGCAGGCCGTGTGGCGCATATCGCTTTCCGGTAAATAAATAAATAATTGCGCCAGGTGGCTCACTGCTGTGGTCTGATGGCAATCGTTTTCAGCCATAAATAAAAAATAATTGCCCGAGGGCGGGAACTGAGTCGCCCTGCTCGTCGGCCATCGTTTTCGGTAATAACATAAATAATTGCCGCCAGAAGGCCGCGCGCAAGCTAGTGGACATGGTGCCTGGGGAATTCGTTTTCAGCTAAATAAATAAACTAATTGCGAGGTGTCCCGTGCTGCCTGCCGCCCATCGTGGAATCGTTTTTCAGCCTAAGCAAAAAATAATTAGGTCGCGTGCTGCCCTGAGGTGGGAATCTTTCAGTAAATAAATAAATTAATTGGCACCGTGCCGTGCTGTGGCCCGTCGCTCGCGAATCTGGCATTTTTCAGCTAAACTAAATAAATAACTGAACTGCGTGGCTCGCTCGGTAGTGCTGCGATGCCCTGGCGAATCCGTCTTCGGTAAATAATACAATTAATTGCCAAGGCTGGCTGTGCTGCCTGATGCCCGGGAATCTTTTCGTTAAGAATCTAAATACATAATTGCGACGGTCGGTGCTTGCTGCGATTCGCCTGGATCAGTTTCTCCGCGCTAAACTAAATAAATAATGGACGGCCCTGGTCTGTGTGGGGTCCGTCTGGCAACCCCGAATCGTTTACACGCCGTAAATAAATAAATAATTGGCCACGCGGACGTGCTGCTAGGTCGTCGCGCCAATCGTTTCCGCCCTAAATAAATAAATAACTTGAATCCCTCCGGCTGGGCTGTGTGGCATGCCGCGGAATCGTTTTCGGTAAAAATAACATAACAATAACTTGAACACGCGGGTGGATGTGGTCGTAATGCGGCGAAATCGATTTACGGCAATACTAAATAAATAATTTCGCAAGGTGCGCTGTGTGGCATGCGCCGGAATCGTTTTCTGCCCCCGGAAATAAAATAAATAATTTGCAAGGCTATGGTGCGCGTCTGTGACCTGGGTTTCTTCGGTCGTTGGCAATCGTTACGGAAAATAAATAATAATGGCAGCCGGAGATGAGTGTGCCGCGCCCTCGCTGAATCGTTTCCGTCGTCGGTTCCATAAAATAAATAATTGCGACTGCGTTCGCCGTGCTTCGTGGCGGTCGCCTGGCCAATCGTTTCGAGCTAAATAAATACAATAATTGCAAGGTGGACTGTGTCGCCATGGCCGGCAATCGCTTACAAGTAAAAATAAATAAATTAATTGGCCAGGCGCCCATAGTGTGCTCGCGTCGCCTGGCATCGTTTATTCGTGGTCAATAAATAAATAATTGCCGGCGGCCGCGTGAGCCTGTGGCGTGCGCACCGCGGAGGCAATCGTTTTCAGCGCTAAATAAAATAAAATGGATCGCGGTGCGCTGTGTGCGATGTGGCGAATCGCTTTCAGTAAAGAAATAAATAACATTGAAGCCGTGGGTGTGTGCTGGCCGTCGCTGCGCAATCCGCCTTTTCCAGTAAATAAATAACATAATTTGCAAGCGTGGTGACCTGTGACGATGTCGCCGAATCGTCTTTCAAGTAACATAAATAAATAATTGAAAGGTGCGTCTGTGTGCCGATTGGGGAATCGATTACAGTTAAATAAATAAATAATTTGGAGGCAGAGCTGCTGGGCTCGGTCACGCGCCCCCCATCGCTTTTCGAGCTCTAAATAAATAAATAATTGCGTGGGCGCGAGCTGTGGGCTGGGAATCGCTTTTCATAAATACATAAATACACTACTGGAGGTGCGTGTGCCTGCCGATCTGCTGGCCAATCCGTTCGTTCAGCCTAAAGCAAATAAAATAATTGCAATCGTCGGTGATGCTGCCGGTTCGTGGCCAATCAGTTTCAAGTAACTAAATAAATAATGACAAGGTGCGTGTGTGGATGTCGGGAATCGTTTTGCTGCAAATAATATAAATAATTGAACACGGTGGTGTGTGCGATGCGCGCGAATCGTGTATACGGAAAATAATATAAATAATTGCAAGCGGTGGTGCCTCTGTGGATGGGGAATCCGTTTTCACGGGACAAATAAATAAACTAATTGAACGGTGGTGCATGAGTGCGCGCGCTGGAATCGTTATACGCGGCAAATATAAATAAATAATTGGACGTGCGAACGGTGTGCTGGCCATCGCTAGCAAATCGTATTCAAGCTAAACGAAATAACTAATAATTGCACGGTGCGAATGTGCTGACCGGCGTTACCGTGGCCAATCGTTTTTCGAGTAAATAAATAAATAATTGAAAGGTGCCCGTGTGGATGCGGCGAATCGTTACATAAATAAATAAATAATTGGAGGCAGAGTGTAGGTCGTGGCATCGTTTTCGGTCAATAAATAAATAACTGCAGGGCGCGAGTGTGCGCCCGTGCGAGGCAATCGTTTTCCAGTAAATAAATAAATAATTTGGAAGGTGGTGTGTGTGTATCGTGCAATCTGCTTCAGTAAAGCCAATATAAATAATTGAAGGCTGGTGTGTGCTGTGCGCGGAATCGCCCTTTTCAACCCTAAATAAATTAAATAAATTTGCTGAAGCGTGGTGTTGTCGAGGCGTCGTGGAATTCGTTTCTCGGTCTAAATAACATAAATAAGTTAACGGCTAGGCAATCATTGACTGTGCCATGGCTGCGGAAAATCGCTATTTCGCGTAAAATAACATTAAATAATTATTAATTGAAGGTGCGTGCTGGTGGACTTCTGCTGGAATTGTTTCAGTAAATAAGTAAATAATTAAAGGTGGCTGCTGATGCGGTGCGCGGAATCGTTATTTTCAGCTAAATAACATAAATAATTGAGGCCTGCCCTCGCCCTCGACCCGTGCTACGTTGTGTGAGTGCAGGGCAATCGCTTTTCCGCGTAAATAAATAAACTAACTGCAAGCCGCCGTGCTGGCCTTCCTGCTGTGCGGCTCGTGCGACATATGTTTTCACTAAATAAATAAATAATCTAAAGGCTGGCTGCTGCTTAATGCGGTGCCGGGAATCTAAAAAGCGTTTTCCAAGTAAATAACATAAAAATAATTGAAGGCTGCCTCATGTGTGGTCGTGCGCGGGAATCTGTTTTCGGTAACAATAAATAAATAACTTTGAAGGCCGGTGTGCTGGATCGTGCGAATCGTTTTTCAGTAAATAACATAAATAATTAACTTGAAGCGGTGGTTTGCTGCTGGATGCGCTCGAGCCAATCTGTTTTCGGTAAATAATATATAATAATTGGACGGTCGCGCCTGCACGTGTGTGCGCGTCGCCTTGCGAACTCGTTTTCCCGGCCTAAATAAATAATAATTACGGTAGGTGCTGTAGATGGCGCCCGAATCGTTTTCGGGGAAATTAAATAAATAAAATTGAAGCCGTGGTTGCTCAGGCTGCGCGTCGCCTTGCGCCAACGCCTTTACGCGAAAATAAATACAATAATTGCGCAGGCCCGGCAGTGAGCGCGTCAGCTGGAATCGCTTTCAGCTAAATAAATAAAATCACATTGGCAGGCGCGAAGTGTGGGATCGTTGGAATCCGTTTTCCGCGTAAATAAATTAAATAATTGCGGCAGGTCGGTGTGTGCCGGCTCGTTGGAATCTTCGCTTTTCTCGCGTAAATAAATAAATAATGAAGGCTGGGTGTCCGTTGGATTGGCGCGAATCGCTCTTATCGCCCGAAATAAATAAATAATGAAGGTCGCCGCCGGCATTGTGTGCCGATGCGCGGCACATCGCTTATACGGCAAACATAAATAAATAATTGAAACGCTGTGTGCTGGATGGGGAATCGTTTTCTGCGCGCAATATAACATAAATACATTGCAAGGTGTGTGCTGGTGCGGCTCGCCTGCGAATCGCATTTACGCCCGAAATAAATAAATAATTGCCCGCACGCCGCGGCAGTGTGGCGTCGTGGGTAATTCGTTCTCGACTCAATAAACTAAATAATTGGCAGGTGGCTCTGCTGGGCTCGTGGCAATCGTTTCCAGTAAATAAACTAAATAATTGAAGGTGGCGTGTGGATGGCGGAATCGTTACAGCTAAAAAATTAAATAATTGGAGCGCAGAGTGTTTGGGCTCGTCGAGCATGTTTCGGTCAATTAAATAACATAATTCGCGCGGCGCCGGAGTGCTGGCGTGGGCGAAATCGTTTTCAGCCTAAATAACATAAATAAACTTGGACCTGGTCGCGCTGCTGCTGCCGCAATCGTCGTGGAAATCGCTTTTCAGTAAATAAATAAATAATGCGATTAAAGGTGGTGTGTGGGTCGTGGAATCGTTTTCGGTAAAGAAATAAATAATTGGAGGTGGTGTGTGGATGGGGAATCGTTTTCGGCAAATAAATAAACAATATTATTTATTAGAAATCCACAAAGACAGAAATGCGGTGATTCCATTTATTTTGGATCCTTTTCACTTTGGTCAATAACGTTTGGATAGAGGTTAGATCGAAGGTGGAACGACGGTGTAGTTTTTCAAACACTGTATACACACTTAAATGATGGTAAATAGCCACCGATTTTTGAAGGACTACCATTTGAAAATAAACCTCAATCAAAAATCGGCTCGAGTAAAATTTTCTAAATATCTCGAAGTGTTTAATTCCGAAGTCTCGTTTCTCTACATTCAAACTGAAGGACAAGTATTGAAAATACTGTACACGGTTTTTCGGCCACTAACAGCAACGGGTGGTTGCTAGGCAACGAAATTCAAACGCGCACATTCCCAGTATATATTCAACTGTTGGCAAGTTTCATCGAAATCGGTTCGCTGTTCGTGCTGTGGAGCCTCGCGTTGAGACCAATACAACAGGACAGACAGCCGGAAAACCCGACAATAAGGGATATCTCATATATATAGTGAATCCAATATATGTATCTGTCTCTCTGAAATGACTACCGCAAATCCTCCCAACTACTTTCTCACCAACCCTCACAAAAAAGTTCAGTCACGAAAACTCTTGGGTCTCACTCTCAGCAGGATGGGTAAGATAATTGATGAAGAGGTGGGATGAATCTGTGTGAGAGAGAGAGCAGGTTTCTGTGGACGAATTTCCAGGCTGAATTAATATCAGTGGTGGTGGATAAAGGAGACCAGCCCTGAAGTGTAAAACAAACAAATAAATAAATAAAAATAAAACAAACACCTATCCCCCTTCTTCAATTGAAACAAATGCCCCGACATTTGCAGATTCGATATTCGCGACATTTTCCAGGAACGTACCCCCCACGAATGTCGGGTCCTTATAATACATCAAAGTTCTCATTTAAGCCTGAATATGTGGTGATTAAGATCAAAGTCGAGCGACAAAAAAAGTAGACAAACCATTTGTATAGAAAAACTATTTCACACACAGCTCAACGTGATGAACATCAAATTAAGTTTTCCATTCTGAAATATTAATTCTCACAGCATGAACATTTCATGTTTAAAAAAAAAAAATTTTTTTTCAAAAGTAAATGGAAAGCCAAGTGTATTATGAAACCAATTTGTTGACGCGTGACTGAAACCAAGGTACTCCCATTGCAGAGCAAACATTGAGACACCTTGACTCTGCAAATCCACATGAACAGCATATTCGTTTTTATGACATCTTCAGCCAATTGACTTAACAAGAGACTGGAGTGTGTAAATTTTAGATTTACTGTCAATTCCCTTGGTTCTGAGTGATTTTATTGTTGGCTGCATTATTTATTTTTGTGTATTGCTCAATTCCTGTTCCCAAGCCATTTGCTCTTCACACATATACCTCGTCTTGGGGTGAATTCCGCTTGGCCTGGCTGCTTTGTTTTGGTGGTTTAGGCTGGTTTCAGGTAAACAGTTTGAGTCCGGTTCAAACCCCTTTAGACCTTGCTCGTGACCTCACAGTTGCTCGGCCAAATTGATAAGAAGCACTGGCATTTATCGGTGTGGTCTCCAGTTAATTCTGCGGCACGAGGAGTGTAACGTGGCAAACAGGCCCGGAAACTTGCTTTGGACTGTGGACTTAGCTGGTGGTCGTTTTAACACGACCCATGGGACTCGAACCGAGCAACCGGAATGGACCTGCGGCTGTAACAATACAATATATTGTTACGGCTGTGGAAATTCGCATTACACCATAAAGGGCCCGCAGGTGAGATATCTCGATTAAAGGTGGGCTATGTGTGTTAGCCCAAACCAGTTGTATAGAGGGAATTTATGTGATCCATCCGGGCTGCGACGCTTTGAGTTAGCCATTTTTTCTGTTCTATCTTTATTTTGAACCAACCACGTCTCAACCGCATCACACAACAACACGCCACCGCACCATCTACGCTCCCCATCATCGCATCACCGCCATTCCCAACGGCACCATAACCATCAAACCACCACCGAAAATCCTACCACCTTCACTCTCTCCTTCTACGGCCATTCCGCACGCACCTGTGAACACTGAACGTCGGGCTGTCTCGGGCCCGTTCGGCGTTTGGTGCCGAACGCACCGAGCCGCGAGCGCAAATGGCGGCCTTTCCGAGGGGAAAACTCGGATCAGAAACGCTACACGCCCACTTCTCTCCGTCCAATTAGCGAGCGCAGGGCGCTTGGCCGCTCCAAGCGTGTGTATGTGAAGTCCGTATATGCAAATTTTAGGATCAGAGAGGTTCACGCCATTTTGGCCCGACAATGGCTGACGCGGGGGGGGGGCGTGGCCCGCCTCCAATCGCGTTCTGATCCTAAATTTGCATATTGGCTCTCTCCTGCCGCCTATAAAAAGGCGAGCGCAAGGCGAATTAGAGCAAGTCGGGTCAGGAGAGTGTGGAACTGAGAAGAGTTGCAGGGAGAGTTGGGTTTTGGGAGTTGCCCGGAGAGTGTCGTTGAGAAGTGGCTGTTGGGGAAAGACAGCGTTGCGTTGGTGAAGTTGAGGCAGTGAGCGCGGTGAACTGCAGGCAGGGAGCTCGGGTCCGAGGCAAGAAGGTGGCGGTCGGCGACGAGGTTGCAGTGTGGGATCGCTCGTCTCGTCGCGGGACCAAGCAGCCAGCCACTCCCTCCCAGGGCATCAAACAATCTCCCTTCCCCGCGCTGAGATAGTGCAAAGGGGCCCGTTCCACCACCACCCAAAGTGGTGCCAACAGACGGACAGGGGCCCGGAGTCGGGCACGCGGCGCGGACACTTTGCGGCTCGCCCGCCAACGCGTCACGAGGACGCGGGTAGACCCCCCGGTCTCGCGGACGGCTGCGCGTCCTCTAGTCCCACGCACTGTTGGCCTACCGGGCCTGTCTGCCCTCCTTGTCTGTGGGGAGGGTGGTTCTTT
Organism: Eptatretus atami; assembly: GCA_035128595.1. Classification (NCBI taxonomy): domain Eukaryota; kingdom Metazoa; phylum Chordata; class Myxini; order Myxiniformes; family Myxinidae; genus Eptatretus; species Eptatretus atami. The sequence goes on along the minus strand of CM068965.1, from coordinate 26,483,270 downwards.
CTTTTGCTTTTGTGTAAATGTGTGTTGGCGGCCGTCTGTGAGTAAACTGTATAAGTGTTGCGTGTGTGCCGTAGTCGGTATTAACTCTGCGTCGTTGTTGCTTTTATTGTTTTGGTTGCTTTATGTGCATTTTGACTGTATGGCTGTATATACGTGCTTTGTCTGTGTGTGTGAAATAAATGTGCATGTGTGAATGTTTTCCGTTTTCGCTTCGTCTTTTCTCCATTTGAATCTCCATCCTGCTTCACGTAAGGGTTCGTAGTGGGCTTAATACGCCCGGTATCAATCGGAACCGTCGAGGCCGACGTAACACCGCCTCGGTTATCACTGTAGCACGGAACGGACCGCTTAAGTGGTTGTGTCCGGAGTCGCCTGTGGCGTGGTACGATCGCCGCGGTCGACATTCGCGCAGGTCTTAGGTAGATCGAATTTGGCGAGCAACCCTATCCTGCGCGGGTGGGCAATTGGCAGCGATCGTGGTGAGGTTAACCCCCACCGTGACTAGCTCCCGGCGTGGTCCGAGAGGGTCACGAAACTGAATTGTCCGTCCGGTGGGCGACGTACCGCGATTCGAGTTACGTGGCCGTTCGCACGCTGGCGGGCGCGAATTCGCAACAATATCATAATAGTTTTACGGCAGTTTCCATTCTTGCATGTGTAAGCCATGGTTCACCTAATGGCTGCTTTCCAGGCTGCACGGTCCCTTGCTAGCCCTCGTTAGGCCTTCAACTCCAAAATCGTCTCTCAGCAACACATCCCATGTTTTCCTCGGACGGCCTC
>CM068965.1:26428140-26444513 GCA_035128595.1 Eptatretus atami | reverse complement strand
TAGATAGCTTCCTTTCCCTTGTCTAATGGGTAAATAAATGTAAATGTGCTGAGAGTTACTTTGATAGGGTTTTTCTTTTATTTCTCCATGTTCTCCTCACTCTGACCGGCGCCATTGTTCTTCGTGCGTTCAACCATGAACGTGGGCGGGAATTCGCTCGAGACTCCGCCCAGAATGAGAGGGGTGGGCTCCTTGGCCAATCAGGGGCTTCACCACCTCAGTCGAGAACGGAGACGTCCCCCCCCCCCGAAACAGGGTGAATAAGTACGTGGGCGCTGATCTTGATGAGGTACATCACATCGAGGTAAATCATCTCGTCTTGGCTTGTCTTGGAGGGGGGACTTCTTGCGTGGTGGTCGCCATTGGGTGGTCGTCTTGCTGGCCTTCTCTCGCCTTGGTCCTCGTCCTCCTCCTCCGCGGATCGAGCCGCTTGAAGACGCACGAGGCGGGCAGGTCCAAAATAGACCCTGGCCTTCAGCTCACTATCCTCCGAGCTGAAGGCCGAATAAGGCATCAGCCACCACTTCGTGTGTGTGGTGTGTGGTGTGTGGCGTGTGGCGTGTGGGCCCGTCCTCTAAGTAGTAAACTGTTAAGTGCCTGTGCTGTATATATTTGCATTGCATTTACCAATAGTCGGTTTAGTTCTGCTCTGTGTTTCCCCTTTCCCTATTGTAAATAAATATCCCATTTGTTGAATGTTCCAGCTCGTCCTCGTCCTTTCCTCCATTGGCTTCGCGTGCTGCGTGTTGGGGATTAGCTGGCCATTGCCGTTGTAACAGAATAATCGGGAACGACGGTTCTTGGCAATTAAACCACAGGATCATTGGATTCATTAACTTTTGTGCACTTCGTCCAAAAAAAATGTTTTACTTCTGAAGCAACAGCCTGAGGATCAATGCGAGTGAAAAGTCCATGAACATTTCACACACACAAAAGAAAATAAAGGACTTATTAATAGTCTCTACTCCAGCAACTTTTGGGCAGATATGTATATTGTGTGATCGTGTTGACTGGGGTGGTGTCTGCTGGAAAGGAGAGTGTGAGAGTTGTTCAAATGGGAAACTGTTACTGCTTGATGGTTGGGAAGAGAAAGAAGTGATTTGGGAAGTGTGAAAAAGATAAAAACGGTCGACTGAAACTAGAAATGAAGGCAGGCTATATGGCTGAACTAAAAGAGAGAGAGGGAAGATTTAAGTGCCTTTCAAGAGCATTTAAGAATAAAAAAATAGCAAGCCGGAGCATTGTAAAACGTCAAAGCTAGTGCTACATCCAGCGTCCTACAAATGGATTTTGCAATGGCTTAATCTTCCGAGATGAAGTCCAATCAGTATTGTGGAGTAGAAAGTGTGTTAACCTACTTAGAGATTTAATTTTTCTAACTCATTCTTCACCATTGCAGGGGTTTCCTTATTTCTTGGAGTAGGAGGCTCCCATTAAGAAGTAGCAGGTTACCATCACCGCGAGCAAAGCCGAGCGCAGCTGTATGGCGGGGTCCAGGGCCCACTTAGGGCCCTGGAAGCCGGAAGATCCTAGATGGCTGGAGATGCATTCTCGCACGATTTCTGACATGAAATAGTTCTCATATTATCATGCTGTTGGGGTGGAAAACTCCACAAAAACAAGTGGTTAGCCTGTACTGGATGTAGTTGCATTAACATAATGACTGACTGACTGGTTGACTGAAATTCAGCTTACTGTATAGTTAGTTCAAGCAGCTTTTAAACAAGGTTCATTAATTTAAGGCCATGGTTTAGGGCACACCAAGGTGTCTGGAAGATGGAGAAGCTAAGCACTTTTAAAAGTCATTTTAGCAACCATTTGGGCCATACCTTAGTGCTTAGTTCTTAATAGGGAGATGATACTGCACATGGTGAGTACAGTGAGCAATCTGAGTACGTGTGTGAATAATAATAGTGTAGATGAAATAGCATTCATTAAGGAAACCATATTCCATTTCTCGGATTTCAAAACAGGGGTGTAGAGATTTCGTGGTGACAAAAAAAAAAAAAAAAAAAAAAAAAAATTGAAAAAATTGGCGCTGAAGTAAGTAGGCGGCGACCTTTGACATTTTTTCTCTGAGTAGACGGCTGCGGATCGCCGGTAACCGGCTTCTAAGGAAACCCCTGCATTGAGGTCAGCTCAGGTCAGGAATGGGAGCAGCATGTTGCACCATCCACTTTCCGCCGGTCATCCAGGGGGCCTCCGTATGGCCACCCCCCAAGCAGATGCCAAACAAATCCTCATCTCCTTGAAATACCGATAAACCTGCTGCAATCACGAGGCACGTGATCGGCCCATTGGCCTCCTCTACTTACGAGGCTCCCTCACTCAGAGAATCTGGTAAGCAGGGTCAGCTTCAGGAAATGAGCCACATGTCCACCCAGCCGCAGTTGCCTCATGGACGATACAGGTAACAATTCTCATACGAGTCTCTCTCAGCAAAGGCTCGTTAGACACAAAGTCCAAACAGCAAGAGCCAAGGATTCTCTGAAGAGACCTAGTCCCGAAGGAGTAAAGTCTGTCTCAAATCGCTGGTCAGAGTCCATGTCTCACATCCGTAGAGCAAGACAGGAAGCCCAATGACAAAGACTCGGACTTTTGTCCTCCCGATTAGATACCTACAGCGCCACACGCCGTTGTCCAATGAATCCATGACTCCCAGGGCCGACCCAGACATCTATCGACCTCTAGCTCACAACATTCGGAGACATGAATATTACTGCCAAGGCAAGTGAATCTCCCTGTGACTTCACCATCCTCACCACAGACAAGATAGCAGCATCCAAGACGTCATTGAAAACCTAGATCGTAGTCTTGACCCAGGAGACCCGTAATCCCAGATGCTACGACTCCTTATTCAGCGCCTTGAGGGCCACCGTAAGGATGACTAGTGTCTCCGCAAAGATGACTGCATAATCTGCAAAATCAAGATCAGAGATCTATACACTCCCAAATGATGCACCACAGCAATATCTCTCAGATGTCCTCCCCAGAATCCAGTCAGTACACATCTCTGATGAACTCCAATAACTGGAAACTAGAACTGCCACTTATTACCGCAAGCTGTTATGCCCCGTACTGAACGGCACCCGTTCCAATTACGATGCCATCTCATACCGCCCGTTCCAATAATCATTCCAGCTCACTCCGCCCATTCCAATAACCATGCCATCCGACGATGCAATCACTACATTGCCCACTCCAATGATGATGATGATGCCATCCCAAAAGCTATACCATCTCACACCACCCGTTCCAATCACAATGCCATCCAACATCGCCCATTCCAATGATGATGCCATCTCACACCACCCATTCCAATAATCATTCCAGCTCACTCAACCTGCTCCAACAACCATGCCATCACTACATTGCCCGCTCCAATCACAATGCCATCCCGTGCCACCCACACCATTGATGATACCATCCTGTCATTTTGATCAAACCATATTTTTCATGACGAGTCAATCCCAAGAACTGCCACTTAAAACTGCGAGCAGCGATTTCTACATAGCCACATACAAAACTGCGAGCCACGAGGAATAAAGTTTTGATAAGACGACATCACAGATCACAGGGTGTTGGCAGCAATATTGGATGAAGGAAAACATAAAAAAACTCTGAAACCACTTGCCTGATTGATGCAAAACTTCAAATATATACCAGCGCGCATACGCGCCGTGGTCATGTCGGGCCGCCGGCTCCCCGGGCTGCCGCAGACGCGGGCACCGGCAGACACCACGGGCCACGGCCGACAGCGCGGGCACCATCGATCGCAACCCGGGGCCATGGCCGACGCGGAACCCCGGGCCGACGCGGACATCCGGGCACGGCCGACGCGACACCCCGGCCACGGCCGACGCAGACACCCGGGCCACGGCCGACGCAGACACCCCGGGCCACGGCCGACGCAGACACCCCGGGCCACGGCCGACGCAGACACCCGCGGCCACGCGACGCAGACACCCCGGGCCACGGCCGACGCAGACACCCCGGGCCACGGCCGACGCAGACACCCCGGCCACGGCCGACGCAGACACCCCGGGCCACGGCCGACGCAGACACCCCGGGCCACGGCCGACGCAGACACCCCGGGCCACGGCCGACGCAGACACCCCGGGCCACGGCCGACGCAGACACCCCGGGCCACGGCCGACCGCCGACACCCCGGGCCACGGCCGACGCCGACACCCCGGGCACGGCCGACGCAGACACCCGCGCCACGGCCGAGGCAGACACCACTCGACGCGGACACCCCGGGCCACGGTCGACGCTCACCCCGGGCACGTCGACAACCCCGGGCAACGGCCGACGCGGACACCCCGGGCCACGGCAGGACGTCGACACCCCGGGCACGGCAGACGTCGACACCCGGGCACGGGCCAGAGACCACCGCCACCACGTCGGACACCCCGGGCCACGGCAGACGTCGACACCCCGGGCCACGGCAGACGTCGACACCCCGGGCCACCGCGAGCCACGCGCCCCAGCCACGGTCGACACCCGCGCGCCCCGCACACCGGCCCCACGAACGCAGCTCGCGCCCTCGGCCGCACACTCGGCCCGCGGACCCACGCACGGCCGTCGCACCCGAGCGCCGGCAGACGTCGACACCCCGGCCACGGCAGACGTCGACACCCCGGGCCACGGCAGACGTCGACACCCCCCGGCCACGGCAGACGTCGACACCCCGGCCACGGCAACGTCGACACCCCGGGCCACGGTCGACACGGACATCCCGGGCCACGACCACGTTCGACACCCCGGGCCACGGCAGACGTCGACACCCCGGCCACGGTCGACGTCGACACCCTGGCCACGGTCGACGTCGACACCCCGGGCCACGACCGACATCGACACCTGGCCACGGCCGACGTCGACACCCTCGGCCACGCCGACGATCGACACCCTGGCCACGGCCGACGTCGACACCCCGGCCACGGCCGACGTCGACACCCCGGCCACGGCCGACGTCGACATCCTGGGCCACGGTTGTCATCACATTCAGACTCGAGATGAATCAGTAGGATTACATTTTTGACATGCTATAATGTCTTTCTTGTCCCATTGTCCTCGCCCCATCAAAACCCCTTTTTTCTTTCGTCCCATACGCCATGACGAAGGGGGAGGGACGAGCAAGGCAGAACGGGGTCGAAGAAAAGCGAAGCAAGCAAAGGAAAAAGGGAAAGTGAAATATTGAAGCAAATGATATAAAGGGAATTCCAACACTTCGAGGCACATCCATAACGAAGACGTTCACGGACACAGATGGAGATAAAGAAGACAGGAGGAGTGCTTGGCTGGCGCTTTCGCGATGGCGTTCCGACTCCCCTTTTCTTACCAAGAGGCGGATTCCTGTCGGGCGCTGCCCGGGGCCTGCCCACCCTCCGCTGCCGCCGGCTGCTGTTCATATCGCTTTCACCGTCAAAATCGCCACTCTCAACACCTCGCAAAAAGAAACCGGCACATGCTGCCAACGGCGCAGGCAGCTCACTCTCTGTTAAACCGATATATATAACCTCGGCTCTCTCAGGTTTTGGCCAATCACAGTGAGGCGCAACACATCACTGCCCAATGCCGATACTTTTACCTCGACATCCAATCACCGAGCAGTTTATTCATCTGTCCACCAACAAGACTTTGGTTCAACCCGCGGACCAATCGCCACGTCCCGAAAAGCAACCAATAGTTAGCGACCGCTTGGTCCGCCAATGGTGCAGCACGGTGTTGCCTTCGTCATGATGTCGTCGAAATGAGGAAATATTGTCCAATAAGAACTGTCTATTTTTTGCTTTGGGCGTTCCTTGAATTTCATCAATAAAAACATGGCGTCATTTACTTGTGGGCGTGAACGTGAGCGTTCGATCAACCAATCGGGCTTCGTTATACTGTTTCCCATCGGCCAATGAGATCGTGCGTTTTTGTGGTGTGGCGCCCTTGGTTACGGCGTCAGTGAATGTTAGGAATCGAAGTTTAGCAGATTCTGGGGGTTTTTTTGTTTGTTATTTGCATGAACATGGCGGCGCTGGATAAACCTCAAGTTGTGGTTCACTTGCACCGTAGTCTGGATTACACAGTGTTCGACTGTCGCTGGATTCCTCGCAGTGCGCGACTCGTGTGCTTGGGGAACCGAGCCCGGGGATCAGGCCTTCTCCAGCTGTTTGAGCTCACTCGAGGAGAACTTAAACTCGTGAAGGAGGTAAATGTGACGTTTCGTGCTGCAATGACAGGAAGTAGTTTTATCCCTGTAACGAACTCCAACTCCCACGTTTCGTCATCGCGTTTAGAACGATACATCTTGGGGCTGAGACGCAGGATCATTATCGGCCGTTTGTCCCATCAGGCCTGTGCCATATTAAAACCCAATCGATCTATTTTATTTATCTTTGACCTTCGAACCCTGTTGAACCAGCATTGGCTTAATATCTACATCCCTTTTAATAATCGTTTTAATCTTCTCCACGACACTCGCACACAATGACATGATGTTGAGAGACGTATTGGAATTTTAAGCATCCACGTCAAGAGAGGAGAGAAAACGGCTTGTTATCGCACTCACCTGCCTACCCTCCCGCTCTTCAGCACCTCACCGGACCTCCTCTATCCCTCGACCACCATGGCTGCTACACCTCCCTTTCCCCCCTCCCTACGCCAGTCGACTGCATCCCCTCCTCCCCACTCCCTCCTCCTTCCCTCTCCTTCCCTCGTGGCTGCACTCCTTCCTTCCTACTTCCCTCTTTCTTGCAGTCTCCAGTGCGATTATCTACCTCTTCCCTCTTTTCCTTCCTTTCCTCTTCCCTTCTTCTGCGCTCGCTTCGTGCTTTACCTCCTTCTTCTCTTCTTCTCCTTCCCCTCTTTCTTCCTCCTTCCCCTCTCTTGTTTCCTCTTCTTCTTCTTCCTCCCTTCTCTTCTTCCTCTCCTCTTTCCTCCCTCCTTTTCTTCCCCTCTTTCCTCCTCCTTTCTTTCCTTCCCTCTCTTCCTCCTCCTTCCTCTCCCCTTTCCTCCCCTCCTTTTCCCCCTCTTCCTCTCCTTCCTTCTTCCTCTCCTTCTTCTCCCCTCCTTCCTCCTCTTCTCTCCCCCTTCTTCCCTCCTCTTCTTCCCCTTTCTTCTTCCTCTCCTCTTCCCCCCTCTTCTCCTCCTTCTCCTCGCTTCTCCCCTCCTTCTCTTCCTCCTCCTTTCCTTCCTCCTCTCTCCTTCCTTTTCCTCTCCCTTCTTCCCCCACTTCTTTCCTCTCCTTCTCCCTTCCTTCTTCCATCTCCTCTCCTCCTTCTTCACTCCTCTTTCTCCTTCCCCTCCTCTCCTCCTCCTTCCTTCTTCCTTCCTCTCTCTTCCCTCCTCTTTCCCCTTCCTCCTCTCTTCCCTCTTTCCCCTCTTCTTCCTCTTCCTTCTCCCCTTCCCTTCTTCCATCACTTTTCTCCTTCCTTCTTCCCCTATCCTCTTCCCTTCCTTCTTTCTCCTCTCTCCTTCCTTCCCTCTCCTTCTCCTCTAATTCCTCCTTCACCTTCCCCTCTTTCCGCTCCCCTCTTCTTCCGCCTTCCTTCTTCCCCTTCTCCTCTTCTTCCTTCCCTCCTCTTCCTCTTCCCTTCTCCTCTTCCTTCTTCTTCTTCCTTCTTCCCCTCTTCCCTTCTCTCTTGCACCTCCTTCCCCTCTCCCTTCCCTCTTCTTCCTCCTTCCCTCTTTTTCGTCACTTCCCTCTACTTCCATCCTTCCTCCTTCCTACCTTCCTCCTTCCTCGCTTCCTCCTTCCTCCTTCCCTCGACTTCCTCCTTCCTCCCTTCACTCCTCGACTTTCTCCTTCCCTCGACTTTCCTCCTTCCCTCGACTTTCTCCTTCCTCCTTCACATCAGACTTCCTCCTTCCCCTCGACTTCCTTAGTTCCTCATTCCACTCTCGACCTCCCGCTTACCTCACCCTTATCCTCAGAGAACATATGCCTCCTCTACCCCTTACCTCGATCTCCTCCCTTAACCATATCCTTCGCACTCGAATATATCCTACTTATCCTAATCTAATCGCCCTTACATCTATCCATCTTCAAACACCTAATATACCCTCATTCCCCTCCTCCTTCCACCTCAACCTTCCCTCCCCTTCCCCTCTTCCTTCCCTCTCCTTCCTCCTTTCCTTCCTTCTTCCTCCTTCCATTCGAACTTTCCTTCTTTCCCTTCGACTTCCTCCCTCCTCTACTTCCTACTCTCCCTCATTCCTCTCACTTCCTCCTTCTCTTCCTCCCCTTCCCCCTTCCCTTCCCCTCTCCTTCCTACCTCCTGTTCCGTGTTCTCTTCTCCTTAAGGAACATTTCGTCTTCGGCTCTTCTCCTTCTCCTAGTAAAAAGTAAACTACTCCCCTCAACCCGCAAATCAAACCAGGTTACTTCAGTCTTCGCTGCCACAGAGAGGGTTCAGTGAAATCAGACGAGAGATTCCAGACCAAACTAAACTGAGTGGCTGAAGGAGATGGGACTTGCACATTGGAAAGGAAGAGATTATGAGAGGATCTGATCGAGATGTTTAAGATAATGAAAGGTACAGGAAAAAATAAGCGCAGAAGCAATTTTTCACAAGAATGGACAGTGATAGGACCAGGGGCAATAGCTTGAGAATAGAGTTCGGATGATAGTAATGCAAGGGTCTTTCCCTCAGAGTAGTCAATGTATGGAATGGTCTCCCTGGAAAGTTCATCGCAGCAGAAAGGTTCTAATTAGATAGGTACCTAGAAGCATTGAAGATAGAGAGGTACATGGATATTGACAGAATTGTGTTGGCATGATGGGTCCAATGGTCTCCTCCTGCGTTGATGTTCTTTGTAGAGTATTTCATCTGAGTTGGCATGGTGAATTGCCAGCAGTGCCTCCTGCCTGATATAGAAATCTCTCTCCATACAGTACTTACTAATGGGGTTCGACTCCGCTTCGCATCTAAGATCTGACTGCAACGGACACATTCGAACCAACAGGTTTGGGGTATACTGTTAGTTTTCCATGATGACACATTGGTAAGATTTTGGTTTGAGTGGCTTTCCTGTCAAATCACCATTGCTGATAACCTCACAGTACCTCGAGAAACGTGATGATTCACTTCTACTGCACCATCCCATTGGGCAGGGTGAGTGTTTTCGTTCAGTTAAGAGTCGGGTTATAGATTTCTTCACTGTTTGTTGGAGGAAAAGGTGTGGTATACCTCGTTGGTCCATGCAGTGATAATGTATCTAAAGGTGTTTTCCATTGACTGACTTTACTTGCATATCCACATACGGTACTGCAGGTTGAGAAAGCGACGCCATTCAAGTGTGGTACCTTTGGTGCAGCAAACCTTGCAGATCGACACCTAGCCACTGGAGACTTCTCTGGAACCCTGAGTGTTTGGTAACTTGTACCTGTTGAATAAGCACCTATTAGTGACACAGTACAAACGATTACTGATGACATGGAAAAAAAAATAAGTCCAGTTTGGTTTGGGTGGTGTCGTGAATCCCAAGAGGGTTGTGGAAAGTAAACTGCTCAATTCACCAGCTGCTTGTGCAACTCACGAACAAACTTTTTTTTTATTTAACCGAGGCTTAGATCTGATGTGTCGGTCACCGAGTACCCTTCAACAACAACTCTATCTCATCTGAGTTTTTGGTCACCAAGTTACCGATAGATAACAGGTATGATGACCGATGGAATCGACAAAACATTGGTCGAAGCGTGCTAACTGCCATGGGAAGCAAAGAGCTAATGCTTTGGGCATTAATCCTTAGTGGAAGGGTTAACGCACGACACACCGGGTTCTCCATGCTTCCCAAAGCAGTTGGCGTACTTCGGTCGATGTTCCGTTGATCGTTCTGCCTATTCCATCCATTTTCCGCCTGTCCGCCAAAGCAGATCGACACTAGCCTTCACAATAAAGACTGGCTCTTCATTCTATAAATAACAGGGACTATATTTGGTCAATGAGTCGCTCTCACCCGGTGTCAAACTTTGGACCTTAACCTTCTTAGGCCCTAATGAAGGTCACCTGATGCCTGTGAAACGTTGGAGCTAGGCCTTCTCAATATACATGATTTGCGAGTCAGCTGTGCAGCTTGCTGTACCTCATTTTAAAACTGTCTTCCTCCAACTTCTTTCATTTCTTAACTCTATTCTAAGTTCTCTGAAGAAGCTTATTTTGATGTTATAATCACACATTTGTACAAATCTAACTGAAAAGACGGAGCACGGCTGTGTGTTGTCTTTTACCGTGAAGGTTTCAGAATGTACCATGTTGCACTTGCTATGTGGTATAGTTTAATGCTGGTGGGTGCAGAGCATGGTGTTGGCTTAGTGGCTCGGCTGGGATCTTAGGGTCCTGAGTTGAAGCCCCGTCAGCCACTGAATTACCACCAGGTGGGGTTGACTCAGCCTGTCATCCTTCCGAGGTCAGCAAAATTTGTACCAGTGTACTGGTAATGGGGGCATTGCATCAGTGGTGCCCCCATACTCGGAAGCAGTGGCGATGCATCGTTGATCATAGCCAGTTGAAAGCATGAAATCATGCCACCACAATAAGTGGTAGAATTAAAAAAAAAAAATAAAAAAAAGTGGCTTCAGCCTGGGATTTTATAACTTGATGAATTCAAATTCCAGAAATTATAAAGTTCCTGTTGGTTCTAATTGTGGGATTTGTAAATCCAGTTGATTTACACTTTAATTTGTTTTATTGGTGGCCATCTGTTTTTTACTTGTACAAACAGTCGTATTTTTGAACTCCCCTCACTCGCTTCCTTTTCCCATTACATGGGCACACAAATGTTACCATTATACCGAGAGGACTGTATCCTCAGGTTGATCCACATTATCATTAGGATGATGGATATAAAAACATGACTATTTCCATCGAAGCCAAGTTTCCTTTCTACAACCTCGCATGTCATGTGACACCTTTCACAATGCATTATCAATCCAAATCCAAGCAAAAATATTAATTCAGTCTATATGCAGTTCTTTTAAAGGGGTTGAGCCCTGTGGGACCTGGCTGTTCAGCCCCTTGGCTACTTGATGCATGGCGTTCAATTCTCATTACTTACTGGAGTTGTTCCACTTGATCTTGATGGAGCATTCTCCAGTCATCGAGTAATCTAATATATCTTTCATGCAGGAACCTAGAGGCTCCGGAAGTGCCCGTGTTTTCAGCAAAAAAACACAATGAGATTATCAACTGCATTGATGGGGTCGGCGGGCTGGGCATTGGAGAGGGGGCTCCTGAGCTGGTGACAGGGAGCCGAGATGGTGGGTGTCGGGCCAGACTAACAAATGCATGCTGATCCATACATTCAGCCGCATTGCTTGAATAATGTAATCCGACGTACACTGTATGCACAGGTACGGTGAAAGTGTGGGACCCACGCCAGAAAAATCCAGTTGCAAATATGGAGCCAATGGAGGGAGAGACAAAAAGAGATTGCTGGACTGTGGCTTTTGGTAAGAATCTTCACCCGCCGCACCCCTCTTTGACTGTACTGTGACATAAACCTCCTGTCTCTCCCCGAATGTGGTTGAACAAGTAATGGCCGAGGTGAGAATTTAAATGCTTTTACTCGGTGCCTTGAAATTAAGATTGAGTAACAAGTCATCTTATTGCAAATCTGAGGTTCATTGACTTTTCACTTGTACTTGTTTTATTCAGACGACTTTACAATTACTTTTGGACTCTGCTATTCGCGGGGGATACATTCCTGAAAAATGCCACGAATATCGGTGCATTGTTTAAATATTTTTATTTATATTTTTTTTAACATGGACTAGGCTCCTGGAAGAGCAATTACATTAACAACCACGATAATTCTGTCTGTCTCTTTGTGTACAGGATATCTCAAAAAGTTGTGGGCAGATCCAGGTGAAATTTTGTGGACAGGTTGGGTGTGTGACAATCACGAACTGATTCGATTTTGGTGAAAATCCAGATCCGGATCCAGATACTAGAATTTTTTTAAGTGATTCTTCACCGTTGATAGATTGTGCCAAAAATGATATATAGTGCCCGTCTAGTTTTTTATGTAATGCTGTGATGTTGGTTGATTTGCAATTTCCGAGGTGGATATAGAAGACGAGTGTTGAAGTGTTTAAAATAAAGAACGCGAATGTTGAAGCAGGTCACACTTTGTGACCCGCGACTACATGGGGTAGGCAAATAGCGAATCTGTGACTAATGGGTTCTGGAAGAATAGCACAGTGATCTTGGTTTGACATGATTGATTGAGATTTGCTTTGATAAACACGTGAATGGTTTTCCAACCTTTAATCAAAGTAAATCTGAGCTAAATATCAATGATATGATCCTCAGCTCTGATTGGGTGTGCCACTGGAGCACACGTTTGTATGCCGACCGAGTGGTGTCCCACTGGGTGTGATTGTTGCACTTTTAAACAATTTTCAAATGTTGCAAAAGTTTTTACAATGGGAAATAGACCTCAGATTTTTACTCGATTCTTAACACATTGAACTTCACAACAAATCGAGGCAGATTGTCTCTGCGAAAGCAATTTTGAAAACTCACGAGCCTCAGCATAAACTTCTTCTTGTGTAGGGAATGCATACAACCAACAAGAGCGCTGTGTTTGTGCTGGCTATGACAATGGAGACATCAAGCTGTTTGACCTCCGTACAATGAGCCTACGCTGGGAGACCAACATTAAGAACGGAGTGAGACTCTCCCATTCATTTTCTCTCCTAATCTTATCACCTTCCTTGTCAAATTGTGTTTTGATGATCTCTTCTGTGTTTATAACCTTCAGAAAAGTGTAATTTCTCCAAAGGTTTTATGCCCTAAGCATGTAGTGCTGGAATTCTTCCTCTTTAGGGGCAATGTATTGTGTACAATAGAAGTGGAATTTTGGACCCCCCCCTCCCACTCACCACCACAACAAACATGCCATCTGCATGCCCCTTCCCTTACTCATCTTCACCCAACCTTTCCACTCTCTTCTCATTCCTCTCATACTCTCTGCCCCCTATCCTCCCATTTCGTTCTTGGATTCTAATTTTGTCAATGTAGTCCCCCTCCCCCTCTCCTCCATGCATAAATAATAAATAAATGCACCATCACGTGCCATTCTATCACTTTATTTGTCTGTGTCCTCACCCTCGAGTGCAGATCTGCAGTGTGGAGTTTGACCGCAAGGACATAAACATGAACAAGTTGGTAGCCACCTCGCTTGAAGGGAAGTTCCACGTATTTGACATGCGTACCCAGCATCCAAAAAAAGGCTTTGCCTCAGTTACGGAAAAGGTACTTTTCCACGATAGCGTTGAAAGTTTTTTTTTTGGTTGTTTGTTTGTGTTTTTTTCAACCTATCTTGGGGGCCGTATGCCTGGTGTTGGCTTAATGGTTAGGGCGGCGGGCTTTGGATCCTAGGGTCCTGAGTTCAAATCCCGCTCAGCTGTTGAATTAATACCAGGTGCTGCGGTTAACTCGGCCTGTCATCCTTCCGAGGTCGGCAAAATGAGTGCCAGCATGCTGGTATACTGTGTCGGGGTGGCGACCCGTCCACGTCCAGGATTGTGCCCAGTAGCCAAGGTGACTGCTTAAGCAGCACCAACGCTCTGCACAGTGTATGGTCCCAATCTCCTCTCCCCTTGGGGGCCGTCCAGGATTATATGCATTTTCAAGTACATGGAGTCCCTAACTTGTGAACACCCAGACTTACGAACCCTCCCTCCCCCAGCCCCCAGCTTCCTACCCCATCAGGTATTTTTATTATTTTTTTTAATGTTTGAGATATGAGCGTTCACTCGTACGTACGGACTGATCATGGGCGGAGCAACTTGGTACTCATTGGTTGGGCGGAGCATGACTTTCTTCTGCGAGATGTAAAGAGTCTGAGCGTCACGTGGTCTACAGTATCCTGTGTGCTGTACTGTTCACAGCTGCATTCATAGTGCAGCATACAATATTTTACCATGCCAACAAACCCTACTCATGGCTGATAAATGTCGTAGTGATGTTCCTGCAACGAAGAAAGAGAACCTCAACACTTAAGACGAAACGTCACGTTATAAAAGGATGTGATAATGGGGAAACTCCCTCCCAAATCAGTCGCTCGTTCGACATTAATCGCTCGATGATTGGAACAATTGTAAAGGAAAAGATGAGAATTTTACAACATATAAAGGTGTCTGTGCCCAACAAGTCAAGAGTAAGAACAAAACAAATGAGTGGTATCATTGCCGATATGGAAAAAGTTTCGGGGAAACCCCCCGCCCTGATCTCGGTTTTTTTTCCCGTAATCTCAGTGAACTCGTCCAGAAACGAGTGGGGACGCCATGATGTTTTATATGCTGGTCTCCACGAATAACCCATACCTTATTTACGTGCAATAGCGAAGCGACCATGATGTAGTTTTAGGAAATGATCGAAGGTACTGTCAAGAGTGTGCACGCACCCATTGAACACTCCAGCCACGAAACAATGCATACACACGCGCACATGTAGAAAGGTAATACGGAGTGCCACTAGCACTGGCCGGCTGCGGAGCGAGGCATGCCATGTCTGTATAAGAGTAGTTATGATTTTGATCAGGCTATAGGCTCAACACGAGGCCCAGATTCATATTGATGTCATGCAAGCTGGATGCAAGATGTTTGAGTCTATTTTCTCCAATGTATTGATTCGAGTGTTTTTATTTTATTTTTTGCAGTCAATTGCATTTTTTAATGATCAATATTTTCAAAAAGCATTGAAAGTTGTATGCAAGTCGGAACCACCCTCTCCCCCTCCTCTCTTTGTTCGACTGTGAAAATGTCTATACTTTTGAATGGCCACTTAGTCGTGTGTAAGCCTCTGAATTCCAGATGTATCCTTGATACTTGTGCAGTACTCCCTTGTTATTCAAATAATTGTCAACAGGTAGTATTCTTAAAAGAATAATTTTTTTAAAAGTCAATATTATGCAAAACAATTGTCATTGAAATCTAAGCTGGAGAATGTAACTTTGCTTTTTACAGAACATAATCCCAGCACCCATGTCAAATATTTGGTTCCCCACTGATGCTACGCTCTCTCATGATTGTATAATTCTGCACGATGCACCCAAACTGATAAAAGGAAATGTCTAGTACACATCTCAGTTGGCCTTTCACTGCCTCCTTCGTCCCCCAACAGGCTCACAAGTCCACCGTGTGGCTCACCAGGCATTTGCCACAAAATAGAGAAATATTCGCCACCACAGGGGGTGCGGGCACCATACATATATGGAAATAGTGAGTGAGACAAAGTTGACATTTTCTTCACTTTTTTTTTTCCGACACATTTTGTTCATTTCCACCTTTGATAGAAGTCATTCTTGATGGAGAAACAGCACTGTGTTATTGGTGAGCTGTGTGATAATGATACAGGACTCTCTTTAAGATTAATGGATTTCTTCTGCAGACCAACCATCTTGATAGAACAAGGATGTAGCCCAACCAAACCTTGCATTTGTTGGCTTTTGTTCCAAAAGCACCACACTTCATGGCATCAGTCATTAATCAATGGCAGCCTCACTTAATAAAATTTTTTTGTGTAGTCGAGGCTTGTGTACACTCCCCTCAGAATAGACCAGTACATAACAATAATAAAATAAAATAAAAATTGGAAAGGGGGTGGGAGTGGATGGGGGGAACATACACACACACAAACAACAAAATTGAGGGAGACTTGGAGGAAGAAAGGATATGGGGAAGAATGAGAGCATTGGGAGGGCCAGGAGGATGCAGTGGGTGAACAAGCTGGATACAAGGACAAACTCCATCATAGAAGTGGAAGATGGGAAGAAGCAGAAGTGGAACAAAATTTTAAAAAAATTGAAGAGGTGGGCTTGAGAGATAATGAGGGTAGAAAATATCTTTGGTATGGAAAGGGGGTGACCTCAAATGGTGTTGGAACAGCTTTCTTGAAAACCTGGGAGAAAGAATGAGATTCAACAAACTGAGTAAGTTGGTTTCATAGGCAAGAGAAAAAAGGAACAAATGAGTGGAGGAAGCATTGACTGGATTTTGTCATCACTGGGTTACTTGCAGACCACAAGCGCATTGTGAAAACCTGGTGGGGGGTGGTGGGGGGGGGCAAAGTGAGGACAGCAACGGAAAGGGCAGAGGGTGCAAGATCAGAGAGACCGAGTTGATATAAAGATAAGAATAAGTCGCCACTTAAATAAAATGACCACTTAAAGGTCGCCACTTAAAAATAAAAATAAATTATTGACCGCCTCCCACACTCCTCTAGCCCAAGTAGCTGCATAAAGCAACCCAAGAAGACTTACACAAGGTAAGTGCTATGCTGTTTCGAACCCTTTCCAGAGTTCCTCAACAACTATAAAGACGTTCACACACATGAGAATCCCAATGCTACACACTCCCCTCAGCTACCGGACCGGTT
>CM068965.1:26416057-26427714 GCA_035128595.1 Eptatretus atami | reverse complement strand
ATTTGTTGATTAGTTCAAAACCCTCTGTCTGTATAAAGCACAGTGTTGGAACAGACTGTGTTGCTACAACCTCTGAAGCATTATTTGGACAATATTGCACTGCAGGAAGTAGTATATTGCTATCATAATGGCGAGAAAAAGACAATTAACAAAGGAAGACAGACAGAACATTATAACCCTTAAAAGTGGAGGTCTTTCCTTTAGAGAAATTGCAAAGCAGCCAAGGTGTCAGTGGGTGGTTTCCTACACCATCAAAAGGCTCTTGGAAACTGGAGGAAACTCTGACAGGAGAGGTTTGGCAGACCCAAAGCCACAACACAATCGGAAGACAAGTTTCTGAGAGTCAACAGTTTGCGTGATAGGCGGCTCACAGGACAGCAGCTTCAAGCACAGCTTAACACTGGTCGAAGTAAGGAAGTCTCAGTTTCAACTGTGAAGAGAAGACTTTGGCTGCAGGTTTGACAGGTCGAGTGGCAGGAAGAAGGCCATTACTGAGATGGCAAAATAAGAAAAAGAGGCTTGCCTGGGCCATGAAGCACCGCCAGTGGACTACTGAAAACTGGAAGAAGGTCTTCTGGACCGATGAATCAAAATTTGAAATCTTCGGTTCATCACGCAGGGTTTTTGTACACCGTCAAGTTGGCAAAAGGATGGTTCCTCAGTGTGTGACACCAACTGTCAAACATGGAGGAGGAAGTGTGATGATCTGGGGCTCTTTTGCTGGATCCAGAGTCGGCGACTTGCACAGAGTGACTGGCACCCCTGAGCCAAAAGGGTTACCACAGCATTTTGCAGCACCATGCAATAGCCTCTGGTCTACACCTTGTTGGTCAGGGGTTCGTCCTACAGCAAGATAACGACCCAAACATACCTCCAGGCTATGTCAGAACTACTTCAGAAGAAAAGAACAAGACAGTAGGCTTCAAATCATGGAATGGCCAGCACAGTCTCCAGACTTAAACCCCATCGAGCTGGTTTGGGATGAACTGGACCAAAGGGTGAAAGCAAAGGAACCTACAAGTGCAACACATTTGTGGGAACTTCTGCAACAGTGTTGGGAAGAACTTTCTGAACAATATTTGATTTCCATTGTAGAAAGAATGCCACGAGTATGTTCAGCTGTTATATCTGCAAAAGGTGGCTACTTTGATGAGTCAAAAATTTAGGTGAAATTTGGTTCAACAAAACGATTCCATGATTTCTTTTTTTATCTGCAATTGTTTATTTGTTCTATGCTTTAATTTCAGAGTGCATTGAAACATTAAACTGCTTAAATTTCAGTAAAAACCTGAAAAATGGGGGTGTTCTAAAACTTTTGACTGGTAGTGTAATATATATATATATATATATATATATATTATATATATATATATATATGTAGATGCAGCTACTTTATTCAGCTACTTGGGCTCGAGGAGTGTGGGAGGGTCAATCATTTATATAATCCTAGCACCTGGGTGAAGTCGATTAGGTGAGAGCTGATTGGCTATTCCTTCCATTCACAGGTGAGAGATGTGGGTGGGTCTTTCTATATACTGTGTATGTATATATAGTGAAGGAGGAAGTGAAGGCGCGTGCTTATATACGCAAGTCTCTATAAGGTAGACACTGATTGTTCAACTGTAATGACGTCATGGTTAATCTGAATGCCCATTGGTCGGCTCATCATCTTCACCTCGAGCTCCATTGGCTGGAGCAGATTCGCCATTGATTGACGTTTGCAACTGCATCCTGGAGAGAGGGGGGATGGGTTTCCCCTTAGGTCCATTCACCATTTGTTACCTGTACTTCCCTTGATCTTTCCATGCTGAAAGAGACACAGAGATCGTACAAATTCCTTTTGATGACATAATATTGGATCGGTGGTAAGGATGAAGGTTGCTTCCAACATACGTAAATGAAACGAGCGTAAATTTTATTCCAGGAGATGAGGAGAAATATGCTGCTGTTGCTTGTGCAAAAGCTTGCTAATCGGTTGTTCTGGTACACCTGCTCAGAAAAAAAAAACATGGTGCTTTGCAACGTATATGAGCAGTGAAAGAGGATTCACTCCTTCACTTTCAGTTTTTGAGGGAAAAAATTAAAATCGAGACCAAATCCATGAGCCCCATTTCAGACAAGTCCAAGGGGATAATAAATTGTCCTGGTCTTATGCTGCATGATATAATGCATCTGTTTTGTTGCACCCTGGAGATCCTTTCCCTTGATTGGTTTAAACTTGTTGTGAGGCTCTTCTCTTGGATAACAAGTGAGTTAATTGGCCCGTGGTAAGTTTATGCCACGAAGTGCGGCGTGCTTGGACAAAGACTTAAAAACGTTTTTGGTCTGCTGGTGATCGGCTGTTTGGATAAGCTAGGAGTGCGGCAGTTAGCAAAATACTGAAATGTGCTTTGATTGGCTGAGCGGATTAAATAGCTTGGATTGTTTCTTTTTTATTATTATTTAATTTAATTTTTTAAAAGAAGTTTCATTCATAAATTTGACTCAAGATTGCTATGTACATACAGTATTTGTTTTATCAAGTATTCTTCTTAATGAGAGTCTGATTATCATGGATAAGTTTAATTAGCATACCATACCACATGCCTTTTCTTCATGAAATCATCTCTGTTTGCTTGAAATGCTCTCCAACCCTGCAGTGGATACCCACCTCAGCGGTCACGGAAGGACAGCAATGGTGATCGTATGGGTGTAGCGGGTTGTGTGACATTGCTGCAGAATGTGGGTGTCGCTACGCAACCGATTCTCGGCTTTGACTGGAGTCCAGACAAGCAAGGACTGTGTGCCTGCACATCCTTTGACCAGAGCGTCCGTGTGCTTATTGTAACCAGGCTGAATACGGTCTGACAGCCACAAGACCCAACCAGTTCCAAGAGGCTATAAGCATGTTTTCAAATCCCTGGTCATACATACGGTCACACTTCCATGAATTGTGAACGCGTTTCTGGTAGTTGTGACCTTAACCATGGCGTGAAAAAAGTGCGAACTCAGAACATGATGGGAGGAGGAGGTGACAGTGAGTGTTTTTTTGCATTTTTGAAACTTAGTGATGACATACCTGTTGCTATAGGATTTTATTTTGAGACCCAACACCAAAGACAACTGCTTCGATTTCACGCAGCCTGTCGTCTTCTGCAGTGGATAATAACTTTGTTGGTTTTTTTTTTTGAAAGTGTGGTGGACTTCCATCAAGTGCAGGTACCACCTTGCTTTGGCTGCAGCTGTGTGGTTTTGTGACTGAAGGAACCCTCTCTAGGTTTGCGTTTACTTTATACCAGGTTCAAAGGTGAGCATGGTTGGTGTTTGTATGAGACTTGTTCAACAAGGTTTGTATGAGACTCAAACGGTGGGAAATGTCAACTAGCACAACTCATAACTGCAGGCTATTTCTACTTCAGCAGATTGTATCCAGTTAAACATCAAATATATAACAACCTTGCTATCTTGCATTCTATTCAAAAGTCATTGTGTCTGGTGTTGTTCTTTATCTTGTGGCGTGGCTGAGTTGTTGGTCGACCACGTGAAGTTAGCTGTTTTCATTCAGCCTCTGGCCCTTGTGGTCAGGTGTTGCAGTTTTTGCCACCCTCCCTCTAGGCGATGTATGGGGCAGTCTGGCGGAGGCCACACTCGCAGTCGGATGGATCGGCAAGGCTCCAGGAGAACGTGTTGTTATGGAATCTACCAACATTTGTTCGTAGCCGGTTAAGGCGTCACCATTCCTTCGACTTCACATAGGTTACGAGGCCGTGACGTCTACTCAGGGTGAAAGCAGCCAGTTGGTATCCTGATAGAGTAGCTCTACTTTCATCACATGTGTGAACTTTATGGAGGATGATGATGAGCACATCATGAGATGGCGTTATTTTAAGCAGCACTTCCTTTTAGCTCGAGTCAGTCCCTGCACGTTCAGTTGGAAAATGCCAGGAGTATAGGTATTCATGGTACCACAGTCACAGAAGCGGTATGAATATCTCACAATCGTAGAGTATCACGTCATGTAGTAACGTAGATCTCCACTCAGAATGCCAGGATGACAACCCGTCTGTTGACTTTCTCGCAGGGTGAACCACGAGGTCGGTTGACGTGTAACTAGTGGGTTTTACGTACTAGCGGACATCAAAAGATCCAGAAAGAATGCGTTATTTTTGAACAATAATACACGTCCAAAATTCCAACTGAAAATGTTTTTTTTTTGTGAACACGAGCAATGAGACGGTTCCTCAAAACATGTTGAAGTCTATCACAAAATGTGTACAGGGTGACTCTAAAGCAGGGCAACAACACCAAGTTTTGTCAATTTCAGGAAGTCAACTGCAGGCTGTACAAGCAATCTTTTATGGATATCACACCTTGTCTTGTCGTTCTAAAATAAAGGCACCACTAACTGGTGTTACAACCTCTAAGCAGGAAAGGCTCAGGCTCAAGAATGACGTCGTCGAGTGGTCTTCACCCGGGACGTCCCCCCCCCCCCCAACAGGCGTGATCCCAGACGAGTCGATACGTCATTTTTCTCCAAATACAACCACATTTCTGGGCCATGAAGTATCTTTCTTTTATCAGAGACCACCACCCAAAAGGCAGTACACGAGTCTCACCAGCCTTTGATGAAGATTTCAGCCATGATGTCATCATCCAGGAATGAAAATGCATAATGTCGAGAATTTGAACGTGACGGCTTGTTTTTGCGTGGGACATTTGATTGTTCACTTGAAGCCTTTAATTTTGTTTTGATTGTGATTCGCAAGAAAGCGTAACTGCGATGAAAGGTTGAAAAAGCTTTTGAGGTTTGCTGCAAGCAAGGAAGTGCTAAACATGTTTAGTTAGGCCTAGTCACATTTGCCCAGCGGCTATGGGGTCTCAAAATCTACGGCCACTAGCAATTATACGGCGGCCGCAGTATTTCCACACGGTCACACAATGTAGCAGTCACATATGTTTTTATTTTTCGGGGAGCTGCACGGCGTATTTATAAATTGTGGAGACGCGAAAACGTGGGGTTGCCGTACGGTCTTTGATTTGATGTCGCACGGTGACCTTAGGGCGTTCCTGCGGCGGCCATAGAATTTTCAAGACAGAGCGCAAGGTGCCCGCAAGCCGACCGCAGGGGGGCCCTAAGGCGAACGTGCGGCCAGACGGACGGTAACGAATGGGTTAATTTTTTTTTTTTACCAGTTTTTTTTTTCTCGGCTTGTCGAATTGCTACGGCGAACGGAGAAATGAAAAAAGTTCTAACTCCGCGTTATAATTCCACGGCGACCTTAACGGCCTGTAAATATAGCCAAACGGCGTAGTGCCACCCTGAGGCCACCGCAGAAACTCTGCGGCTGCCGCACGTTTCTGTCAATTCATAGGGCGTATGGCCGCAGTATCCTCGCCGTAGAGCAAATGTGACTTAGGCCTTATCATTCATTCTGAGTTTGACTTTAAATTTTATTATTTATCTTTTACAAATGACTGCATTTGTTTTATGTGGCATGCATGGTTTTTTTTATTTATTTATTATTTTCTTTTTACAAGAACACAAGGAGATTTATTCAAAGGGAACTTTGCAGGTATTTCTGCAGCCGATGGCCTAAAAATGCCATTCATGGTGCAAGCTTTACAATGTTTCTTGATTAATGATTAAAGCAGCAGTGTCAATACACCAGAAAATGGCCTTGTTCTCATGAATGTGTTCATAAAATGGAAAATGTGTTTGATTTGTTTTTTGTACTTTAAGACCCTTTAGATGTGGGCATGAAGGTGAAGTCAGTCGTTAAAGAGACACAGTTTGCTCAGTCAATAATTAAGAGCAGTATGAACAGGAACGGCACTTGGTAGAGCGCATTCCTCCGCCAGGCTGAATCGTACACGTTTTGTATCCCACTGATAGGCCAGATATTCATCCAGACCTGAACCAAAATCTAATCAGCTTGGTCTTATCTACCCAACTTTTTAGATATTGTGCTATATATCGTTTTTTCATTGGTGAAGAATCACCTAATAAGTTGTCGTATCCGGATGTTCACCCAAAATCTAATCAAGTCGTCCCTGTCACGCAACCAACCTGTCCACCAAGTTTTGTCCGAATCCATCCAAAACTTTGAGATATCGTGATCACAGACAAGCAGACAGGGGTGAAAAAATAACTTCTGTTTACTTCCAATCAACTTGTGTTTTTTGTTGTTGTTGGAATATACCATAAACAGGTAAACAAAAAGTGAACGTTTCAAAGAGGCTTTGAAATACAGATGATGCAATCATTTATTTTGATGAATTATTGTTCATACGTCTTTGCCAAATGTGTGGGGAAAAAAAAAACTGATGCACCTTTACCACCTCCACCACCCCCCCCCCCCCCTTCCCTTGACCAAACATTACATACTCTCCTTACTTTTCTCAAATTGTTTTTCTTTATCCCAGTACATATGTAATATGTAGCTAACCCATTACCTTTTGGTGACATGTCACGTTAAACGATATCAGTAAGATGTGCAATACATCCAAGCCAGGACTGCCACCTGCCTGCCGGCTGGCAATAACCAGGGACCATAGGAATGATGCCAAGAACACCCTGCAGCCAATAAATAAGGGTTCTGGCTTTACACAGGTCGGACGCAGCACTGTGTGGATTCCTCATTGGACCGGAAAATATCCATTTCTTGTTTGGGTTTGTACATATGAAACCACTTATGTACCAAACATAATTGCTTGACAGAAAATGTTATTAATTTTGCGGAAACGGTGGCAGATCCGTTTTCGGTTGTTTTGGTCCGATTTCTGTTTGAACTATTACTTAAGGCTTTTTGCAACTTTTTTTATTTTTATGTTTTTTTGTTTACACTTACTGATTATAAACTTCTCCATCTTCAACACATACAGCTGTTTAAACCACGTTGCACACACAAGAAATCCTGGGGTGTGTTCAGTTACCAAGCAGCTTGCCAATGCAGCCGTTCCTTAACGGTTTTGAATGGAGTGCTTAAGCCACTTGGCGAGCGTTCTACAAGAAACTTGGTAACTGAACACAATCCTGGTTAGCTCGCCATTTCAATGAAGGAAGTTAGAGCAGGAATTTGTAACTTGTTCAAGGTGCCGGCGATGGCTTGCCCACTCTTATCGAAGGATACCGTGGGATCTTCAACGTCCATAAACTCATTCAGGCAGATGGGACACCCAGTTTAACGTCCATCCAAGGAATGGCACACACACACATTGATGAATGACCCTGCCAAACCAAGTTACACTTTTCAAGAGAGAGGGGGGGGGGAACCTTGTATAGTATTACATCAACACCAGTCCAGAGCCAGCTGGAATAATTCCACTTCCATTGCCATAATGATACTATTAAAACAAAGCAGTGGACAGATTTCAGGTGCTGCTGCTGCTGCATGTAAAATGGTGTGGGGATACATGTTAAAATGGCCTGAAGAATGCAAACAAAACACTGGCTGTTTCTGTGCACTTTACAACCTTGCCTTTGTTTTGGATTGTGTGATTTGCAGGTATTTATTGATGCATAAAAATGTAGTTCTCGAAGAGGGGGCGAGCTAACCTTGGCCAAATTTCAAGTTCCTGCTCTAACCTACAGGGGGGCACTGCATCAGCGGTACTGCCATGCCACTGCGAGAACGGACGCTGATCCACAGCCACGTGCTGCATCCGAACAATCACGACGGGTGCAGAAGCGAGAAAACAGGTGGGGACAGGTGCAATCACGACAGGAATTTCTGAACTCCTTTGCGTTTCCTCCAGGCATGTTTAATCTGCTGTATCGTTTGTAAGCCACAAAACGTTGGTGTCATGTTGTTTACTGTAGCAGTCCTGCTTGTTGCTCTGCTAAGACTATTGGTGCATGGCAGGCTAGTGGGCGCCAGAGCTGCAACTCAGGGGTTGGACATTGTCGAGCTACTCAGGACAGGAATTTGTAATTTGTTCAGGGTGTCGGCGAAAGATAACTCGCCCACTCCGGCGAAAGGTATGGGATCTTTAACATCCACCAGCAATGGACGCAAGCACACATGACTTTTCATGTCCCATACAATGAAACAACCTTCTCTGACACACCAGTCCAAATCTATAGTCTGATCGAGAATCAAAAATCATTGCACCATGTCAAGAAGCTTCCAGATTAAGATTTTTGAAGATCGGACTGGCAGGGCCTATTCCTTATAACTTTTCACAAGGACCTGACCCGTTCATTTCCCAACAAGACACTGAAGAGGTCGAATCTTCATTTGAATTGATTTAACTTATAACCCTTAAAATTGCACTCTGGTCTCTTGCAGTTGATGATGTCATATCTTAAACATTCCAATTTTGGGTTTTTAAAGGTGAGCTCTCTCTCTCCACATGCCTTTACCACGGACCACTATCTAAAGGAGCAATTGTGCAATGGGCACCTGGATTTTCAAGTTCAGATCACCATCTTGGATAGTGCTGTGCTGACCTTGATGGTTTAACCAACAATGCACAAAAACAAATAAAAACAGGGTGCTGAAACCTTTTGGATCTGATCCTCCAGAAGACTAGTCAAGGAATTCCCCAACCTACCACTATAATAATCCATGGAACTACATCCACCTTTTTGTGTAACAGAAAGTATAAATTATGCTCCAGCTCGGAAGGAATTTGGTTGTTTTTTGTTGTTGCAGTTGATACTACTCTCCTTTTACATTTTAATGATGTTCAGTACCTTTTCCATTTCCATCTAATCAAATTGTGGTATTCTGCCTGAAACCAAAGCAGCCTCACGGCAAGGATTACAGTGGATGCACTGTCGTTGCCTTCCCGGTGGTCGTCAGTGTGGGGATTTGTCATTGGTTCATAGTGCTGGCGATAGCTCGTCCACTCTTCTTGAACGACATCTTGGGAACTTCAACATCTACCAACTAATGTCGGCAGAGGGGATGCCCAGTTTAACGTCCATCCGAAGGATGGCACAAACATTGAAGCAACACCTTGCCTGTAAGCCTGGTTTTGGCTTAACGGTTAAGATGGCTGTCTTAAGATCTCAGGGTCTTGAGCTCGAGCCCCTGTTCGGCCGTTAAATAACACCAGGTGCGTTGTTTTATTCAGCCTGTCATCCAGCCTGTCATGAGTATCAGCTTCCTGGAAACAGGAGGCACTGCAGCATCGGCACAGCTGCACTCACAGCAATGATGCAACTCGCAGCCACAGGCTGCATACAAAATAAAGACCGTGCCTGTGAAACACCAGGGTGACACATCTCACAGCAGGGAGTGCATGTGCTTCTAGGTCTAGGCTATCCTGCCAGTGCCTTCCATTACCAATCTCTGACCTCATAGTTTATATTTTTTATTTTCGATGCAGGGTACAACATTGATGGATTTTGCTCCCTGGCTTAAAGGATCTGCTCAAGGAAAGAAGGTGGGGTGGTGGGGGGAACCGATTTCACCAGCTGGACACCATGACATCGCTGCAGGAGAATTATGGCAGGCTGTTGGAATGCTCAGAGGACTGCAAGAACAGTTCAGTAAATTAAGGATGTCATGGATAGACTTCAAAGTGAATGTGGAACATTAACAACCTAACAAATATTGCTTGCTGTGAAAATTCCTCTTTCGTCTCATCGTGTATGCGTGCACATCGCGAGTGTACACACCAAACCTTCACTTCCATCCCACTGGGTAAAATATAATAAAGAAGTTCGAAAGCCACAAGTAACATAATCCGTACGACTGGGTAAAAATATAAATAAAGAAGTTCGAAAGCCACAAGTATGACAAGTTCATACTTTTGAAGTAAGGCTCAGCTTGCCAGTACGAGTTCCATGAATGTGGAAGTCATTTTTTTCCGGATAGGTCAGGATGCTTGGTAAGGGGAAACCAAGAATGGATCTGCCTTCATGAAGGATGGATGCAAAGTCCTATTTGATACAGAACTTATGATGCGCCGCATAATCGTGGCATTCAAATGGTCATTCAAACATTAGCAGTGGAATGAACACCCGATGGAAAAGCCTGAAGTGCTGACTACTGTCATCAAAACTCTTGCAGGGGAAAAAATGTGAGGGTGCAGGAGGGAGGGCAAGTTTCTTTTTCCTCCACATCTGATATTTGCATAGACGTCTGAAACATTGGGTCACATGATCCCTCCTTTAAATTAATCTCCCGTGTAAATTATTTGTCACAAATCCTGGAGAAGGTAACTGTTAACATCATTACAAGCAAGAGTCTGACCGGCATACCTGATGATTGCGAATGTAAATTGTATAATCATATCATCCTCGATATATAATTTCGGTGTGTGTGTGTGTATTATAGTCATGGGGGTTCGGGAAGCAAATTCTTTATGTAAAGCGCCCCACACTTGAGAGAGTGTATCACAAGGCCCAGCAAACCTTTATGATGATATGGGTTTTATGGTCCCTGGTCTAATCATTCGTCTGAGGTCGAGGCAGTTTATTCCTGTGCATGAAACACCCTGCAAACTCATTCCGACAGAAAACAGACTTTAGAACGCCACCGCATTTTCCATCCAATTATCATGTAACTTTGTTTAAAAAAAAAATCTCCATGGGTAGGTTTTTTTTTGTCAATCGCTCAAGCAGTTTGTGGAGAAAATTAATTTAAAAGCAAAAAAAGGTGGAAAAGTGAGGGCCTCGACCGACGTTCCACAACATGGTCAAGGATGGTTGTGGACGCCGATTACTAGTTTAAGAGAAAATCAGAAAACAGAAACAAACAGAACAAGAAAAAGAGCAATCGGGATTGCAGATCCTCGCCAGGACTTCTTTTGTGTGGTGTTTGTGTACTGGTGTGTGTGTAATTCATAAGAGACATAATTATAACTGCCACTTTATAACTGCTGGCAGTGATGACCGGGTACCAAGACGTCCTGCTTTGATCGGACACCTGACCCGGACTCGTGACATTTATTATTATTATTCAATTGAATTCAGAATGGGATTAAAATAAATTCATTTCAAGTCAAATGGAAGTACAAATAGGTACAGTCCTGCATTGGAGTAATCAGAAGGAACCCAAAACAAGCAAAAAGTAATGAAGTCATCAGGAGGAACCTGGATAGGATTCCATTTCAGCTGCTGCTCCTCTACCCTCAAACTCATCCAGGCACAGCCAAGTGAGCCTTTTTTCAAAAAAAATAAATAAACCCAGATCAAAAAATCAAATAATTCTGGCTGCCAGACCATGTATCGATAAAATTAAAATTAAAACATGTATTTCCCATCACGACTCGATCATAATTGTGAAGTTTCTCGTCGATTGTTAAGCGGTTTCAGAAAAACATGTATTAATATTTTTCTTAAATTCAATATGGCTGCAAACCATGTGACCTATGACGTCATGTGTGAACCTTTTGTTCCTCATGGAGGAAGCGGTCATATGGGTAAAGTTTTGCCTCAATCTGTTCAGCTATTTTGGAGAAGATTTTTGAAGGTCTGTTTTTTTTTTAAACAATATGGCTGCTGAATCATGTGACCGATGGCGTCATCAAAAAAAAAAGTTTTTGTACCATTTTATCCCGAGATACCCTGAAAATTTTTCATCTGAAGGTCTTCTGGACCGATGAATCAAAATTTGAAATCTTCGGTTCATCACGCAGGGTTTTTGTACACCGTCAAGTTGGCAAAAGGATGGTTCCTCAGTGTGTGACACCAACTGTCAAACATGGAGGAGGAAGTGTGATGATCT
>CM068965.1:26397223-26413593 GCA_035128595.1 Eptatretus atami | reverse complement strand
TTTTGAAAGTGTGTGTGGACTTCCATCAAGTGCAGGTACCACCTTGCTTTGGCTGCAGCTGTGTGGTTTTGTGACTGAAGGAACCCTCTCTAGGTTTGCGTTTACTTTATACCAGGTTCAAAGGTGAGCATGGTTGGTGTTTGTATGAGACTTGTTCAACAAGGTTTGTATGAGACTCAAACGGTGGGAAATGTCAACTAGCACAACTCATAACTGCAGGCTATTTCTACTTCAGCAGATTGTATCCAGTTAAACATCAAATATATAACAACCTTGCTATCTTGCATTCTATTCAAAAGTCATTGTGTCTGGTGTTGTTCTTTACTTGTGGCGTGGCTGAGTTGTTGGTCGACCACGTGAAGTTAGCTGTTTTCATTCAGCCTCTGGCCCTTGTGGTCAGGTGTTGCAGTTTTTGCCACCCTCCCTCTAGGCGATGTATGGGGCAGTCTGGCGGAGGCCACACTCGCAGTCGGATGGATCGGCAAGGCTCCAGGAGAACGTGTTGTTATGGAATCTACCAACATTTGTTCGTAGCCGGTTAAGGCGTCACCATTCCTTCGACTTCACATAGGTTACAAGGCCGTGACGTCTACTCAGGGTGAAAGCAGCCAGTTGGTATCCTGATAGAGTAGCTCTACTTTCATCACATGTGTGAACTTTATGGAGGATGATGATGAGCACATCATGAGATGGCGTTATTTTAAGCAGCACTTCCTTTTAGCTCGAGTCAGTCCCTGCACGTTCAGTTGGAAAATGCCAGGAGTATAGGTATTCATGGTACCACAGTCACAGAAGCGGTATGAATATCTCACAATCGTAGAGTATCACGTCATGTAGTAACGTAGATCTCCACTCAGAATGCCAGGATGACAACCCGTCTGTTGACTTTCTCGCAGGGTGAACCACGAGGTCGGTTGACGTGTAACTAGTGGGTTTTACGTACTAGCGGACATCAAAAGATCCAGAAAGAATGCGTTATTTTTGAACAATAATACACGTCCAAAATTCCCAACTGAAAATGTTTTTTTTTTGTGAACACGAGCAATGGACGGTTCCTCAAAACATGTTGAAGTCTATCACAAAATGTGTACAGGGTGACTCTAAAGCAGGGCAACAACACCAAGTTTTGTCAATTTCAGGAAGTCAACTGCAGGCTGTACAAGCAATCTTTTATGGATATCACACCTTGTCTTGTCGTTCTAAAATAAAGGCACCACTAACTGGTGTTACAACCTCTAAGCAGGAAAGGCTCAGGCCTCAGGCTCAAGAATGACGTCTCAACACCAGGTGGTCTTCACCGGGACGTCCCCCCCCCCCCCGCCCCAACAGGCGTGATCCCAGACGAGTCGATACGTCATTTTTCTCCAAATACAACCACATTTCTGGGCCATGAAGTATCTTTCTTTTCATCAGAGACCACCACCCAAACAAGGCAGTACACGAGTCTCACCAGCCTTTGATGAAGATTTCAGCCATGATGTCATCATCCAGGAATGAAAATGCATAATGTCGAGAATTTGAACGTGACGGCTTGTTTTTGCGTGGGACATTTGATTGTTCACTTGAAGCCTTTAATTTTGTTTGATTGTGATTCGCAAGAAAGCGTAACTGCGATGAAAGGTTGAAAAAGCTTTTGAGGTTTGCTGCAAGCAAGGAAGTGCTAAACATGTTTAGTTAGGCCTAGGTCACATTTGGCCAACGGCGGCTGTGGGGTCTCAAAATTACGGCCACTAGCAATTATACGGCGGCCGCAGTATTTCCACGGTCACACAATGTAGCAGTCACATATGTTTTTATTTTTCGGGGAGCTGCACGGCGTATTTATAAATTGTGGAGACGAGAAACGTGGGGTTGCCGTACGGTCTTTGATTTGATGTCGCACGGTGACCTTAGGGCGTTCCTGCGGCGGCCATAGAATTTTCAAGGCAGACGCAAGGTGCCGCAAGCCGACCGCAGGGGGCCTAAGGCGAACGTGCGGCCAGACGGACGGTAAGATGGGTTAATTTTTTTTTTTTACCAGTTTTTTTTTCTCGGCTTGTCGAATTGCTACGGCGAACGGAGAAATGAAAAAAGTTCTAACTCCGCGTAATAATTCCACGGCGACCTTACGGCCTGTAAAATATAGCCAAACGGCGTAGTGCCACCCTGAGGCCACCGCAGAAACTCTGCGGCTGCCGCACGTTTCTGTCAATTCATAGGGCGTATGGCCGCCGTATCCTCGCCGTAGAGCAAATGTGACTTAGGCCTTATCATTCATTCTGAGTTTGACTTTAAATTTTATTATTTATCTTTTACAAATGACTGCATTTGTTTTCATGTGGCATGCATGGTTTTTTTATTTTTTTTATTTATTTTCTTTTTACAAGAACACAAGGAGATTTATTCAAAGGGAACTTTGCAGGTATTTCTGCAGCCGATGGCCTAAAAATGCCATTCATGGTGCAAGCTTTACAATGTTTCTTGATTAATGATTAAAGCAGCAGTGTCAATACAACCAGAAAATGGCCTTGTTCTCATGAATGTGTTCATAAAATGGAAAATGTGTTTGATTTGTTTTTTGTACTTTAAGACCCTTTAGATGTGGGCATGAAGGTGAAGTCAGTCGTTAAAGAGACACAGTTTGCTCAGTCAATAATCTAAGAGCAGTATGAACAGGAACGGCACTCGGTATAGCGCATTCCTCCGCCAGGCTGAATCGTACACGTTTTGTATCCCACTGATAGGCCAGATATTCATCCAGACCTGAACCAAAATCTAATCAGCTTGGTCTTATCTACCCAACTTTTTTATATATTGTGCTATATATCGTTTTTCATTGGTGAAGAATCACCTAATAAGTTGTCGTATCCGGATGTTCACCAAAATCTAATCAAGTCGTCCCTGTCACGCAACCAACCTGTCCACCAAGTTTTGGCCGAATCCATCCAAAACTTTGAGATATCGTGATCACAGACAAGCAGACAGGGGTGAAAAAATAACTTCTGTTTACTTCCAATCAACTTGTGTTTTTTTGTTGTTGTTGGAATATACCATAAACAGGTAAACAAACAAGTGAACGTTTCAAAGAGGCTTTGAAATACAGATGATGCAATCATTTATTTTGATGAATTATTGTTCATACGTCTTTGCCAAATGTGTGGGGAAAAAAAAAAACTGATGCACCTTTACCACCTCCACCACCCCCCCCCCCCCCCCCCCCCCCCCCTTCCCTTGACCAAACATTACATACTCTCCTTACTTTTCTCAAATTGTTTTTCTTTATCCCAGTACATATGTAATATGTAGCTAACCCATTACCTTTTGGTGACATGTCACGTTAAACGATATCAGTAAGATGTGCAATACATCCAAGCCAGGACTGCCACCTTGCCTGCCGGCTGGCAATAACCAGGGACCATAGGAATGATGCCAAGAACACCCTGCAGCCAATAAATAAGGGTTCTGGCTTTACACAGGTCGGACGCAGCACTGTGTGGATTCCTCATTGGACCGGAAAAATATCCATTTCTTGTTTGGGTTTGTACATATGAAACCACTTATGTACCAAACATAATTGCTTGACAGAAAATGTTATTAATTTTGCGGAAACGGTGGCAGATCCGTTTTCGGTTGTTTTGGTCCGATATCTGTTTGAACTATTACTTAAGGCTTTTTGCAACTTTTTTTTATTTTTATGTTTTTTTGTTTACACTTACTGATTATAAACTTCTCCATCTTCAACACATACAGCTGTTTAAACCACGTTGCACAAACAAGAAATCCTGGGGTGTGTTCAGTTACCAAGCAGCTTGCCAATGCAGCCGTTCCTTAACGGTTTTGAATGGAGTGCTTAAGCCACTTGGCGAGCGTTCTACAAGAAACTTGGTAACTGAACACAATCCTGGTTAGCTCGCCATTTCAATGAAGGAAGTTAGAGCAGGAATTTGTAACTTGTTCAAGGTGCCGGCGATGGCTTGCCCACTCTTATCGAAGGATACCGTGGGATCTTCAACGTCCATAAACTCATTCAGGCAGATGGGACACCCAGTTTAACATCCATCCAAGGAATGGCACACACACACATTGATGAATGACCCTGCCAAACCAAGTTACACTTTTCAAAGAGAGAGGGGGGGGGGAAACCTTGTATAGTATTACATCAACACCAGTCCAGAGCCAGCTGGAGATAATTCCACTTCCATTGCCATAATGATACTATTAAAACAAAGCAGTGGACAGATTTCAGGTGCTGCTGCTGCTGCATGTAAAATGGTGTGGGGATACATGTTAAAATGGCCTGAAGAATGCAAACAAAACACTGGCTGTTTTCTGTGCACTTTACAACCTTGCCTTTGTTTTGGATTGTGTGATTTGCAGGTATTTATTGATGCATAAAAATGTAGTTCTCGAAGAGGGGGCGAGCTAACCTTGGCCAAATTTCAAGTTCCTGCTCTAACCTACAGGGGGGCACTGCATCAGCGGTACTGCCATGCCACTGCGAGAACGGACGCTGATCCACAGCCACGTGCTGCATCCGAACAATCACGACGGGTGCAGAAGCGAGAAAACAGGTGGGGACAGGTGCAATCACGACAGGAATTTCTGAACTCCTTTGCGTTTCCTCCAGGCATGTTTAATCTGCTGTATCGTTTGTAAAGCCACAAAACGTTGGTGTCATGTTGTTTACTGTAGCAGTCCTGCTTCTTGCTCTGCTAAGACTATTGGTGCATGGCAGGCTAGTGGGCGCCAGAGCTGCAACTCAGGGGTTGGACATTGTCGAGCTACTCAGGACAGGAATTTGTAATTTGTTCAGGGTGTCGGCGAAAGATAACTCGCCCACTCCGGCGAAAGGTATGGGATCTTTAACATCCACCAGCAATGGACGCAAGCACACATGACTTTTCATGTCCCATACAATGAAACAACCTTCCTCTGACACACCAGTCCAAATCTATAGTCTGATCGAGAATCAAAATCATTGCACCATGTCAAGAAGCTTCCAGATTAAGATTTTTGAAGATCGGACTGGCAGGGCCTATTCCTTATAACTTTTCACAAGGACCTGACCCGTTCATTTCCCAACAAGACACTGAAGAGGTCGAATCTTCATTTGAATTGATTTAACTTATAACCCTTAAAATGATCACTCTGGTCTCTTGCAGTTGATGATGTCATATCTTAAACATTCCAATTTTGGGTTTTAAAGGTGAGCTCTCTCTCTCCACATGCCTTTACCACGGACCACTATCTAAAGGAGCAATTGTGCAATGGGCACCTGGATTTTCAAGTTCAGATCACCATCTTGGATAGTGCTGTGCTGACCTTGATGGTTTAACCAACAATGCACAAAAACAAATAAAAACAGGGTGCTGAAACCTTTTGGATCTGATCCTCCAGAAGACTAGTCAAGGAATTCCCCAACCTACCACTATAATATCCATGGAACTACATCCACCTTTTGTGTAACAGAAAGTATAAATTATGCTCCAGCTCGGAAGGAATTTGGTTGTTTTTTGTTGTTGCAGTTGATACTACTCTCCTTTTACATTTTAATGATGTTCAGTACCTTTTCCATTTCCATCTAATCAAATTGTGGTATTCTGCCTGAAACCAAAGCAGCCTCACGGCAAGGATTACAGTGGATGCACTGTCGTTGCCTTCCCGGTGGTCGTCAGTGTGGGGATTTGTCATTGGTTCATAGTGCTGGCGATAGCTCGTCCACTCTTCTTGAACGACATCTTGGGAACTTCAACATCTACCAACTAATGTCGGCAGAGGGGATGCCTAGTTTAACGTCCATCCGAAGGATGGCACAAACATTGAAGCAACACCTTGCCTGTAAGCCTGGTTTTGGCTTAACGGTTAAGATGGCTGTCTTAAGATCTCAGGGTCTTGAGCTCGAGCCCCTGTTCGGCCGTTAAATAACACCAGGTGCGTTGTTGATTCAGCCTGTCATCCAGCCTGTCATGAGTATCAGCTTCCTGGAAACAGGAGGCACTGCAGCATCGGCACAGCTGCACTCACAGCAATGATGCAACTCGCAGCCACAGGCTGCATACAAAATAAAGACCGTGCCTGTGAAACACCAGGGTGACACGTCTCACAGCAGGGAGTGCATGTGCTTCTAGGTCTAGGCTATCCTGCCAGTGCCTTCCATTACCAATCTCTGACCTCATAGTTTATATTTTTATTTTCGATGCAGGGTACAACATTGATGGATTTTGCTCCCTGGTTTAAAAGGATCTGCTCAAGGAAAGAAGGTGGGGGTGGTGGGGGAACCGATTTCACCAGCTGGACACCATGACATCGCTGCAGGAGAATTATGGCAGGCTGTTGGAATGCTCAGAGGACTGCAAGAACAGTTTCAGTAAATTAAGGATGTCATGGATAGACTTCAAAGTGAATGTGGAACATTAACAACCTAACAAATATTGCTTGCTGTGAAAATTCCTCTTTCGTCTCATCGTGTATGCGTGCACATCGCGAGTGTACACACCAAACCTTCACTTCCATTCCCACTGGGTAAAATATAAATAAAGAAGTTCGAAAGCCACAAGTAACATAATCCGTACGACTAGGTAAAATATAAATAAAGAAGTTTGAAAGCCACAAGTATGACAAGTTCATACCTTTTGAAGTAAGGCTCAGCTTGCCAGTACGAGTTCCATGAATGTGGAAGTCATTTTTTTCCGGATAGGTCAGGATGCTTGGTAAGGGGAAACCAAGAATGGATCTGCCTTCATGAAGGATGGATGCAAAGTCCTATTTGATACAGAACTTATGATGCGCCGCATAATCGTTGGCATTCAAATGGTCATTCAAACATTAGCAGTGGAATGAACACCCGATGGAAAAGCCTGAAGTGCTGACTACTGTCATCAAAACTCTTGCAGGGGAAAAAAATGTGAGGGTGCAGGAGGGAGGGCAAGTTTCTTTTTCCTCCACATCTGATATTTGCATAGACGTCTGAAACATTGGGTCACATGATCCCTCCTTTAAATAATCTCCCGTGTAAATTATTTGTCACAAATCCTGGAGAAGGTAACTGTTAACATCATTACAAGCAAGAGTCTGACCGGCATACCTGATGATTGCGAATGTAAATGTATAATCATATCATCCTCGATATAATTTCGGTGTGTGTGTGTATTATAGTCATGGGGGTTCGGGAAGCAAATTCTTTATGTAAAGCGCCCCTCACCTTGAGAGAGTGTATCACAAGGCCCAGCAAACCTTTATGATGATATGGGTTTTATGGTCCCTGGTCTAATCATTCGGCTGAGGTCGAGGCAGTTTATTCCTGTGCATGAAACACCCTGCAATAACTCATTCCGACAGAAAACAGACTTTTTAGAATGCCACCGCATTTTCCATCCAATCATCATGTAACTTTGTTTAAAAAAAAAATCTCCATGGGTAGGTTTTTTTTTGTCAATCGCTCAAGCAGTTGTGGAGAAAACTAATTTAAAAGCAAAAAAAGGTGGAAAAGTGAGGGCCTCGACCGACGTTCCACAACATGGTCAAGGATGGTTGTGGACGCCGATTACTAGTTTAAGAGAAAATCAGAAAACAGAAACAAACAGAACAAGAAAAAGAGCAATCGGGGATTGCAGATCCTCGTTAGGACTTCTTTTGTGTGGTGTTTGTGTACTGGTGTGTTGCGTAATTCATAAGAGACATAATTAGAACTGCCACTTTATAACTGCTGGCAGTGATGACCGGGTACCAAGACGTCCTGCTTTGATCGGACACCTGACCCGGACTCGTGACATTTATTATTATTATTCAATTGAATTCAGAATGGGATTAAAATAAATTCATTTCAAGTCAAATGGAAGTACAAATAGCTACAGTCCTGCATTGGAGTAATCAGAAGGAACCCAAACAAGCAAAAAGTAATGAAGTCATCAGGAGGAACCTGGATAGGATTCACATTTCAGCTGCTGCTCCTCTACCCTCAAACTCATCCAGGCACAGCCAAGTGAGCCTTTTTCAAAAAAATAAAATAAACCCAGATCAAAAAATCAAATAATTCTGGCTGCCAGACCATGTATCCGATAAAATTAAAATTTAAAACATGTATTTCCCATCACGACTCGATCATAATTGTGAAGTTTCTCGTCGATTGGTTAAGCGGTTTCAGAGAAAACATTATTTAATATTTTTCTTAAATTCAATATGGCTGCCAAACCATGTGACCTATGACGTCATGTGTGAACCTTTTGTTCCTCATGGAGGAAGCGGTCATATGTGTAAAGTTTTGCCTCAATCTGTTCAGCTATTTTGGAGAAGATTTTTGAAGGTCTGTTTTTTTTTAAACACTATGGCTGCTGAATCATGTGACCGATGGCGGCATCAAAAAAAAATGTTTTTGTACCATTTTATCCCGAGATGACCCTGAAAATTTTTCATACTGATCAGATGTAGCGTTCTATATATATGCAATTATGACGTCATAACGTCACCTAAGACATTTAAAAAAAATCACATTCCCCATGAGGAGTACTTGCTTTGTGCCAAGTTTCAATTTTTTCCTTGGTGCGGTTTCGGAGATACGGAGGTCCAAAGTTTTTCCAACATGGCTGCCACGCCACGTGATCTTTGACGTCATAATTATCATTAAAACATTCCACACGTGTCGTCACACCAATGGTGAAAAATTTGTCTCAATCCGACAAGCACAAAAGTTCTGTGCGGACAAACAACCAGACAGACAGACAAACAAACGGACCCAAATGCAATACCCTCTCCTTTGGCGAGGGTAACCAGAAGGGCACTCGGTAGAGCACACACCTCCACCACGTAATGCCTGATCCATGAGAACATATCGGGCCCAACACATTTTTGAAATATCATGCGATGCAGTACTATATCGTTTTTGGCCACATCTCTCAATGGTGAAGAAGCACTTAAAAATTCTTATTGTGGGGTCTGGATCTTCACAAAAATCTAATCAGTTCGTCTTTGTCACACACTGAACCTGTCCACAAAATTTCATTCAGATCCGTCCACGACTTTTTGAGATATCCCGTACACAAACACAAACAGACAGAAAGGGGTGAAAACATAACCTCCTTCACCTTCAGTGGCAGAGGCAACAAAAGCGAGAATTACTTTGCAATACATGTCTCCTACCGGTCCCAATAATAAATGTTTGTTTATTTGGGCGGTGTATAATGGTGCGTTCGGTGCCGAAAACAATAAAAAATACCACAATGTACCTACATGAAGCAAAACCATGCGTACGGCTTCTGTGCATGTATAATACATCGTGGTTATGTACCTGAAATGATTCCAATTGTACTGGCCCATGGACTAACACCCAGGCCTAAGGCCTGCCGATCTGTGCTGCTTCTTGCAATAGCAGCACATCACTTCATTGGGGTGGAGTCAGGCCTGCTGTCCAGCCAATGGCTGTAAAGCAGTGGAGTGGAGTCAGGGTAGCAGAACACTGATCCATGTATAAGATGTGATATTTTCTAAGTCTAAAAAGGGAATCACTGTGAAAAATTTACAAATTGTCCTGAAATTCGAACTTGTTCTGTAACTTATAAAAGAGCCATGTACCAAGTTTTAGTTGAATATTACAAAGGGTATGTGAAAAGCCACATCTGGGACGGACAGACGGACAGTAAACCTATCGTCCCCTCCGGTGAAACCAATTGGGAACTAACGTGAATTACTATTAATTGGCGTCGCTTTTAAATTAGTTTTCTCCGCAACTGTTTGAGCGATTGACACGAAACTTTCAACACAGGAGCACCTTACCCATGGATTTTATTTTTTTTTAAACAAAGTTACATGATAATTGGATGGAAAATGCGTTTACGTTCCAAAAAGTCTGTTTTCTGTAGGCATGGGTTGCAGGGTGTTTCACATAGCAGGAATAAGTGGCCTCGACCTTGCTTCGCTTGGCCTCAGCCAAATTATATCGGATCTCTTTATGAAAACCTTATAGAATCGAAAACTACCTGGCCAATTTACATTTGTGCTCTGTATTTTATGCACTCCTAAGTCCACTCGACAAAGTAAATTGAAAAGTGGTGGTTATACTCTGTGTGTGCACAGAAATGTTCTACCAAGTTGGGATGGCCACCTGCAACTTAAAGTCACCCTCCCCCCATCCATTCTTGCCTCACTCCGTAGGAGGTGGGTGTTTCCAACTATTATTAGAGTTCCATACTTTTTCAAGAGCTCCACAGTATGTTATGAATTAAGAAACGTTTTTAGGCTATAAACAATCCTGGATGAGACACCACTCGAATGCAAGTGTAAATAATTATTTAATTGCTGAGGGTGCTTGTCATAACTTGCCTACTCGAGACAACATGGGATCTTTAACATCCACCACTAACCAGCACTGGCAGTCAGGTCCTCCAGCTTAACACCCATCCGGGGAACAGTGTGCACATGATGCATCGCCCTGCATTCGAAACACCAGGGTGACGGTTTATAGGGCCGAGATTCAAACCTAAGAAGCTCAGAGGTGAGCGTGTACACCTCAGCTATTCTACCAGGAGAGAAGATTGTGAAATGGATTCTGAACAGCAATTTCATCAACTAAGAAACAGAGGAATGGAGGTAGTTTACTTTCAGGTGAGATTCTTCAGGTTGCACTTGCTTAAACCTCCACATCTTTATCCTCTTTTTACAACACCTTTAGATCCATGGCACCTTGCACTAATGAAGGGCTTTAATCCACTTTTTTGTAATATATATATATATATATATATCTCAGATAGCAACATCATTAAGATTGGCACTTCTTGAAGCTGCATAAACAATGCAACCAATTTTGGAAATTTGTGAAAGTTGAGGTGGAGGAAACCAGCTTGACTAAACTTTGCAAACTCCCAAATGTGATAAAATAAAAACAAGGCCACTTATTGGCAGAGA
The DNA here is from genome assembly GCA_035128595.1 of Eptatretus atami. Classification (NCBI taxonomy): domain Eukaryota; kingdom Metazoa; phylum Chordata; class Myxini; order Myxiniformes; family Myxinidae; genus Eptatretus; species Eptatretus atami. The sequence continues at coordinate 26,402,718 of CM068965.1, read as the reverse complement.
AGTCTGGAGCACATGGTTCAAGCACCATATTAAAAGTTTGGTTTTTTTATTAACCAGAATCTTATGGTCATTGCCCTAAATAAAGGTGGTTCAGAATTCCATGTGGATTCCCCTCGACATTCACACAAAGTTGGATTTTGAAAGAAAATCAATATATTTTTTCTGTATAACAAAAATTTTCAAAACATCAATTAACTCTCCCCCTGGGAATATCAGACGTGGAGAATTGTTTGGAAAGCAGGATTCACATTTCATACAAATCATTGCAAACAAGGCTGAAAAAACAAAAACGTTTTCCAACATTTGCCCCTTTGCCAAAATACGGCTCAATGAAGAAGAAAAAGAAGAGGAAAAAGAAGAAGAAGAAACAATCCTGCTGCCAGCAATGTTGTTTCACAATGAGCAAGCAAACTTTCTTCAGGTCTGATGTGCTGGAACGGTAACCATGTAGATGATCAGAAGACAATGAAGAGCAGGTAGAAGGAACCTCACTTTGGCCCGAGCATGTCTTGGGGTTTCACCCACTGGTCAAACTGCTCACTGGTAAGGAAGCCAAGTTCAAGGGCTGCCTCCTTGAGTGTGGTACCATCTTTATGCGCCTTCTTAGCAATTTTTGCTGCCTTGTCATAACCTGCAGTTGGGAAAGGACTGAACTGTTATATGGCAGAAGGAATAATAATCTGAGCTAAAACAATAGGCTTACAGATGGGAAGCCTAACAACTTAGCCATTACAATTGGTGATGGAAATGAGTGGAAAGATTCTTGAGTGAAAAGCACCTCTGACATGCACGGAAGTGGACAAGCCCAGGCAAAAATAACATTCCTGTCCTGTAGTAATTCTCTGCAGACTACTGTAGTAGATGACAGTACAACTCTCATGTACTATTATTTCTAACTAGCATTTTTGCCTGGGAGAGAATTGTTGAGAAGCCATACCAATGTGCGGGTTGAGTGCAGTCACAAGCATCAGAGAGTTACTCATCAGCTGGTTTATGCGTTCATGATTTGCTTGCATGCCGGATATGCAGTGATCAGCAAAGGAGCAGCACGAATCTCCAAGTAACCGCACCGACTGCAGCACGTTTCGTATCTGTCCCACATCCACATTACGCAATAGTAAGGAGGTTGAACAAACGGAAGACATTGCCATCCTGCATAACTAAACACATGAGATAGGAATGAAAAAAACAGCAACCATGGTGGCAACTCCAACATGCATCACAAAGGTTTTGGTACAGTACAAGTCTATGTTAGGCCTCAAATGTGAAAAAGGTTTCAAAGGCCTTACAATCATGGGTTTGAAAACGTTGAGCTCAAAATGACCACTGCTGGCCCCGAATGTAGTGGCCACGTTGTTACCCATGACCTGAGCCGCCACCATTGTCAAGGCCTCACACTGTGTTGGGTTCACCTTCCCTGCAGGCCCAACATTCCTCCATGTTATCCATCACCACTCAAAGCAAGACTTGCCAGCCAAAAAGTTCCACCATTTCCTCATGCATTTTCAAGTATTTGTTTATATTAATCAAGTGTATCTCCCAGTCTCCCACCTGGCATGATGCTGCTGCCCGGTTCATTTTCTGGCAAAATCAGCTCCCCAAGGCCAGAGCGTGGACCAGAAGCCAATAGCCTGATGTCATTCCCAACCTAAACACATTAGTTCTCAGCTATATTTGTGCTCAACATTTCAGAAAGTTAAAAAAAATAAAATAAAATGTTCTTTCAGAAAAGGATGACGTCAACCACATCCACAATAATCCTGGGAAAAATCTTTTTGAGAATTTCTCCCCTGCAGCAAATGAAAAATATACCATCAGAGATGGGGAATCCCCCGCCATTGAATGAAAAAGGTCATACATATTCCAGATAATGAGAGAGGTGAATTGGAAACAAGACACCATTTGGCCATCATCTCGAAAAAGTTCCCCAGGGGTGAGGAACGTAGTAACCAAAAATAATTAAAATCAGATAAGCGGTTTTCCATTTATTACAAAAAACATTTTTTTCAAGATGGCCACCCCAGTCGGCCATCTTGGATCCGGCCACGCCCAAAATCAATAGGGTTCTTCCTTTTCAGGTGGTACATGTGTGACTCAAATTTCAAATCGATATGGCAAACAGTTTATGAGTTATCACACTCACAGCTATAAATGTTGACGCCCGGACGGACGGACGGACGGACAGCCGGACGGACAGCCGGACGACCTGGGTGACAACAATATCCCCCTTCCGCCACGCGGCGGGGGATAAAACACCCAAAAACAATACAAATCCACCGAGTATGAAATAATTGCGCAACCCTTCCACACCTTCATGAGGCTACATGCAAGCACGTTGAGAGCTCCACTCATCTCCACCAAAGCATCATTCGCTGCAAGAGCCTCAAACTTGTTTGGTGCAGTCACGAATGGCAGTCCTGATCCCATGTGTTGAGGAAGGATGGTAAAGGGAAAGAAAGGTCAACGATTGCACATCATAAAAGCCATTTTGTCATTGGAAATTCCACTCATGAAGCCATTGTGGCAGATACACTCAATGGTTATGTATCAATGAGGTTCAAGAAGCAAGGTGGTCAATATTTGATTCAATTCATGTGCAGGGAATATGTCCATGATATAAACCAAAGGTCTATTCTTCCTTCCATGCTGCTCATTGTGTGGGGTGTGCACTTGTCTGCTTATCACATGAATCCATTTTCAGTGTTCCAACCTTTAATTGAACAAATTACTCGATTAAGTCAGTCAATTAAAGGTTGTAGCACTCAATTTGGTTTCGAGAGATTTTACTCGGTCCCCCCACCCCCAACCGCAAAGCTTCACACGCGCGCACACTGCACCATATTAACATTGCTGGTGAATAGTAGCAAACTCTCAATAAGGTAGATACCTGGCACATTAACCGATAATCTATAGTTGTGGAAATGACTCCTGGGGGTTAACCTGCTTAGTACAATTTAGTTAGTTCCTTCATGAATGTCTTAGAATAAGTGTAAAGTAATTAATTATGATATTAGATATGCGTCGCTTATATCTAGACAGACAACGGCCACGCTCCCCAGTGTATGTCTCAAAATAAATAAATAAAAATCACCATTCCTGAGAGTCTATATTTTATGTTCTACCCTTTGGAATCTGTCCTTTGTCTTCTTTTTAGCATCCAGACAGGCCTTGAAGCACTAGTTTTGGCACGAAAGCACCCAACGGTCATGTCCAATGAAAGGGGGAGGGCCACTGGGTGACAGGTCATTGGGAGGGGGAGGGGTCCGCTCACCCATCAAATGGGCCATCAGGGCCAATGGTTAGTGAGAGGGGAGAGGCATGCATGGTACATCACTGGTGAGGAGGCTTTAAAAGCACAGATACAGAGGGGAGGAGATACCTGGACTGTGCCGAGGAAAAAGCTGTGTCAGTCCTGGAAAGATGCGTGACAGAGCCACGTCCACACCCAGTTGGCCACACCTCTCCACCTCCTCAAAGGTGTTTGCTGGCGTGTGGATGCAGCTGCAGAAATAGCCACTTTCACAGCTGCCAACAACCTCTGTTCCTACTCATGCTTCCTCCAAGTCTTGTGTCATTTCAGACATTACCGGTATTTCTGTCCTGTGAATTCCCTCTGTCTTCTCTATGTGGTGTAACCGTGGGCCCAGAGCATAAATAATTAAGGCTCCCATTCATCTGGCCCATGGGCGCATGTATTCTGTAATAGGTAAGGCGTGTTTATCGAATTACAATTTTATTGCTTGCTTGTACATTCCCTTCCCATAACCAATGCTTGCTTATTAATTAATTATACCTGGTCTCAGGGTGAATTTGGGATGGCATGGTCAATCTTTGGCAATTATGGAAAGCCCATTGAGGGTTAATTGACTGCGGAAAATAATGTCGCAAATCCTGACTGTGCCACACGTCTCCGGCTTTGTTCGGCCATAATCACGGACCAATTAGTACCAATTAGTGTGTGGTACCAATTAGTGTAATGTTTGGCTGTTTGGAAAGTCCCACAGGTATGGTATCGGAAGTGGAAAGGCCCGTAATACAGCATGGGATTGCCGACCCAGATGACCATTGGTCACATTGAGGCGACTCGCCAGACTCGTATCAGGCAACTGGAACGAACCACACGACTGCAACACTATTTTATTTGGTCGAATTTAAATACCGGGGATCAAAGTACAAGCAGAATTCATTCTGAGATATGTAGACTGTACAGTACATGTTGATTCTCAATGTATCAGTATGTACAGCCCAAGCAACTCTTTACTGGTTGGGCAAATGTGTCCCCAAGACAAGCTGCGGAGCTGGTGTTACAATTAAATATATAATGTAACATGCTTTGCAATGTGAGTCAACAAACCTAAAACAAAGCTTTCTGTAGTTCATATTTTATTTTAACTATTATGATATGGGTATGATTGTGCAGTGATGAACATATTGGATTGGAATCCCAGAGGTAGTCTGTTCAAATCCAGGTGAATGCAGCAGTACAGTAAGAGAAAGTACACTCAAATTTCAAAAACTTACTCGATGTGATGTTTATGAAAACATTTTCCCAAACCACCTTGCATGAAATATCTCTAACATTTACAAACAGACAAAATGAAGACCTCCTGTCCATCAAGTTTTGCTTTCTGCCTGCATGTGCAAGTACCAAGTTTCCTCACCAGTTACACAGGGGAGCAAAGATTCACCAAGCTTTTGTTAAAAAAAAATTGGAAAGAAGCACAATTGAACTGGCCTACTGGTATCCCCCTTATTGGATATATTGTTGTGGGCCGGGGGTCGGTGGCGAGGAATGGCCGCCAGGTGGAGCAGTAGAGCCATCTCCCACCGAACACCCGGAATTTAGGTCGTGACTCTCGGACAACTCTGAAGGTCACGGGTTACTTAAGGACCGTGCTCGCCAATTCTCTGACGGCGTGGAGTAGGGTTAATAGCCAAATTTCAATATACCTAAGTACCCACGTCGTCAAATTACTGGGGAAGTCACACCCTCGACGGACTCTGTCGAACAAGGTCGCTCTAGCGACTTCGGTCCGGTGTAACCGAGCGGAATTACCAAAGTCCGTCGGTCCAAACGACAACTTACAGCCCAATCAGCTTACTGGTTCTCAAGCACGAACCGTGCTGGGTCAATGGAAGAAAACACGGGCAACGAACTGGAACATTTAACAAGAGGGTATATATTTATAAGGGAGGGAGAACGAACTGGAACATTTAACAAGAGGGTATATTTATAAGGGAGGGAGACACAGAGCAGACTTAATCACGAATAAAATGCAATGTTCAATGAAAAGAAAACACTTAAGCAATTCTACTTAAAGACAGGGCCCACTCAGACACACACACCCAAAAGAAATGGACACCGTCGAGTCTTTATTCGGTCCTCCAGCCGAGAAGGATAGTTCAACTGGGGGAACAGAGCCTGGCCGGGTACCTTTCCGCCCCGTGCGGTCACACCGACTCCAACCCACCACGGTGGGACTCGAACCCACGAC
>CM068965.1:26374417-26396858 GCA_035128595.1 Eptatretus atami | reverse complement strand
CGTGGTCGAGCGCACGTGGGCAATGGCGTCGATGGTGCGAAGTAGTGAAGGGTTGATTTGAAGATGTAAAGAACCTGACTATAAAAGAAACCCACAGCACACACATGAAATTCCCATTAGACATAGGGGACGGGACCCTAACTATAAACACATACTTATCGAAATAACTGAACTGCGGGGGCTGCTGACTGTCTGTGTGCAAAAGGCTTCCAAATCCATAACAATATTTGGTTTCATGTGAATGGGAAGTCTGCACTAGGCCCGACGCTACTTCGACAAGAATGGCCTGTAGCAATTTAGTGCCCCGAGGGTAAAAAAAAAGAAAAAAAAAGAGTCAAACCACAAAGTGTGGGTTGACAACACAGGTGCCAATTCGGGTGAAGCAGGCAAATCACCCTCTACCTAAAAGTCATTAGTGTTTGCTTTTTTTAAGCCTGGGTTTTTATTGAAAATCTAACAGTGGCATAGCCACTGCCAATTCGGGTGAAGCGAGGTGTGTGTGGTACCAATTGGTGTAACGTTTAGCTGGTTCTACAGTCCCACAAGTATGGTATTGGAAGTGGAAAGGCCTTTCTGAAACCAGGTCATTTCCTGAAGTGTAGATTCTAAATCTTTAATGCCACTACCATCAAATGGATTTGAACCCACTACCCGATCAAAAGCAAGTGTGCAAGATGTTAAGAATGCAAGATGTCCAGTATGCAAGCAAGTCCAGCGAGATGCTCATGGAAGAGTACGGTGACGGAAGGTATGAACTGACAGGAGGGCAGCGGGACAACTCTTGGTTATAAGCATGAGAATGAATGAATAAGAAAAGAGAAAGAGGGGGGGAACATCACACCGAAACCTGCAAGTAAGAAATTTAGGTTGGGAAAGGTTAATGGGGGTAACAAAGATTGTGGGTAAGGAGGGGGGGTGACATGAAGATGAAGGTGTACCACCTGCTTGATGTCCTGGAGGGAAGAGTGGGATAGCAGTCTGGAAGGCAGTTCCAAATACAGGAGAAGCAAGGAGCAAGACTTGAGATGTGCAGTCAATCACAAAATTGTGAATATTGATAAAAATTTACAAGATAAATGAATATGCAATAACTGTCATTAGAACATTGCCTTTATAATTCAAGATCATGTCATTCTGTGTGCGCAGTGGAGCAAACAATGGCTGCCAACAGCCTTGCTTGCCAGTGCATGATCGATTTTGTTTCTCGTATCAGTATTAATCAGAAACTGAAAAGGTGATGGCAGAGTTCAGTAATCATCAAACGAACAAGGAAACAAGTCAACAATGGGCATCGAGCTGACCGCACCCACACTGCAAGCGATTACAATCCACCAATTTTAAAGCAAACTCAGTAAAGATCCACCAACTGGCAGAACTCTGGCATGTCTGAAGCATCCAATAATCCCAAACACAAGTGGCGTACCAGTCAGTTCTGTGACCTTCGCTGCCACCTTTTCAGCAAAGCCGATGTGTGTGTTGAGGCCCGTTCCTACAGCAGTGCCACCGATGGCGAGCTCATAGACACGTGGCAACGCTCTCCGCACTCTCTCTGCACCGTAACTCAGTTGCTGTACATAGCCACTAAGCTCCTTTGGATGGGAGGCAGAGTTTTACAACAACATAAGAAAACATATTTCTTATTTATTGGTCAGTTAGATAAGGTGTGTGTGTGTTGTGTGTGTGTGTGTGTGTGTGTGTGTGTGTGTGTGTGTGTGTGTGTGTGTGTGGTGTGAGAGAGAGATACAGGGCATGTCCTTGCCTGGCCTAGCGTAAGTGGCACAGCATCCTGTGTGTGTGTGCGACCAATCTTGATGACAGATGCAAACTCGCAGGCCTTGCTGTGTAGAGCGTCGTGCAGCCGTACAATACCAGGAAGCAAACCATCGTTCACCTCCTTGGCAACTGCAATGTGCATGGCTGTGGGGAATGTATCATTGGAACTCTACGAAGGGGAAGTGAATCAATACAAATGGAGATGACAGTCAAACATTTTCCTTTAGTTCCCTCCAACAACCACCGAAAAGCTACAAAACATGCACATTTACCTGGCTTTTGTTGACATGGTCATTAGGGTGAACAGGGTTCTTGCTACCCAGTGTCCCTCCCAAAAGTTCAATGGCACGATTTCCAATAACCTCATTCACATTCATGTTGGTTTGTGTCCCTGAGCCTGTCTGCCACACGACTAGTGGGAAATGCTCATCCAGCTTCCCTGAAGCCACCTGTGCAGTCACCACACGTCATCTGCAATGGTCATACGAGGTCATAGAAAGAGAAAGCAGCCAATTTACACCACTTGTGTACACTACCTCATCCGCAGCACAACCGATGGCGTCGGCAATATGAGGCTCAAGACCAAACTCCTTGTTCACGTCAGCAATTGCACGTTTCAGGATGCCAAAGGCTCTGATCACTGGGATCTAGGACAGATGAAATAAGGTGGATTTGGAAAAGTGAATGGTTAAAATCATCACGTTTCTTTGTACAATATGGTAGCTTTCCCTGTTCTGAGTTGACCAAGTTGAGTGAACAAGTTCAGTGGATCGACTTAAATCAAGTGTTGAAAGAAGTAGCTTGGTGCAAAATGGAAAATTTCAACCCATTACAGCAGAGAGATACCCATGATCTCTTAACGTGCAAAGTACAACCAATACTACGAAAAAGACCAGTACAACAAAGAACAAGACAAGTCTGAAGACGACGATGGTTCACGAGCGGTATTTGATGATGTAGATTGTTTCAGAAGTTAAGGATGAGACAATGTGATAATGTTTGACCAAGTTATAAAAATGATCAACATGATGTGGTACGAGTGACAGGTTATTAGCTGCAAAATGTTGAAAACCCGGTTTCGATCAACAACTTTAAAAATTTGACCCTTGCATAACCTTTAAAGGTCCCAAAACAATGTTGTGGACATTAAAATAAGGAAACAGGAACGTGCATAGCTAATGGAGTAGTTTCGTCGAAAGTCGAAAACCCGGTTCGATTCCACAACTTTGAAAATTTGACCTTTGTGAACTTAAAGGTCAAGGTCAAGGATTATGACCTTTGGTGGCAAAACTTCCTCTGGAACATTCCAGGAACAATATAACGTCAATATAGCTATATGGCATTTCACACTCCTCGGATTATCCATACTTTGATGAAATCAGCGTAAAAACAAACTTGAAGGGTGCCACGGGCAAGGTGTTCGAGATAGAGAAAAATGGTTTCAAGAACTTTAGGGAATGACCTCAAGATATGCAAAAAAAATATTGTCATCCTAGCTCTCAAAGTTGGGGCGTCGTCTGATTTTTAGTTCAAAATTCGAAATTTTCTAAGTTCATGACAGTGACCTTGACCTTGGACTAAATGAAAAATCGAGCTCCGTGGGGCTATGCAGGTGCCATTGGGCTAACCATAACCGAAACCCCTGCCAATCGACAACCCCCTCGAGAAGATGGATTTTATGTGAAAACGCAATTTTCTAAGTTCGTGACCTTGTGACCTTGACCTTGGACGAAAATGAAAACTCAGCTCCGTGGGCTATGCAGTGCCATTGGCTAACCAAATACCGAAACCCTGCCAGATCGACAAACCCCTAGGAGAAGATGCAAATTGAAATCGGCTACCCCCTAAAAAACACAATTCGCAATTTCTAAGTTCGTGACCTTGTGCCTTGACCTTGGACGAAAATGAAAATCGAGCTCTGTGCTATGCAGGTGCCATTGGGCTAACCAAATACCCAAACCCCTGCCAGATTCGACAAAACCCCTAGGAGAAGATGCAAATTGAAATCGGCTACCCCTAAAAACACATTGGGCGGACCACGCCCATTTTCAGAAAACACAACCAGATATGAATAAAACCTCCCACCAAAATTCATCAGATGCGATCAAAACCCACGGAGCTATGCTCGGACAGACAGACACAGACACGACGACAACAACACAACAGACACAAAAACAGACACACCACAATAACGAATATAGTGGTCACTTATATTTTTCGTGAAAATATTTTTTCGTGAACCAATAACCAGAGTGGTGGAGAGGGGTACACACAAACAGCAGGGTTGGGGGACAAAATAGAGGGAGACTTTGAGAAATAAGGGAAGAACGTGGGTAAGAATAAGAGCAATTTCACCAGCCTCGTTGGCATAATGAATTTAAGTGTCTGCTCTGAGACCAGAAAGTCAGCGGTTCGAATCCTGGCCGAATCATGCCAACGACTAAAAATGGTATGTGCTGCTTCCTTGCTTGACACTGCATTTAAAATGGATTGAGCATGGACAAACAACCAAAGGTTGGTAATAATAGTGCAGGCTTTTATGTGCCTAATGGCCACCACCTGCACCAGAGTGTTTTTTTTTGTAAGGAACTCATATTATTATGATACAAGCTTTGAATTGGGTTGGAGAAGCAGACATCGAGATACGACACTAGCAAAGAAGGGGAAATAAATTGAGACTAGAGCGAAGTCAATGGCGCGACAACGCAAATCCCCATGCTTCCCACCAAAAGCAGTTCAACGATTCCAAAAAGTTTCACCAGGAATAACGCAATTATCAAATTGAGTTAAAGTTAGTTTTCCTGTTTTGACCCCTGTGACACCAAGTCCCCATAAACCAGAGGTCAAATCCCCCAAAAAGTCACATATTTCATGCGTCTCCCAATGTTGACTGCATACATGAAGTTACATTTTAAAATGTTTACAAATGTGCCCGTCATTGCATTTTTCGGTTTTTGACCCCATTCCAGGATCCAGGGCCAAAAAGCCACTGGTCTTGCACCTTCGTGCCATGTGTTCATCACAATTACCAAGTTTGTTGAATTTCTGCACAACCGTTTAGCAGATAGCGTGATGGACGGACAGAGAGAGAGAGAGAGACAGAGCAGATTACAATATCCCCCTGTTGTTTTCAAAACGCGTGTGGATAAAAAGGAAAAGCAGGAAGAGAGCAAAGGGAAGTGAGCTGCAAATATGGGATGCTTGGGAGGGAGGCAAGGGGTGGGAGTGGGGAGGGGTAGGGTACGCGGGTGGGACTCCACCATTGTTGCTCACTCATGTCGAATGCCCTTTTGATGTCGAGAAAGAGAAATACCAGAAAGGAGCATTAAAAACAGACACCAAACACAGGTTAGTGAAAATGTGAAATGCATACATTAACAGGTTAACAATAAAATTATCTACTATAAGAGAAAATAGATTTCAACACGTGGTCATCGGCTTGCTGATTAATCCTTGCCCTTACTGTGATTACTAGAAAAGCAAATTAAAGCAGCTGGGCTCATGTAGCACAATCGTTGACATCTCCACACCGGCATTCTCTCGGAGGGCCCTCCGATCTTGAAATTCATTGAGGAGCGAACAGTCTGTGCGCCGTAATATTTATCGCTGGGCACGCGCAGCTCACCAAAGGTGTCCGACTCCATCCGGAATCCGGTGTCATTACTCCCCTGCAAATATAGCACAGCATGTAGAGCCAGCATAAGAGTTCATGTTTTTAACCACAGGAATGAACAACGTTGGCTATTAGAACTTCCACTCCTCAAATATATGAGTTGATGCATAAATCATGAAATTACTCATCAGATTCTCAAAACAACAAGAAGAAAAAATGTCTCAGCACAATTTGCCTTTAAATACAGTGCATTTAGAAAGTCTACACCCCCTTTCAAAATGTTCACCTTTTGTTCCCTTATAGCCTGGAATTAAATTATATTAAATCAGGCTTTTTCCACATCGTAACCCACAACTTCCAAGTGAAAAACAAATCTACAAATATTCAGAAAATTAATTAAAATACAAAACTAGAATATCTTGGTTGGATAAGTGTACACCACCCTTATAATAGCAATTTGTAAACTACTCAGGTGTAACCATCACCTTCAAAATCACACACCGTGTGTGTGTTTGCTCATTGTGTGTGGTGTGTGTGTGTGTGGTGTGTGTGTGTGTGTGTGTGTGTGTGTGTGTGTGCGGCGCGCGCTTGCTTGATTTGATTTGTGGCCATGGATAAAGGAAAGAGTTGAAATGGCAATCAGAATAGAAGATAAGAGTATAGTTATTCTAGACCTAGCTATTAGACCCACGCAAGCACTTCATCCCGTTAAACCACTTAGAAATGAGAGGGAAGATTGACTGCACGAAAGATTAACGAAACACTGCCTGGGAGATCACTGCTGTTGTGTGCCATTGCCTTAGAGGCATGCGGTTTTGCAGAACCGCAACAATATATATACAGTACCTATAGAAAGTCTACACCCCCTTTCACAATTTTCACCTTCTGTCGCCTTATAGCCTGGAATTGAATTACATTAAAGTGGACTTTTCCACATTGTATCCCACAACTTCCAAGTGAAAAACAAATTCCACAAATTTCAGAAAATTAATTAAAAATACAAAAACTAGAATATCTTGGTTGGTAAGTAGTCCACCCCCCCCCCCCCCCCCTTATAATAGCAATTGTAAACGCAGCTTCAGGTGTAACAAACTTCTTCAAATCTTTCAAAATCACACACCGACTTAATGAGGCCTCCCACCTGTGTAATGTAGTGATTCTTATTATTTCAGAATAAAAACCATTCAGCTGTTCCGTAGTAATTCCGTCTGACTGGTAGTTGCATTTCACAGCAAAACAAACGATGCAGCACCAAGGGCTTTCAAAGACCTCTGGATGAAGTGGAGAAAGCACAACAGTGATGGTGTATAAAAATTTTCCAAAGGCCTTGAAATATCCCTGGAGCAGAGTCGAAAGACAATCATTAAGAAGTGGAAAGCATATGGTACCACCAAGACCCTGCCTAGATCAGGCTGTCCCTCCAAACTGGATGACTAAGCATGGAGGAGATTGATCAGAGAGGCCACCAAGAGTCCAATGACAACTATGAAAGAGCTACAGGCCTTTATGGCAAAGACTGGTGACTGTGTGCATGTGAAAACAATATTCCAAGCACTCCACAAGTCTGGCCTGTACGGCAGAGTGGTAAGAAGGAAGCCATTACTCAAAAAAGCCCACCTTGAGTCCCCTTTTAGGTCGGCAAAAAAAACTCCAGAGATTCTAAAGTGATGTGGCAAAAAGTTTTGTGGTCCGAAAAAAGTTTTGTGGTTTTGTGGTATGGCAGAGGGTGGAGTCATCAGCAAAGAGATAAAGTCGTCCCTCAGATCAGCAAGCAGCAGCCTCTTCGCTCTGCAGATCTGGATAAAATCACAAACTGGTCCAACACGTGGAACACGTCTTTCAATCCTGAAAAATCTCACACTCTCATGATGTTTCTCCGAAAGGACCGTCTGGAACCCCCCCCATTCTACTTTCTCAACAATCTTCTTGAAGAAGTTCTTTCATTCAAACTTTGGGCCTCACGATCCACCATGATCTGTCCTGGGAAAGCCACATCTCCAAGCTGGCCTCCAAAGCCAGTCACCAATTGGGCATCCTCCATCATGCAGAGTCCTTCCGTGGCACACCTGAGCTCCTGGCCACATACAAAACTTTCATCCGCAGTCTAATGGAGTACTGCTCTCCCCTCTGGGCTGGTGCTCCCACCTCTCACCTTTCTCGGCTTCACGCCGTGGAAACCAGGGCATTTAAGATCATTGGTATCTCCCGCGGTGAGGCTGAGTCTTTGGGTCTCTCACTCTCAACACAGGCAGGTCGGTGGTCTTTCTGTCTTCTACAGTCTCCTCTCCGGCCTTGCGCCTCCTGCTCCGTCTGCGATATCTCCCGCCCATATTTCCACAGGGCGCTCAAGGTCCGCCAGCAACCCCCTTCTGGTAAAATTACCAAAATCAAGAATCACTGCTCACCTTCACCCTTTCATTCCTCTTTTTCCCCACCTTTGGAACAAACTCCCACACTCTCTTCATTCCCACTCTTCCCTCCAGATCTTCAAAATAGCTGTTCACCACCATGTCTTATCTTCCCTCATCCAAAACCATGACCTTTTCTACCCCCGCTAATCCACCCCAAACCCACCTCCTTAATATTCCCTGCTTTCCTTCCTGAAAGTCCCTGTAGTGTCCATTTTGTTTACTCCATGTACCCCACCCCATCCCTCTCCCTTCTACAGATCTCCTCATGTGTCTTTTCCCCACTGTTTTGTGATTCCCTCTCCCGTCTCTCATGTCTCCTGCTCCCCTTGTTATATGCTCTGTGTGTTAGCTCTTACATGAGCCTTGACATTGTGTATAAAAAACTATTTTTTAAACACCAGAGGGAAGACAGCACCTTGTCAACACCAGAAAAACACCAGAGGGAAAAAGAGCAAAAACATCAAGTAAACCTAGAACAGGACACGGTAGAGTGTATTCCTCCACCAGGCAGAACAGTTTATGTTTTGTATCCATCGATAGGCTGGATCTGCATCCGGACCTCAACCAAAATCTAATCGGCTTGTTCTTGTCATCTTTCCACTCATCCACCAAGTTTAGTCATAATTCATCCATAGCTTTTTGATATATCCTGCTTTTTGATATATCCTGCTCACAGCCAAACAAACATACAAATATCGGCATTTGATAGACAGGGGTGAAAACATAACTTCTGTCCACCTTCGGTGTTGGAGTTGAATAACATGGCAAGTCCAACGCCAGTCATGCCTCATAACCAAGTTTGTTATCAATCAAACCAAGAACATCAATAATACACTACAATATGCAAGCTCTCAGAAACCAATGACCCCAAAGAAACTCAAAGACCAACCATGAACATTATGATGGGCTACCGTGTGGACTTCCAGACAAGGTATTGTCATCATGCGCCGTCCATACGTCTCCTATTTTGACTTCTCCGGCCAAACCGCTGGGCGGATCCGGCTGAAATTTAGCAGAAACTTTCCGCTCCTGACTAGTAACGGGGATTGCAAAGCTCGTTCGTGACTCAGCAGGTCAAAATAGCAGACTTAGTAAATTCCTTCAAAAATCTTCTTCTCGAGACCCACCAATCCAAATGCTCCCAAATTTGGGTTACAACATTAGGACAGGGTCCTGATGTAAATTGTGAGGCCATGCCATTCACGTGACCGGAAGTGTGTCACAATGGTGTCGTGTACATTCCTTCAAAAATCTTTCTCCAGAATCACCAGTAGGAGAGCTACCAAATTTGGGTTACAACGTGAGGTCAGAGTAGGGATGCATAATTATGGAGGTCATGCCGGTCATGTGACCGGAAGTGTGTCAAAATGGCCGACTTAGTAAATTTTGGGGTAAATAGTGTAAATTCCTTCAAAAATATTCTTCTCCAGGCCCACCAGTCAGAATGCTGCCAAATATGGGTTACAACATTGGGTCAGAGTTGGGATGCTAAATTATGGAGGTCATGCCGATCACGTGACCAGAAGTGTGTCAAAATGGCAGTCACGTAAATTCCTTCAAAAATCTTCTACTCCAGACCCACCAGTCAAAATGCTCCCAAATTTGGGTTACAACATTAGGACAGGGTCCTGATGTTAAATTGTGGAGGCCATGCCATTCCCGTGACGGAAGTGTGTCACAATGGTGGTCGTGTACATTCCTTCAAAAATTTCTTCTCCAGAATCACCAGTAGGAGAGCTACCAAATTTGGGTTACAATGTGAGGTCAGAGTAGGGATGCTTAATTATGGAGGTCATGCCGGTCATGTGACCGGAAGTGTGTCAAAATGGCCGACTTGGTAAATTTTGGGGTAAATAGTGTAAATTCCTTCAAAAAATATTCTTCTCCAGGCCCACCGTCAGAATGCTGCAAAATATGGGTTACAACATTGGGTCAGAGTTGGGATGCTAAATTATGGAGGTCATGCCGATCACGTGACCAGAAGCGTGTCAAATGGCGGTCACGTAAATTCCTTCAAAAATCTTCTTCTCCAGACCCACCAGTCAAAATGCTCCCAAATTTTGGTGACAACATTATATTAGGCTCGGGCCCAGATAAGAAACACATCCAGTGGTCCTATTTTAAATCATTACTTGAACGCTCTCTCTCTCTCTCTCTCTCTCTCTCTCTCTCTCTCTCTCTCTCTCTCTCTAGTGCAGCCTGTGGCTGCTGGTTGCATCATTGGTTGGGACGTGGCTATGCCGCTGATGCAGTGTCCCCCTTACCAGTACACTGGTGCTCATTTTGCCAACTTCGGAAGGATGACAGGCTGAGTCAACCTCCTGGTGTATTAAATTCAGCGCCAACGGGGCTCGAACTCAGGACCCTAGGATCCCAAGCCCCACCCTAACCACTAAGCCAACACCAGGCTTTACTTGAATGCACTGAGAGTGAGCGACGAAGCATGTCGAAGGAACACTTTAACCCCTCTAATGATCACAATTTGATCGAAGAAAGAAAAGGAAAAAACACATGGAAAGTAGCATTTCATCTTCCCTATAAACAAGCCTGGTATTGCCTCAATGGATAGGGTGGTGGGCTTGGATCCTGAGTTCAAATCCCGCATGGTTGTTGAATTAATACCAGGTGGGGTTGACTCAGCCTGTCATCCTTCCGAGGTCGGCAAAATGAGTGCCAGCTTGCTGAGATGATCGAGCCATTCGAGTATCCTGCGTCAGAGTGGCGACCCGTCCAGGATTGTGCCCAATAGCCCAGGAGACTGCGAAGACAGCACCGACGCTCTGTACAGAGTATGGGCCCAATGGAATGGAATGGAAGGCTTAAGATACTAGGGTCTTGAGTTCAAGCCCCTGCTATACATTGAATTAACACCAGGCTGGTTGACTCAGTCCGTCATCCTTGTGAGGTCGGCAAAATGAATACCAGCTTACTGGTAACAGGGGGGCACTGCATCAGCGGCACATCAGTGCCCCCATAAAATGATGCAGCCAAAATTCCTTGCAAGCGCCAAGGAACCACTAAAACCCCGTCGATAATTTCGTATAACCCATTCAAAATTAAACTAAAGCGAATATTAATTGATCGCCAAGCAAAACAAAACCTGTTTGGACCAAGTAGCAGCAAGAGTCGAGAATAATAGTAAACCTTGAGGGGAGTCTGGGCATGGCCTGGTGAAAGGAATGTCGTGGTTAACACGAGGTCCAGCAAGTTATATTTATCGATCATCCTGGCAGGGGCGCAACAGCACGAGTATGGGGAGGTCTATTTGTGGACATGACACACTGTAGTACTGAACTGCTGCCCTCCCCACTCCCCACTACTCTCTCCTCCTCTCCCTCCTCCTCTCCTCCTCCTCCTCTTCTTCTTCTTCTTCTTCTCCTCCGTCTCTCCTCCAATGGCATCCTTAGAAACTGACTTTCTATTCTGTGGTATCAAAATGTGGCAGACACTGGGCCCTTGTTTGTGTTGTCGTTGTTGCACTGTGGAAGTAATGGGACCAGGTTGGCGTTGGCCAGTTGGCGGTCATGACCCTGCAGTCGCTATCGCGCGCACCAGTCTCCACAGTTCTCTCATTCAAAGCCAACACGGAACAATAGCGCACAACTATTAGTATTGTATGCAAATGGTGATCACGTGATGTGTAAATACTTTGCGTTGTTTCCGCTATTTCCGTCCACGCATTTGGCGTACCTGGTTCCTCATCTCGCGTTGGCGTCGAACACGGAGGTCTAAGGGACACAAATACATGGTGCCGCAGAGTCGTCAACGAAGGTTGACCGTATTTCTGACTCGCTGGACTCTCATGAGCGCACAGTTTCTCAACTGGTCCACATTAGCGAGCGAGCAGGTGTAGCCGAGCAAGAGATGGCGCCACAGGGCGTAGAGTGAGAGGGCGCGCGGATGGCGGTGAGCGCAATGGAGGGGTCGAGAAGCGGCGCGTGGATTCGTGGGGCAGAGAAGGTTTCCGCTCCGGCAAAGTCACGGTAACGTGTGTGCAGCGGTTGCGGCAAAATGCCCGTTCCGAAAGGTCATACCTTCGCGAGCTAAGCTGGTCAGTTGACGGAGCTCACACTCATTGCGCGCCCAGCGATTTATCGATAATTAATTATGCCGCGTAACTGTGGCGCTAGAGAGTTGTTGAAGCGGACCAACTCACGCCATGACGCTCATATGTATTACGTGAAGACACGCCATATATTCACCAAGACACTCAATGGCGCCAATAGATCCCCGCCAAAGCGTCGTTATAATTATTCTCCCAGTCTCACATTGCATTGCTCAACATCTCAGGTGCAGATCGTTGGATTTTGCTTTGGGGTGATGAGAATTAGATTTGCACGCTTAGTGTCTCCAATATTCGCTATCTTCTGAGAGGGCTGTCTCTGAGAGAGCGATATTCCGTGGAACGGGAGTGGGATTTTAGTGGTATTTCTTTGTTGTGCGGGTGGCCGTGGAGTGAACGTCTGTGGCTCGTGCGCAACTGCTTTATTGTGCACATCTCGATGTGTCGCTATTTGCAGTGTCTCCCAGTATATCATGTTCAGAGAACTGGATATGCATGCGACTCGAGCCGTATCGAGGCACTGAGCATGTACTTAATCCTCTTTCTTTCCTGATATTTGGGTGCGGTGGTACAGGTCGACATTAGCCCTGTGTGCGTTGTTCACGAATTAATAGACTCATTGAGTGACGTGAAATTGAAGAACTGGTGATGAAGAGCGGTGCAGTCAGTAAGTTGTGGTAGTTTTTGCGGTGTTTCTGGGTGGTATCGTCGGCCGTGAAGTGTGGCGGGAATATGTTTACTTACGAACGCGAGAAAAGGGGAACCGAATTCTCCAATTTGTGATACGTAATGATGAATACCTCTTTCGGAGACACAAACGCCATGATGTTTAACATTTCTTTAGTCACGTGTGTGGTGGTGGTGGCCGTATGGCAGCTATCATTGTCTTGAAAGCGCGATGTGTCGCTGGATGCAGTGCCCCTTCTACCAGTACACACACTGACGACTACTGGAACGTGTGAACTAGTTTATGCGCCGACTCGGAAGGTACATTAGTACGGGCTGAGTCAACCCCCTGGTATTACTATCAAACGGCCGACGGGACTTGAACTAGGACCGCTATGGGATCCCGGCCGCACACCCGTAACTACTGAGCCAACAACCAGGCTCGTTAGCCATCGTGTCTTCTAATAATCTCTTTGCTTGCCGAGTTATTTTCTTTACTTGCCTCTGTTGTACTTCGATAGTGATAGAAATCTAACCCAGTTCTGTTTATTTTTATATCTAATCTGAGAAGGTGCATTTGATTGTTGGCTGCGGGTATGAGTGCGTACCTTCATTTACGTAATGCCTTTGTATTTCCACGCAACAATATTTGGTCTCAATACCATTTTATGTAAATATCAGTGTTTTTTAGTTGTGCAGGACATACCGTTTGTTGATGCCTACTGCTCTTCGAATGGGAAGAATCACTTTAATGAAATTAATTCTCGTATCTTTCAGATCACGGACTTCGGAACTCATTCATCCAAACATCTGAAATCATTGTCTTACCTTGATCATCAGCCCAACACTACTACGTCAAGTGGGTTAAGATCTGAATCGGTGGCAGGGAGAGTGTGGTGTGAGGAAGATCGTCGCTCGAGTTTATCGTTTCTGTTGGACCCGATCCTCTCATGGGTGAAGAATCAATTACATAACTATCCACCAAGTTCGAAGATATCCGGATCAGGACTACTGCCTAAAGAATCGATCCGAGTTTTTAGGGTCCTCGTCTGCTCATCAAGAACCCAAGGAGACTGGTAGCAACGAGCAAAAGTTAAGATCATACGCAGGGAATGCCACGAGATACAACGAAAAGAGCAAATAGAGAACAGAGAAAGATGAAGAAACAAATGAGACTGTTTTCCCATAAGCTTATAGTGCAGAGGATAATTAAATGCCTTTATCATAATCTAACTCTAAATGGCGTATCTCCTGTGTATGCGTGTTTCTCACTACTCAACTCTCATCCTGAGCTCTTTCGGCTTGATGAGATCTCTTATTATTATAAACAGCTCCTCATGTTGCGAAACGTATTTTCTCTGCATCTACACATTTGCTCCTTGAAAGGTTTCACCATTTCTCTGTATGTGGGGGATCGATCTCCTATTTGTGTAGGTCTACCCATATTACAGCATGGCATACTCTCTCCTCCTGTACGCCGTACAAGGTTTGCTATCCTAGGAAATACTAATTATACATATCTCCTTGCATGAGCTACAGACAGCAAATAGCCTATTCTGCCAATCTATCAGCTAAGGGTTATGGAATGCATCGATCACATCAGACCATTAACATCCTTCCTCTGTCCTCATGGCTTTTCATTTCCCGATCATCAATTGTGGTTTCAGACACAGGCTCATCTTTGTAAAAACCTGTGGAGATCTGACTGCCTTCTGCTGCTTCATCGCAAATGACCCCACAATCCTGGAATAAGGTTCACTTCTAATGCCGGACCATGAAATCCAGAGCATCAATCCAAGACTTTTCAACGGGCTTTTGCACTACGGTCTGAGCACTCTCGCCCCATATGGCTCACTCTAAAGCTCTCTTCCAATATACCGCGATAATCCTATATTGATGCTCTATTCTTCCATTCATCGGCTCGCAGACTTTCCCTCATCTGTTTCGCCAGTCACGTGTTGGATCCCTATGAAATGGATGTGTCGGTTTGCATCCCTCTCGGTATACACTGTCCAGGAACTGGAGTTCCTCTAATGGTATGCGTTGTGCCCTGTTCTTTTTTCGGGTTTTCATCATGTCCTCTCCGACCTAAACTCTGGAAAAATCTTATATATCTCACTTACTGATGACTTAACCCCACCCATGCCCAGTATTTACCTAAGTCCATCGTGTCATCCCTCCAGACCGGCAATGCAGCGGCTTCTTCACTCACTGCAGATCTGGGTAAATCACAAACTGGTCCAACACGTGGAACATGTCTTTCAATCCGCGCCAACATAATCTCTTACAGCTCCTCATAAGCCTCTTTCCGAAAGGACCGTTTAGAACGCCACCCCCCGCATCCAGCTTTCTCAACAATCCTCTGGGAAGAAGTCCCTTATCTTTCACACGCTTCGCTGGGGCTAGCACTATTGACCCATGAGTGCTTTCCTGGGAAGGCCCATCGATTTCATACCTCACATAGCCTCCAAATGTCAGTCGACTCCCGACTGGAAATTGACCTCACTATCATTCGTGAGAAGTAACTTCCAAAATTTGCTTGGCTCCAACGTCGTAGTACCTCTGCACCCCTTAATACAAAGCGTTGTTACGATATCTGGGACAGAAACTCAGTCTTAGAAAGGGGAATGTACCCTGCTTCGGAGACCCAAAATGTGACAACCTTCCGGTCACGGGAATGGCATGGCCTCAACAATTTAACATCAGGACCTGTCCCTCCAATGTTGTGTTTTAATTCCAAAATTTGGGATCCCCGCTTCTTCTCTCCGCATTTTGACTGTGTCTGGGTTAGAAGATTTTGAAGGATTGTACGTGAACTGGCCAATTTTGACACTTCTGGTCACGTGATCGGCATGACTCCATATAAGCATCCAACTCTGACCCAATGTTGTAACCCTATTTGGGCAGCAATTCTGAACTGTGGCCTGAGAAGATATTTTTTGAAGGAATTTCAACTATTGTACCCCAAAATATACCAAGTGCGGCCATTTTGAACACTTCCGGTCAATGACGGCATGATCATAAATCATCCTAACTCTGATCAGTGTACCAAATTTGGTGCTCTCTATGGTGAATCGGAGAAGAGATTTTTGAAGAATGTACACGACCATCATTGTGACAACTTCGGTCACGTGAATGGCATGGCCCCAAATTAACATCAGGACCTGTCCTAATGGTACCATTTGGGAGCATTTGGTTGGTTGGGTCTCGAGAAAGATTTTGAGGGAATTACTAGTCTCTATTTGACGCTGCTTGAGTCACGAACGACTTGCAATCGTTACTGAGTCAGGAGCGGAAGTTTTTGCTAAATTTCAGCGGTCGCAGCGGTTGGCGGAGAATCAAAAAGGGACGTATGGACGCGTGATGACAAGTCTTGTCTGGAGTCCACGGTGCCATAAAGTCATGGTTGGTCTTTGAGTTTCTTGGGGTATTGGTTCTGAGAGCTTGATATGTAGTGTATTGATGTTCTTGGTTTGATTGATCAACTTGGTTATGAGGGCAGACTGGGTGGACTTGCAGTTTTTCAGAGCTCAAAACGAAGGTGGACAGAAGTTTTATGTCTTCTCAACTGTCCCTAAAATGCCGATATCTGCTCACTGTTTGCTTTGGCTGTGAGCAGGATCTGATCAAAAAGCAAGGTATATCAAAAAGTATGGATGATTATGCATTGGTGGATGAGTGGAAGATGACAAGAACAAGCCGATTTAGGATTTGTTGAGGTCGGATGCGAGATCCAGCTATTCGATGGATAAACATAAACTTGTTTCTGTGGTGGAGGAATACACTCTACGTGTCCTGTTCAGGTTTACTTGATGTTTTTTGCTCTTTTCCTCTGGTGTTTTCCTGGTGTTGACCGGTGCTGTCTTCCCTCTGGTGCTAACAAATAGTTTTTATAACCATGTCAGGCTCATGTAGAGGCTAACACACAGGCATATAACAAGGGAGCAGGAGATGAGAAGACGGGAGAGGGAATCAACAATAACAGTGGGGAAAGACACATGAGGAGAATTCTGTGAGGGAGAGGGATGGGGTGGGGTACATTGGAGTAAAAAATGGGACACTACAGGACTCAGAAGGAAAGAGGGAATATTAGAGGTGGGTTTGGGGTGGATTAGCGGGGGTAGAAAAGGTCATGGTTTTGGTGAGGGAAGATAAGACAGGTGGTGAACAGCTATTTTGACAGATCTGGAGGGAAGATGGGATGAAGAGAGTGTGGGAGTGTCCAAAGGTGGGGGAAAAAGAGGAATGGAAGGGTGAAGGTGAGCAGTGAAATTCTTGATTTTGGTAATTTTAACAGAGGGGTTGCTGGGGAATTGAGCGCCTGTGGAAAATATGGGCGGAGATATCGCAGACGGAGCAGGAGGCGCAAGGCCGGAGACGGAACTGTATGAGGACAGAGACACGACCTGCCTGTGTTGAGAGTGAGGCCCAGAAGACTCAGCTCACCTGCGGGAGATCCAAGATCTAATGCTCGTCTGGTCGCTGGTTCCCACTGGCGGTGAACGGAGAAGGTGAAGGTGGGAAGCACAGCAGAGGGAGAGCATACCATGACTTGCGGATGAAAGTTTTTATGTCGGAGCTAAGGTGTCACGGAAGGCTTGGCCTATGAGGATCCATGTTGACTGGTTTGGAGGCTTGGAGAGCCCTCCACGACCGACCATGGCTCGCATGTGGAGAAGTTTGCATAATCTTAAGAAATTGTTGAAAGTGATAGGGGGGGTTCAGACGGTCCTTCGGAGAAATATGAATGTTGGGGATTGTGTGTTGGGGCGTGGCTGTTGCTGTCCCATTTTGCTGGATTGTTTGTTTTCGGGGTTTTGTTGCTTCTACGTGCCGTGGTGTATTTGTTCTGCGATCTTGGTATTTCTCGTTATGAATGGGTGTTGTGTTGGCGCTGAATTCGGGTTTGGGTATCTCGCTTTTTGATGTTGACTGTCCAGGATATTCAAGGCCTTTGTTTTTCGCAGTCGTGTTCAATATCGAGGTCTTTGCCGCATTTGGTTCATGTTTGTTTGTGAAATGCAACCAGAGAGGTGGACAGATGTGTTTATTTGAAGAGAATCATACAATTATAACACAGGTGGAGCTCATTAGTAGTGTCTTTGGCGTGCGCTGTCTAGCTGTTATTGCTCATAGGGTGAATTTAGTTTCTGTGTATTTTTTTATTTGAATTGATGGCCTCTCCTGTTTTAATTGGGTTAGATCATGTGGCATATTAATTATAATTCGCTATAGGACAGAAGATGATGTGAGGGGTTGACTTATGTGTATATATTGTGGGTTTATGATGTTAAGACGCGTGACAGGAGTGTCGTTATGGATGAGTTTCTCATTTAGTGGGTACGGAGATGGTGCGGGTTAAGTAGTTAATAATTTATCTTATTGATGTTTAATTTTTTGGAATAAGTAAGAAGCGGACCAGGAGGTTGGAGGAATATTAGGTAGGTCTAGAGGATTATATAATTTAAAGTTTATGAGTTAGTAGGTTTAATTGTAGGAGATTTGAAGGAGTACTTTTAATGTGTTGATTGGGCGAGAATTTTTTATGTTGAGAATTGAAGTATTATTGTAATATTGGTGGGATGAAGTTTAGATGGTATTTTGTAAATGATTATGTGTTTCTTGTAATTGAGGGTGGGATTGGGGGATGAGGTTTGGTGATGGAGCATAAATTGGGTGTGTTCCATAATTGAGGAGTGAAGGAGAGATACAGGCGAGATGTAGGAAAATTGGTTAGAGTGTTATTTGTTTCTAGTAAATAGGAGGTTAATCAGCAGCGATAATGTTGAATTTTTCTTTAATCAGAGAAAAAATCATAAACTACTTCAGTCACACCCCCCTTCCCATCCCGCTCCACTCGCCCCTCCATTCCACCCCCCTATTAGACGCTGGTGCGTCTTTCGCTCTTTCTTCAGATCGTCTCATCGCTTGTTGCGAAGCGAATGGCATCTTTCGGTATCTCTGTGTATCAATCCGCAATGAGGCTAGATGCTGCTCTATGGACCTCTCAATCCATTCTCGACGAGGTCGGTAGGTTGGTTTACTCTCGCGCTTCTACTCTACCACATCCTCCTTTTTTACGTACTCTCAGCCCCCCAAGCCTGCTCTCTCTTCATTATTGTTGGCGTTCCAACCACTCGTTTGGGTCTTTTGTTTCTTTTACAGGGTTTGGAAAAAGGGGGATATTGTACTGTGACTATTTTCTCGGTCAGTGGCACTCAAGGTCTGCTTCCAGACTAAACCCCGGCTTCTGGGGTAAGAAATACTACCAAAATCACGAATCACTGCTCACCTTCAACTCTTTTCATTCGTCTTTTTCCCGCATTGGAATAAACTCCTCACTCTTTTCTAATTCCATCTTCCCTCCAGGCCTCAAACAGCTGTTTCAAACACCACTAATTATCATTCGCCCTCCATCCAAACCCGATCTTTTTCTACCCCCGATAATCCACCAAAAGCCCACCTCCTTCAATTTCCCTGCTTTCCTTCTGAAGTCCCTGTAATGTCCATCTTGTATTACCCATGTTCCCCGCCCATCCCTCCTCCTTCACAGATATCCTAATGTCTCTGTTCCCCACTGTTTTGTTCTTCCCACTCGCCACCCCTCTTGTCTCCATGCCCCCATTGCAGTCTCATGCAGCCGAGCGACACTGCTCAAGGACGTACCGGCTAAAGTATGGATCGTTGAGATAATAGTCCCGGTCTAAAGCTAGGATTCAGACCATGCTGGCTCAATGAAAGAAAGTTCACAAACGAGCTGAACATTTCTAATAATAATTTATTTACAAGCAGTGAGAAAGTTATGTGGCACAGTGAATAGTAGTTTATTGTTGTGTCAGCAGGGACAGAAAAGAAGTAAATGAGGTGCGACAAGTACAAGCAACTTACAAAAGCAGACACAGAGCAGACTTAAGCGCCGAAATAATAATCTTGTGCAATCTTAACTTACAAGGACAGGCACCAGACACACATGGCGCAGCAGCGCAGCACGCACGCACGCCACAACACCACACACGACAGCACACACACTACACACACACACACAACACACACCACACACACACAACAACACCACGAGAAAGAGAAGTTGTAAGCAGAAAAATGGAGGAGAGGAATAGGCCTAACGGTCCTCTCAATACCTTGCACGATTGCCTGATCGCGCCACCATACGTTTGGGGGGATGCTCCACTGGGCGATACCTGACAGCTGGCGCGCGTTTCTTGCTTCTGGCACTTCGTCAGCTAGCGTGGTCCAGAGAAGTGAGACGTGACCGTCGAGCGTGAAGGAGGGACTTGGGTGGAGAAGTGGAGGCGGAGTCGCAGGCGATGACGGTGGGGTGAAGAAGGCAGAGAGATCGATCGCCAAGCCGGGTCAGGAGAACGGATGAGCCTGATAGCAGCGATGGCAAGACACCAAAACGGAACTGTAACTGGAACTCCGGACGCCTCGCCACCCATCTTTTATAGATCACTGGGGTGCAGGGTGGGGGCATTACCTCGAAGCGATGTGTCCGTCACCTGATCGGGCGCTCTGATTGTCCGGCCCTTCGCGGCCGGCCGTTGATGGCCGAACAGCTCCCTTCACTTTGGCCAAAGTTGACCCAAAGCTGTGGAAGTCGTTTGCTCGACCCCAGGAAATGATATGAAATCACCCGCTCCCAAACTCAGCGACATGAATTGCCTTGCACGAAAACTCCCGGGTATGTCCCGATGAACGGAAGAGTGGCGTCAGCCCCGCATGCCCGCCCGGCAAACCCCGGCTAGCGCCTGGTCAATGTGGCCTGCTCCGTGATGTGCCATGCGCCTGAGCTGTAACAGCATCCCTCTGCCTGATGCGCTTCATCGGCTGGAGAGGCGAGAAAGATGTCCCCGTCGCGGGAAACACCGCGACCTCCAGCGAGGATCGCAGGTAAGATTATGGCAAACCCATGCAACAATGTAAGATGTGTGCCATTCGTGCCCTGCTCTGTACAATAATAAAGTGTCGCGAGCGGTGATGGGTCTGGCCTTCGAGCACGTTCCGTAAGTGCGCGCAGATCCGCCATTAAGCAGTGCCAGCGAGCCGGGTCTGCCGATTCTGCTATCTTTGCTCGGGGCCAACCCCGTTCTGTGTCAGGATGAGGGGAACGATCGGATATATTAATTAGATGGGGTTTGGTAATGAAAATAATGATGGTATATGTCAAAAATGGAGAAATGCGGAAAAGAGGATGCGATATAATTAAATCCAGAAATTGATTGA
Organism: Eptatretus atami; assembly: GCA_035128595.1. Lineage (NCBI taxonomy): Eukaryota > Metazoa > Chordata > Myxini > Myxiniformes > Myxinidae > Eptatretus > Eptatretus atami. The sequence continues at coordinate 26,376,091 of CM068965.1, read as the reverse complement.
AAACGAAGCGGCGCCTGTATCTTGCACACTAGTGTCCTGATACAACGTGGCATGCGTTTTGTTTTCTCTATCGGCCTCTGACGATGTAGTATTGTCACCAAGCTGCCAGCCCGCTCTCGCCGATATTGGGCATTTCTTCGTGTTGTAAAAACAACATCCGTGCAGCTCTTAAGAGATATTCGTTCGTTTGCTTTTCAATGCAACCAGAAAATCTCATCAGATCATTGGAAATGTCAGGCGATCATCTCGACTGGGCAGAGGTTCCTTCTGGGGTATTGCTGTATCTCGCAGTTGCGCTGTCGATGCTCGTGTGGTGTTGGCGCAGCTTTCTATTCCCTCTTCCCTGACTCGCACACTTGCTGCACGTGTTGGCCTCTGCGAGGAACATACTGGAGGTGTGCGCTGCAGTTTTTTTACAGGCGCTTGTCTTAGTGCAGTGTCTGCCTTTGATTTTTTCAGGAATTAAGCAGAAAAGAAGAGTAGAATGAAGTTAGAGTGGTGTAAAAACAGACCAATGCTCTGAGTCCACACAACGCATTGTCCCGTTGTCCTGCTAGACAGAAAAAAAGAAAAGGGAAAGGGACTATCTGTACGGTATATATGGAATAACTGCCGAGGGACCGCTGTATGAAATGGTTGCTAATTGCTTTGGAGGGAATGCCGGTTCACAGAACCGCAACACTATATATAGTAATATATATGTATATATATAGTATATATTCCTTTATATATAATATTGTCGCGGATCCGGCGATGGCGGAATTTCTCACCGACTCTTGGCGCCACTCAACCACGCGGTCCTCCGCGGTTTATAAGCCGGCTGGCTCGGCAACAGGCCTCGGGTCACGCGTCTTCAACGCGATAACCAACGTAATCCTTGTATCTACCAGTTGGGGAAATAGAACCCGGTTCAGACTGGTTGTGTCAGATTGCCGAGCTTTTCTGCATCGTAACCATTTGGTTTATATGCCAATCGAACGGATCATCTCGACGCGACAACAAATATCCATAGGCGGAAACTTCCATATGAACCAACCAGATTATGGGAAATTGGGAATACGAACAAGCAAACCATTTACGAACAATGTTTTTATTAACAATCTTTAACAGCCGTTCTTAACTAGGGAACTACGGACTACAAGTTTGAGGTCCTGCGAGATATGCCTTTATACAACGTGCAGAACAGACAGACAGCAGCTTGCATGCAGACAAGACAGAGTACTTGGTGATTTTCATGACGAGAGGAAAGTGTCAAAAGCACGAATGTCGCTCGTAAAAGCGGAATGTCACAGATTCGAGCCCCGCTGAACTCAAACACGCGTGTGGCGAGACGCGCTCGCCTGCCTTTTCCGCACCGCCACGCGGTCTCCGCGCGCTCCGACACCGCGCCAGGCGACGGCACAAGCGTCAGATTCAAACGATGGGCCTCAGCTGGATTTTCTCAAGGTCCAGCATACAAATCCAGGCCCGGCCTGTTCCACCAGACAAGGCCCAAATTGAGGTGCCGGGCTCCAGGCAAGCGGGTCGGCAAACGTGTCGAGCCGTGAGTGACAAGGACCGTCAGAGCTCCGTCGCTTCCGTTTCTTGCCTTCCCGCCCAGCGACTTCTAACTCCGTCCTTCAGTTTCTTTCTCTGTAGATATCACCTTTTCTGTTCTTTTCCCCCTCGCCCTCT
>CM068965.1:26356238-26373903 GCA_035128595.1 Eptatretus atami | reverse complement strand
TTGGGGTAAATAGTGTAAATTCCTTCAAAAATATTCTTCTCCAGGCCCACCAGTCAGAATGCTGCCAAATATGGGTTACAACATTGGGTCAGAGTTGGGATGCTAAATTATGGAGGTCATGCCGATCACGTGACCAGAAGTGTGTCAAAATGGCAGTCACGTAAATTCTTCAAAAATCTTCTACTCCAGACCCACCAGTCAAAATGCTCCCAAATTTGGGTTACAACATTAGGACAGGGTCCTGATGTTAAATTGTGGAGGCCATGCCATTCCCGTGACGGAAGTGTGTCACAATGGTGGTCGTGTACATTCCTTCAAAAATATTCTTCTCCAGAATCACCAGTAGGAGAGGTACCAATTTGGGTTACAATGTGAGGTCAGAGTAGGGGATGCTTAATTATGGAGGTCATGCCGGTCATGTGACCGGAAGTGTGTCAAAATGGCCGACTTGGTAAATTTTGGGGTAAATAGTGTAAATTCCTTCAAAAATATTCTTCTCCAGGCCCACCGTCAGAATGCTGCAAAATATGGGTTACAACATTGGGTCAGAGTTTGGGATGCTAAATTATGGAGGTCATGCCGATCACGTGACCAGAAGCGTGTCAAATGGCGGTCACGTAAATTCCTTCAAAAATCTTCTTCTCCAGACCCACCAGTCAAAATGCTCCCAAATTTTGGTGACAACATTATATTAGGCTCGGGCCCAGATAAGAAACACATCCAGTGGTCCTATTTTAAATCATTACTTGAACGCTCTCTCTCTCTCTCTCTCTCTCTCTCTCTCTCTCTCTCTCTCTCTCTCTCTCAGTGCAGCCTGTGGCTGCTGGTTGCATCATTGGTTGGGACGTGGCTATGCCGCTGATGCAGTGTCCCCTTACCAGTACACTGGTGCTCATTTTGCCAACCTCGGAAGGATGACAGGCTGAGTCAACCTCCTGGTGTATTAAATTCAGCGGCCAACGGGGCTCGAACTCAGGACCCTAGGATCCCAAGCCCGCCACCCTAACCACTAAGCCAACACCAGGCTTTACTTGAATGCACTGAGAGTGAGCGACGAAGCATGTCGAAGGAACACTTTAACCCCTCTAATGATCACAATTTGATCGAAGAAAGAAAAGGAAAAAACACATGGAAAGTAGCATTTCATCTTCCCTATAAACAAGCCTGGTATTGCGCTCAATGGATAGGGTGGTGGGCTTGGGATCCTGAGTTCAAATCCCGCATGGTTGTTGAATTAATACCAGGTGGGGTTGACTCAGCCTGTCATCCTTCCGAGGTCGGCAAAATGAGTGCCAGCTTGCTGAGATGATCGAGCCATTCGAGTATCCTGCGTCAGAGTGGCGACCCGTCCAGGATTGTGCCCAATAGCCCAGGAGACTGCGAAGACAGACCGACGCTCTGTACAGAGTATGGGCCAATGGAATGGAATGGAAGGCTTAAGATACTAGGGTCTTGAGTTCAAGCCCCTGCTATACATTGAATTAACACCAGGCTGGTTGACTCAGTCCGTCATCCTTGTGAGGTCGGCAAAATGAATACCAGCTTACTGGTAACAGGGGGGCACTGCATCAGCGGCACATCAGTGCCCCATAAAATGATGCAGCCAAAATTCCTTGCAAGCGCCAAGGAACCACTAAAACCCCGTCGATAATTTCGTATAACCCATTCAAATTAAACTAAAGCGAAATTAATTGATCGCCAAGCAAAACAAAACCTGTTTGGACCAAGTAGCAGCAAGAGTCGAGAATAATAGTAAACCTTGAGGGGAGTCTGGGCATGGCCTGGTGAAAGGAATGTCGTGGTTAACACGAGGTCCAGCAAGTTAATATTATCGATCATCCTGGCAGGGGCGCAACAGCACGAGTATGGGGAGGTCTATTTGTGGACATGACACACTGTAGTACTGAACTGCTGCCCTCCCCACTCCCCACTACTCTCTCCTCCTCTCCCTCCTCCTCTCCTCCTCCTCCTCTTCTTCTTCTTCTTCTTCTCCTCCGTCTCTCCTCCAAATGCATCCTTAAAACCTGTACATTCTATTTGTGGTATCAAAATGTGGCAGACACTGGGCCCTTGTTTGTGTTGTCGTTGTTGCACTGTGGAAGTAATGGGACCAGGTTGGCGTTGGCCAGTTGGCGGTCATGACCCTGCAGTCGCTATCGCGCGCACCAGTCTCCACAGTTCTCTCATTCAAAGCCAACACGGAACAATAGCGCACAACTATTAGTATTGTATGCAAATGGTGATCACGTGATGTGTAAATACTTTGCGTTGTTTCCGCTATTTCCGTCCACGCATTTGGCGTACCTGGTTCCTCATCTCGCGTTGGCGTCGAACACGGAGGTCTAAGGGACACAAATACATGGTGCCGCAGAGTCGTCAACGAAGGTTGACCGTATTTCTGACTCGCTGGACTCTCATGAGCGCACAGTTTCTCAACTGGTCCACATTAGCGAGCGAGCAGGTGTAGCCGAGCAAGAGATGGCGCCACAGGGCGTAGAGTGAGAGGGCGCGCGGATGGCGGTGAGCGCAATGGAGGGGTCGAGAAGCGGCGCGTGGATTCGTGGGGCAGAGAAGGTTTCCGCTCCGGCAAAGTCACGGTAACGTGTGTGCAGCGGTTGCGGCAAAATGCCCGTTCCGAAAGGTCATACCTTCGCGAGCTAAGCTGGTCAGTTGACGGAGCTCACACTCATTGCGCGCCCAGCGATTTATCGATAATTAATTATGCCGCGTAACTGTGGCGCTAGAGAGTTGTTGAAGCGGACCAACTCACGCCATGACGCTCATATGTATTACGTGAAGACACGCCATATATTCACCAAGACACTCAATGGCGCCAATAGATCCCCGCCAAAGCGTCGTTATAATTATTCTCCCAGTCTCACATTGCATTGCTCAACATCTCAGGTGCAGATCGTTGGATTTTGCTTTGGGGTGATGAGAATTAGATTTGCACGCTTAGTGTCTCCAATATTCGCTATCTTCTGAGAGGGCTGTCTCTGAGAGAGCGATATTCCGTGGAACGGGAGTGGGATTTTAGTGGTATTTCTTTGTTGTGCGGGTGGCCGTGGAGTGAACGTCTGTGGCTCGTGCGCAACTGCTTTATTGTGCACATCTCGATGTGTCGCTATTTGCAGTGTCTCCCAGTATATCATGTTCAGAGAACTGGATATGCATGCGACTCGAGCCGTATCGAGGCACTGAGCATGTACTTAATCCTCTTTCTTTCCTGATATTTGGGTGCGGTGGTACAGGTCGACATTAGCCCTGTGTGCGTTGTTCACGAATTAATAGACTCATTGAGTGACGTGAAATTGAAGAACTGGTGATGAAGAGCGGTGCAGTCAGTAAGTTGTGGTAGTTTTTGCGGTGTTTCTGGGTGGTATCGTCGGCCGTGAAGTGTGGCGGGAATATGTTTACTTACGAACGCGAGAAAAGGGGAACCGAATTCTCCAATTTGTGATACGTAATGATGAATACCTCTTTCGGAGACACAAACGCCATGATGTTTAACATTTCTTTAGTCACGTGTGTGGTGGTGGTGGCCGTATGGCAGCTATCATTGTCTTGAAAGCGCGATGTGTCGCTGGATGCAGTGCCCCTTCTACCAGTACACACACTGACGACTACTGGAACGTGTGAACTAGTTTATGCGCCGACTCGGAAGGTACATTAGTACGGGCTGAGTCAACCCCCTGGTATTACTATCAAACGGCCGACGGGACTTGAACTAGGACCGCTATGGGATCCCGGCCGCACACCCGTAACTACTGAGCCAACAACCAGGCTCGTTAGCCATCGTGTCTTCTAATAATCTCTTTGCTTGCCGAGTTATTTTCTTTACTTGCCTCTGTTGTACTTCGATAGTGATAGAAATCTAACCCAGTTCTGTTTATTTTTATATCTAATCTGAGAAGGTGCATTTGATTGTTGGCTGCGGGTATGAGTGCGTACCTTCATTTACGTAATGCCTTTGTATTTCCACGCAACAATATTTGGTCTCAATACCATTTTATGTAAATATCAGTGTTTTTTAGTTGTGCAGGACATACCGTTTGTTGATGCCTACTGCTCTTCGAATGGGAAGAATCACTTTAATGAAATTAATTCTCGTATCTTTCAGATCACGGACTTCGGAACTCATTCATCCAAACATCTGAAATCATTGTCTTACCTTGATCATCAGCCCAACACTACTACGTCAAGTGGGTTAAGATCTGAATCGGTGGCAGGGAGAGTGTGGTGTGAGGAAGATCGTCGCTCGAGTTTATCGTTTCTGTTGGACCCGATCCTCTCATGGGTGAAGAATCAATTACATAACTATCCACCAAGTTCGAAGATATCCGGATCAGGACTACTGCCTAAAGAATCGATCCGAGTTTTTAGGGTCCTCGTCTGCTCATCAAGAACCCAAGGAGACTGGTAGCAACGAGCAAAAGTTAAGATCATACGCAGGGAATGCCACGAGATACAACGAAAAGAGCAAATAGAGAACAGAGAAAGATGAAGAAACAAATGAGACTGTTTTCCCATAAGCTTATAGTGCAGAGGATAATTAAATGCCTTTATCATAATCTAACTCTAAATGGCGTATCTCCTGTGTATGCGTGTTTCTCACTACTCAACTCTCATCCTGAGCTCTTTCGGCTTGATGAGATCTCTTATTATTATAAACAGCTCCTCATGTTGCGAAACGTATTTTCTCTGCATCTACACATTTGCTCCTTGAAAGGTTTCACCATTTCTCTGTATGTGGGGGATCGATCTCCTATTTGTGTAGGTCTACCCATATTACAGCATGGCATACTCTCTCCTCCTGTACGCCGTACAAGGTTTGCTATCCTAGGAAATACTAATTATACATATCTCCTTGCATGAGCTACAGACAGCAAATAGCCTATTCTGCCAATCTATCAGCTAAGGGTTATGGAATGCATCGATCACATCAGACCATTAACATCCTTCCTCTGTCCTCATGGCTTTTCATTTCCCGATCATCAATTGTGGTTTCAGACACAGGCTCATCTTTGTAAAAACCTGTGGAGATCTGACTGCCTTCTGCTGCTTCATCGCAAATGACCCCACAATCCTGGAATAAGGTTCACTTCTAATGCCGGACCATGAAATCCAGAGCATCAATCCAAGACTTTTCAACGGGCTTTTGCACTACGGTCTGAGCACTCTCGCCCCATATGGCTCACTCTAAAGCTCTCTTCCAATATACCGCGATAATCCTATATTGATGCTCTATTCTTCCATTCATCGGCTCGCAGACTTTCCCTCATCTGTTTCGCCAGTCACGTGTTGGATCCCTATGAAATGGATGTGTCGGTTTGCATCCCTCTCGGTATACACTGTCCAGGAACTGGAGTTCCTCTAATGGTATGCGTTGTGCCCTGTTCTTTTTTCGGGTTTTCATCATGTCCTCTCCGACCTAAACTCTGGAAAAATCTTATATATCTCACTTACTGATGACTTAACCCCACCCATGCCCAGTATTTACCTAAGTCCATCGTGTCATCCCTCCAGACCGGCAATGCAGCGGCTTCTTCACTCACTGCAGATCTGGGTAAATCACAAACTGGTCCAACACGTGGAACATGTCTTTCAATCCGCGCCAACATAATCTCTTACAGCTCCTCATAAGCCTCTTTCCGAAAGGACCGTTTAGAACGCCACCCCCCGCATCCAGCTTTCTCAACAATCCTCTGGGAAGAAGTCCCTTATCTTTCACACGCTTCGCTGGGGCTAGCACTATTGACCCATGAGTGCTTTCCTGGGAAGGCCCATCGATTTCATACCTCACATAGCCTCCAAATGTCAGTCGACTCCCGACTGGAAATTGACCTCACTATCATTCGTGAGAAGTAACTTCCAAAATTTGCTTGGCTCCAACGTCGTAGTACCTCTGCACCCCTTAATACAAAGCGTTGTTACGATATCTGGGACAGAAACTCAGTCTTAGAAAGGGGAATGTACCGACCGAACCAATTGTGACAACCTTCCGTCACGGGAATGGCTGGCCTCACAATTTACATCAGGACCCTGTCCTCCAATGTTGTTTAATCCCAAATTTGGGACCCGCAATTTTTTCGATTTTGACGTGGGTCTGGGTTAGAAGATTTTTGAAGGAATTGTACGTGAACTGGCCAATTTTGACACTTCTGTCACGTGATCGGCATGACCTCCATAAGCATCCAACTCTGACCAATGTTGTAACCTATTTGGGCAGCAATTCTACTGTGGGCCTGGAGAAGATATTTTTTGAAGGAATTTCAGACTATTGTACCCCAAAATATCTTCAAAGTCGCCATTTTGACACACTTCCGGTCAATGACGGCTGACTCCATAAATCATCCTATACTCTGACTCAGTGTAAACCGAAATTTTGGTCGCTCTCTATGGTGAATCTGGAGAAGAAGATTTTTGAAGAATGTACACGACCACATTGTGACACACTTCCGGTCACGTGAATGGCATGGCCCCAACATTAACATCAGGACCTGTCCTAAATGTTGTACCAAATTTGGGAGCATTTGGTTGTTGGGTCCGAGAAAAGATTTTGAAGGAATTTACTAGTCTTTTTGACGCGCTTGAGTCACGAACGACTTGCAATCGTTACTAGTCAGGAACGGAAAGTTTTGCTAAATTTCAGCGGTCGCCAGCCCGGTTTGGCGGAGAATCAAAAGGGACGTATGGACGCGCATGATGACAAGTCCTTGTCTGGAGTCCACAGCAGATGCCCATAAAGTTCATGGTTGGTCTTTGAGTTTCTTGTGGGTCATTGGTTTCTGGAAGAGTTGATATTGTAGTGTATTGATCGTTCTTGGTTTGATTGATCTAACATTGGTTATGAGGGCATGACTGGGTGGACTTGCCATGTTATTTCAGAGCTCAAACCCGAAGGTGGACAGAAGTTATGTTTTCAACGTCCGCTATAAATGCCGATATCTGTCTATGTTTGCTTTGGCTGTGAGCAGGATCTGATCAAAAAGCAGGATATATCAAAAAGCTCATGGATGGAATTATGACATTGGTGGATGAGTGGAAAGATGACAAGAACAAGCCGATTTAGATTTTGGTTGAGGTCGGATGCAGATCCAGCTATTCGATGGATCAAACAATAACTGTTTCTGTTGGTGGAGAATACACTCTACGTGTCCTGTTCAGGTTTACTTGATGTTTTTGCTCTTTTTTCCTTGGTGTTTTCCTGGTGTTGACCAGGTGCTGTCTTCCCTCTGGTGCTAACAAATAGTTTTTTAATAGCACAATGTCAAGGCTCATGTAGAGGCTAACCACAGAGCATATAACAAGGGACGCAGGAGATAGAAGACGGGAGAGGGCAATCAAAATACAGTGGGGGAAAAGAACATGAGGAGAATGTCTGTAGAAGGGAGAGGGTGGTGGGTACATGGAAGTAAAACACATGGACACTACAGGACTTCAGGAAGGAAAGGCAGGGAAATTAAGAGGCTGGGTTTGGGGTGGATTAGCGGGGGTAGAAAAGTCATGGTTTTGGTGAGGGACAGATAAGACATGGTGGTAGAACAGCTATTTTGAAGATCTGGAGGGAAGAGTGGGAATGAAGAGAGTGTGGGAGTTGTCCAAGGTGGGGAAAAGAGGAATGGAAGGGTGAAGGTGAGCAAGTGAAATTCTTGATTTTGGTAATTTTACCAAGAGGGGGTTGCTGGGGAATCTTGAGCGCCCTGTGGAAAATATGGGCGGAGATATCGGCAGACTGTAGAGCAGGAGGCGCAAGGCCGGAGACGGAAGACTGTAGAGAGACAGAGACACGACCTGCCTGTGTTGAGAGTGAGGCCAAAGACTCAGCCATGCCTGCGGGAGATACCAAGATCTTAAATGCTCGTCTGGTCTGTTCCACTGGCGGTGAACGCAGAAAGGTGAAGGTGGGAAGCACCAGCAGAGGGAGAGGCATACTCCATTAGACTTGCGATGGAAAGTTTTTATGTCGGAGCTAAGGTGTCACGGAAGGCTTGGCCTATGAGGATCCATGTTGACTGGTTTGGAGGCTTGGAGAGCCCTCCACGACCGACCATGGCTCGCATGTGGAGAAGTTTGCATAATCTTAAGAAATTGTTGAAAGTGATAGGGGGGGTTCAGACGGTCCTTCGGAGAAATATGAATGTTGGGGATTGTGTGTTGGGGCGTGGCTGTTGCTGTCCCATTTTGCTGGATTGTTTGTTTTCGGGGTTTTGTTGCTTCTACGTGCCGTGGTGTATTTGTTCTGCGATCTTGGTATTTCTCGTTATGAATGGGTGTTGTGTTGGCGCTGAATTCGGGTTTGGGTATCTCGCTTTTTGATGTTGACTGTCCAGGATATTCAAGGCCTTTGTTTTTCGCAGTCGTGTTCAATATCGAGGTCTTTGCCGCATTTGGTTCATGTTTGTTTGTGAAATGCAACCAGAGAGGTGGACAGATGTGTTTATTTGAAGAGAATCATACAATTATAACACAGGTGGAGCTCATTAGTAGTGTCTTTGGCGTGCGCTGTCTAGCTGTTATTGCTCATAGGGTGAATTTAGTTTCTGTGTATTTTTTTATTTGAATTGATGGCCTCTCCTGTTTTAATTGGGTTAGATCATGTGGCATATTAATTATAATTCGCTATAGGACAGAAGATGATGTGAGGGGTTGACTTATGTGTATATATTGTGGGTTTATGATGTTAAGACGCGTGACAGGAGTGTCGTTATGGATGAGTTTCTCATTTAGTGGGTACGGAGATGGTGCGGGTTAAGTAGTTAATAATTTATCTTATTGATGTTTAATTTTTTGGAATAAGTAAGAAGCGGACCAGGAGGTTGGAGGAATATTAGGTAGGTCTAGAGGATTATATAATTTAAAGTTTATGAGTTAGTAGGTTTAATTGTAGGAGATTTGAAGGAGTACTTTTAATGTGTTGATTGGGCGAGAATTTTTTATGTTGAGAATTGAAGTATTATTGTAATATTGGTGGGATGAAGTTTAGATGGTATTTTGTAAATGATTATGTGTTTCTTGTAATTGAGGGTGGGATTGGGGGATGAGGTTTGGTGATGGAGCATAAATTGGGTGTGTTCCATAATTGAGGAGTGAAGGAGAGATACAGGCGAGATGTAGGAAAATTGGTTAGAGTGTTATTTGTTTCTAGTAAATAGGAGGTTAATCAGCAGCGATAATGTTGAATTTTTCTTTAATCAGAGAAAAAATCATAAACTACTTCAGTCACACCCCCCTTCCCATCCCGCTCCACTCGCCCCTCCATTCCACCCCCCTATTAGACGCTGGTGCGTCTTTCGCTCTTTCTTCAGATCGTCTCATCGCTTGTTGCGAAGCGAATGGCATCTTTCGGTATCTCTGTGTATCAATCCGCAATGAGGCTAGATGCTGCTCTATGGACCTCTCAATCCATTCTCGACGAGGTCGGTAGGTTGGTTTACTCTCGCGCTTCTACTCTACCACATCCTCCTTTTTTACGTACTCTCAGCCCCCCAAGCCTGCTCTCTCTTCATTATTGTTGGCGTTCCAACCACTCGTTTGGGTCTTTTGTTTCTTTTACAGGGTTTGGAAAAAGGGGGATATTGTACTGTGACTATTTTCTCGGTCAGTGGCACTCAAGGTCTGCTTCCAGACTAAACCCCGGCTTCTGGGGTAAGAAATACTACCAAAATCACGAATCACTGCTCACCTTCAACTCTTTTCATTCGTCTTTTTCCCGCATTGGAATAAACTCCTCACTCTTTTCTAATTCCATCTTCCCTCCAGGCCTCAAACAGCTGTTTCAAACACCACTAATTATCATTCGCCCTCCATCCAAACCCGATCTTTTTCTACCCCCGATAATCCACCAAAAGCCCACCTCCTTCAATTTCCCTGCTTTCCTTCTGAAGTCCCTGTAATGTCCATCTTGTATTACCCATGTTCCCCGCCCATCCCTCCTCCTTCACAGATATCCTAATGTCTCTGTTCCCCACTGTTTTGTTCTTCCCACTCGCCACCCCTCTTGTCTCCATGCCCCCATTGCAGTCTCATGCAGCCGAGCGACACTGCTCAAGGACGTACCGGCTAAAGTATGGATCGTTGAGATAATAGTCCCGGTCTAAAGCTAGGATTCAGACCATGCTGGCTCAATGAAAGAAAGTTCACAAACGAGCTGAACATTTCTAATAATAATTTATTTACAAGCAGTGAGAAAGTTATGTGGCACAGTGAATAGTAGTTTATTGTTGTGTCAGCAGGGACAGAAAAGAAGTAAATGAGGTGCGACAAGTACAAGCAACTTACAAAAGCAGACACAGAGCAGACTTAAGCGCCGAAATAATAATCTTGTGCAATCTTAACTTACAAGGACAGGCACCAGACACACATGGCGCAGCAGCGCAGCACGCACGCACGCCACAACACCACACACGACAGCACACACACTACACACACACACACAACACACACCACACACACACAACAACACCACGAGAAAGAGAAGTTGTAAGCAGAAAAATGGAGGAGAGGAATAGGCCTAACGGTCCTCTCAATACCTTGCACGATTGCCTGATCGCGCCACCATACGTTTGGGGGGATGCTCCACTGGGCGATACCTGACAGCTGGCGCGCGTTTCTTGCTTCTGGCACTTCGTCAGCTAGCGTGGTCCAGAGAAGTGAGACGTGACCGTCGAGCGTGAAGGAGGGACTTGGGTGGAGAAGTGGAGGCGGAGTCGCAGGCGATGACGGTGGGGTGAAGAAGGCAGAGAGATCGATCGCCAAGCCGGGTCAGGAGAACGGATGAGCCTGATAGCAGCGATGGCAAGACACCAAAACGGAACTGTAACTGGAACTCCGGACGCCTCGCCACCCATCTTTTATAGATCACTGGGGTGCAGGGTGGGGGCATTACCTCGAAGCGATGTGTCCGTCACCTGATCGGGCGCTCTGATTGTCCGGCCCTTCGCGGCCGGCCGTTGATGGCCGAACAGCTCCCTTCACTTTGGCCAAAGTTGACCCAAAGCTGTGGAAGTCGTTTGCTCGACCCCAGGAAATGATATGAAATCACCCGCTCCCAAACTCAGCGACATGAATTGCCTTGCACGAAAACTCCCGGGTATGTCCCGATGAACGGAAGAGTGGCGTCAGCCCCGCATGCCCGCCCGGCAAACCCCGGCTAGCGCCTGGTCAATGTGGCCTGCTCCGTGATGTGCCATGCGCCTGAGCTGTAACAGCATCCCTCTGCCTGATGCGCTTCATCGGCTGGAGAGGCGAGAAAGATGTCCCCGTCGCGGGAAACACCGCGACCTCCAGCGAGGATCGCAGGTAAGATTATGGCAAACCCATGCAACAATGTAAGATGTGTGCCATTCGTGCCCTGCTCTGTACAATAATAAAGTGTCGCGAGCGGTGATGGGTCTGGCCTTCGAGCACGTTCCGTAAGTGCGCGCAGATCCGCCATTAAGCAGTGCCAGCGAGCCGGGTCTGCCGATTCTGCTATCTTTGCTCGGGGCCAACCCCGTTCTGTGTCAGGATGAGGGGAACGATCGGATATATTAATTAGATGGGGTTTGGTAATGAAAATAATGATGGTATATGTCAAAAATGGAGAAATGCGGAAAAGAGGATGCGATATAATTAAATCCAGAAATTGATTGAAAACGAAGCGGCGCCTGTATCTTGCACACTAGTGTCCTGATACAACGTGGCATGCGTTTTGTTTTCTCTATCGGCCTCTGACGATGTAGTATTGTCACCAAGCTGCCAGCCCGCTCTCGCCGATATTGGGCATTTCTTCGTGTTGTAAAAACAACATCCGTGCAGCTCTTAAGAGATATTCGTTCGTTTGCTTTTCAATGCAACCAGAAAATCTCATCAGATCATTGGAAATGTCAGGCGATCATCTCGACTGGGCAGAGGTTCCTTCTGGGGTATTGCTGTATCTCGCAGTTGCGCTGTCGATGCTCGTGTGGTGTTGGCGCAGCTTTCTATTCCCTCTTCCCTGACTCGCACACTTGCTGCACGTGTTGGCCTCTGCGAGGAACATACTGGAGGTGTGCGCTGCAGTTTTTTTACAGGCGCTTGTCTTAGTGCAGTGTCTGCCTTTGATTTTTTCAGGAATTAAGCAGAAAAGAAGAGTAGAATGAAGTTAGAGTGGTGTAAAAACAGACCAATGCTCTGAGTCCACACAACGCATTGTCCCGTTGTCCTGCTAGACAGAAAAAAAGAAAAGGGAAAGGGACTATCTGTACGGTATATATGGAATAACTGCCGAGGGACCGCTGTATGAAATGGTTGCTAATTGCTTTGGAGGGAATGCCGGTTCACAGAACCGCAACACTATATATAGTAATATATATGTATATATATAGTATATATTCCTTTATATATAATATTGTCGCGGATCCGGCGATGGCGGAATTTCTCACCGACTCTTGGCGCCACTCAACCACGCGGTCCTCCGCGGTTTATAAGCCGGCTGGCTCGGCAACAGGCCTCGGGTCACGCGTCTTCAACGCGATAACCAACGTAATCCTTGTATCTACCAGTTGGGGAAATAGAACCCGGTTCAGACTGGTTGTGTCAGATTGCCGAGCTTTTCTGCATCGTAACCATTTGGTTTATATGCCAATCGAACGGATCATCTCGACGCGACAACAAATATCCATAGGCGGAAACTTCCATATGAACCAACCAGATTATGGGAAATTGGGAATACGAACAAGCAAACCATTTACGAACAATGTTTTTATTAACAATCTTTAACAGCCGTTCTTAACTAGGGAACTACGGACTACAAGTTTGAGGTCCTGCGAGATATGCCTTTATACAACGTGCAGAACAGACAGACAGCAGCTTGCATGCAGACAAGACAGAGTACTTGGTGATTTTCATGACGAGAGGAAAGTGTCAAAAGCACGAATGTCGCTCGTAAAAGCGGAATGTCACAGATTCGAGCCCCGCTGAACTCAAACACGCGTGTGGCGAGACGCGCTCGCCTGCCTTTTCCGCACCGCCACGCGGTCTCCGCGCGCTCCGACACCGCGCCAGGCGACGGCACAAGCGTCAGATTCAAACGATGGGCCTCAGCTGGATTTTCTCAAGGTCCAGCATACAAATCCAGGCCCGGCCTGTTCCACCAGACAAGGCCCAAATTGAGGTGCCGGGCTCCAGGCAAGCGGGTCGGCAAACGTGTCGAGCCGTGAGTGACAAGGACCGTCAGAGCTCCGTCGCTTCCGTTTCTTGCCTTCCCGCCCAGCGACTTCTAACTCCGTCCTTCAGTTTCTTTCTCTGTAGATATCACCTTTTCTGTTCTTTTCCCCCTCGCCCTCTATGGGTTACAACATTGGGTCAGAGTTGGGATGCTAAATTATGGAGGTCATGCCGATCACGTGACCAGAAGTGTGTCAAAATGGCAGTCACGTAAATTCCTTCAAAAATCTTCTACTCCAGACCCACCAGTCAAAATGCTCCCAAATTTGGGTTACAACATTAGGACAGGGTCCTGATGTTAAATTGTGGAGGCCATGCCATTCCCGTGACGGCAAGTGTGTCACAATGGTGGTCGGTACATTCCTTCAAAAATTCTTCTCCAGAATCACCAGTAGGAGAGCTACCAAATTTGGGTTACAACGTGAGGTCAGAGTAGGGATGCTATAATTATGGAGGTCATGCCGGTCATGTGACCGAAGTGTGTCAAAATGGCCGACTTAGTAAATTTGGGGTAAATAGTGTAAATTCCTTCAAAAATATTCTTCTCCAGGCCCACCAGTCAGAATGCTGCCAAATATGGTTACAACATTGGGTCAGAGTTGGGATGCTAAATTATGGAGGTCATGCCGATCACGTGACCAGAAGCGTGTCAAAATGGCGGTCACGTAAATTCCTTCAAAAATCTTCTTCTCCAGACCCACCAGTCAAAATGCTCCCAAATTTTGGTGACAACATTATATTAGGCTCGGGCCCAGATAAGAAACACATCCAGTGGTCCTATTTTAAATCATTACTTGAACGCTCTCTCTCTCTCTCTCTCTCTCTCTCTCTCTCTCTCTCTCTCTCTAGTGCAGCCTGTGGCTGCTGGTTGCATCATTGGTTGGGACGTGGCTATGCCGCTGATGCAGTGTCCCCCTTACCAGTACACTGGTGCTCATTTTGCCAACCTCGAAGGATGACAGGCTGAGTCAACCTCCTGGTGATTAATTCAGCGCAACGGGGCTCGAACTCAGGACCCTAGGATCCCAAGCCGCCACCCTAACCACTAAGCCAACACCAGGCTTTACTTGAATGCACTGAGAGTGAGCGACGAAGCATGTCGAAGGAACACTTTAACCCCTCTCATGATCACAATTTGATCGAAAAGAAGAAAAGGAAAAAAACACATGGAAAGTAGCATTTCATCTTCCCTATAAACAAGCCTGGTATTGGCTCAATGGATAGGGTGGTGGGCTTGGGATCCTGAGTTCAAATCCCGCATGGTTGTTGAATTAATACCAGGTGGGGTTGACTCAGCCTGTCATCCTTCCGAGGTCGGCAAAATGAGTGCCAGCTTGCTGAGATGATCGAGCCATTCGAGTATCCTGCGTCAGAGTGGCGACCCGTCCAGGATTGTGCCCAATAGCCCAGGAGACTGCGAAGACAGCACCGACGCTCTGTACAGAGTATGGGCCCAATGGAATGGAATGGAAGGCTTAAGATACTAGGGTCTTGAGTTCAAGCCCCTGCTATACCATTGAATTAACACCAGGCTGGTTGACTCAGTCCGTCATCCTTGTGAGGTCGGCAAAATGAATACCAGCTTACTGGTAACAGGGGGGCACTGCATCAGCGGCACATCAGTGCCCCCATAAAATGATGCAGCCAAAATTCCTTGCAAGCGCCAAGGAACCACTAAAACCCCGTCGATAATTTCGTATAACCCATTCAAAATTAAACTAAAGCGAAATTAATTGATCGCCAAGCAAAACAAAACCTGTTTGGACCAAGTAGCAAGCAAGAGTCGAGAATAATAGTAAACCTTGAGGGGAGATCTGGGCATGGCCTGGGTAAAGGAATGTCGTGGTTAACACGAGGTCCAGCAAGTTATATTTATCGATCATCCTGGCAGGGGCGCAACAGCACGAGTATGGGGAGGTCTATTTGTGGACATGACACACTGTAGTACTGAACTGCTGCCCTCCCCACTCCCCACTCCTCCTCCTCCTCCTCCTCCTCCTCCTCCTTCTTCTTCTTCTCCTCGTCCTCCTCCTCCTCCTCCTCCTCCTCCTCCAAAATGCATCCTTAAAACTCTTCTATTTGTGGTATCAAAACACCCTTCCTGTCGCTATCCCATCTCCAGTTCTCCATTCAACAACACGGCACAAATATGACTGAAAATGGGATCACGTGATGTGTAAATACTATGCGTGCGTCATTATCCGCCACTGCCACTGCCACCTGTTCCCATCTCCGTTTCGACACGTACAGCACAACATGGTCCCAATCGTCACAAGTGACGTCACATCCGGTCTCGCGCATCCACAGGTCCACAACGCCGCAGTTCGCAATGCGCAATTAATAAGCCCGTCCGTACCATCGTGCGAACCGGATTCTGTGGCAAGACGTTTCGCTCCGGCAAAGCGGTAACTGCAGCGCGCGGCAAAGCCGTTCGAAAGGTCCTGACAATCAGAGAGCGTAACATTGCGCGCCCTTTACCCGGCGGAACTGTGGCGCAGAAGGCGGACCAATAGCTGACGCCAATATTACGGAAGACACGCCCAATATATTCACCAACCAATGACGCATAGCCGACACGCCCATCACATTCATCAACCAATGACGGATGCTGAGACGCTTCGCCAAATTCGCACCGGGAGCTGCTGAGGCGATTGTGAAGGGATGATTATTTTTGCGGTGCGTGGTGCGTCGTGGCGCATTGTTCATTACGGGTTGTTCATTTCATAATATTTCGAAATAAGAGCGACTGCGTTCGCCACAGATTGTTTTAATCCTCTTTCTTTCCTGATATTGGGTTGTCGGTGGGACGAGGTCGACCCATTAGCCTGTGTGCGTTGTTTCACGATTAATTAGACTCATTGAGTGACGTGAAATTGAAGACGGTGATGAGAGCGGTGCAGTCAGTAAGTTGTGGTAGTTTTTGCGGTTCTGGGTGGTATCGTCGGCCGTGAAGTGTGGCGGGAATATGTTTACTACGAACGCGAAAAAAGGGGAACAGGATTACTCCATATTTGTGTACGTAATAAATAGATTACCTCTTTCGAGACAAAACGCCATGATGTTTAACATTCTTAGTCACGTGTGGTGGTGGTGGTGGCCGTATGGCAGCTATCATTTCTTGAAGCGCGACTGTGTCGCTGATGCAGTGCCCCTCTACCAGTACACACACTGACACACTGGAACTGGGAACTCAGTTCGCCGACCTCGGAAGGATGACGGGCTGAGTCAACCCCCTGGTATATTAATTCAACGGCCGACGGGACTTGAACTCAGGACCCTAGGATCCCGAGCCGCCACCCTAACCACTGAGCCAACACCAGGCTCGTTAGCCACGTGTCATTCTCATACTCTCTTTTGGCTTGCCGAGTTATTTTCTTTACTTGCCTCTGTTTACTCCGATAGTGATATAAATCTAACTCCAGTTCTGTTATTTTATACTAACGAGAAGGGCACTCGGTAGAGTGCGTACCTCCACCACGTAATGCCTGATCCACGACAACATATTTGGTCCAATACATTTTTGAAATATCATGTTATGCAGGACTATATCGTTTTTAGCCCTATCTCTCAATGGTGAAGAATCACTTTAAAAATTAAATAATTCTCGTATCCAGATCCGGACTCGGATCTTCACCAAAATCGAATCAATTCTTCCTTGTCACACACCCAACATGTCCACCAAGTTTAGTCTGAATCCGTCCAGAACTTTTTGAGATATCGTGCTATATATCGTTTTTTGGCCCGATCTCTCAATGGTGAAGAATCACTTAAAAAATTCCACCAGTCAGATCCGGATCCGGATCTTCACTAAAATCGAATGAGTTTGTCCTTGTCACACACCCAACCTGTCCCACAAAATTTCATCCGGATCCAGTACACGAACAAACAAATACAGACAGAAAGGGGTGAAAACATAACTTCCTTCACCTTTGGTGGCAGAGGTAATAAATGCCTTCTTCTCCTTAATGGCGTTCCTTTTCTCACTACTCAACCACCCTGACCTCTTTCTGCTTATAGTTTTACACCTCATTGGAATGTATTTTCTCTGCACTCTACACATTTGCTCCTTGAAGGTTTCCCATTTCTCTGATGCTGATTGTCCTATTGTGAGCTTCTCCCAATATACATCATCCAACTCTCTCCTCGTACCCTCAAGGTTTGCCTTCCTGAAATCTAATAAACATATCCCTGCAACTACAGACCAATCAGCCTTCTGCCAATCATCAGCAAGGTTATGGAATCCATCATGGATATCTGTGAAGGGAGAGGGATGGGGCGGGGAACATGGGTAATCCAGATGGACATTACAGGGACTTTCAGGAAGGAAAGCAGGGAATTTGAAGGAGGTGGGCTTTTGGTGGATTATCGGGGGTAGAAAAGATCGAGGATTTGGATGGAGGATGATAATAGGTGGTGGTGAACAGCTGTTTTGAAGGCCTGGAGGGAAGAATGGAATTGAATAGAGTGAGGGAGTTTA
>CM068965.1:26319588-26335298 GCA_035128595.1 Eptatretus atami | reverse complement strand
AACATATTCAACTGAACCTTGGTACATGTTTTTATTATCATAAGTTACAGAACAAGTTCGAGTTTCAGGGCATTTCGTCAATTTTTCATGGAGTTGAAAATTTTCTTTACAAAATTTCTTTCACAGAGTTGAAAAACTTATTTCTTGCCTCCAGTTATGCCCTTTTTCGACTTAGAAAATACATCAGTAGGGGACATGTATTGCAAAGCAATTCTCGTTCTTATTTTCCTCTTATTCAGCCACTCCAGTGTGGTTTTAGCTTTGTGCTTCAGATCATTGTCCCGCTGAAAGGTGAATCTTCTACCCAGTTTCAGATTCACGGCTGACTCAAGCAGGTTTTCATGAAGGATTCTCCTCTACTTTACCCCGTCCATTGTCCCTTCTATGCTGACAAGCTTGCCAGATGTCCCTGCTGAAGAAAAGCATGATGCTGCCACCACCATGCTCGACAGTAGGGAAGGTGTTGACTGGGTGATGTGCAGTGTTAGGCTTGCACCAGATGTAATGCTTTGAATTCAGACTAAAAATGTTCAATTTTTTGTCTCGTCTGACCACAAAACGTTTCTCCACATGCCTGCAGTATTTTTTGCAAACTCCATATGAGCTATGACATGCGTCTTTTTCAGTAATAGCTTCGTTCTTGCCACTGTCCAGTGTCCATGGAGGCCGGCTTTGTGAAGGGAACGAGATATTGTTGATTGATGAACACTAACCCCCATCTCAATCAGAGAGCCTTGCAGATCTTTCAAAGTCATTGTTGGATTAACAGTGACATCATAAACCAGTTTCTGCTTACTCAGCTGCTGAGTTTGGATGGGCGACCTGATCTGGGTAGAGTCTGGGTGGTACGATACATCTTGAACTTCTTAATGATGGATTTTTCCATACTCAAAGGGATATTAATGAGTGACTTTGAAATCTTCTTATAACCCTCTCCTGAACGGTGTTTCTCCACACTTTATGTCTGACTTCTTTGAAAAGATCCTTGGTCTTCATGTTTGCCTTGTTTGGTTGACCAAGTGAGTTTCACCTTAAAACTCCTTATATAAGTGAGGGAGTTTAATTTTGCAGTTAAACCACTGATCAGGGCCCTGTCACACCTTGACGTTTTAGCCAGCGTATGGCAATGTATCAAAATGTATGTAAAACGCTGGCGTACGCTGAACTATTGATGTTTTTTTCAGTTTTGGCGTATTCATAACGAGTTGGACGTATGCATAACGTATTAGTAACGTACACAGAACGTTTCGATAACTTATAGATAACTTATACCAACGAATGCTTAGCGTGTTGTCGGCGTTCACAACCTATGCCCAACGATAGTCTAACTTATGCATAGCGTGCGGCAGCGTATCGCCGACGATCACGTGGCGTAGCCTATTAATAGGCTGCCGCTCAACGATTTAAAGCATAACCGCACTAGAAATCGAAGTGTCAACATCACCGTCATGCCGAAGAAAAAAAATAAAAATAAACCATGGAGTCTGGAACAATGACGGGTTCCTCCTGTGAAGCCCATTTTTATATACCAATTCCCATAAACGCTGCCAATACGCCATTATACGGTAGCTGTAAGTTAGAACACGTTCAGTAAGTTCTGTGGTCGTCCGGAAGACGTCAAATACGTCTACATACGTCAATATGCGTTGGAGATACGTTACACATAGGTTCAAAGCACGTTACTCATAGGTTAGAAATAAGTTTCGGGTACGCTAAACATTACCTCGACGTGTTTTCGACTTATGAGTAACTTACAAGTAACGTGTGTCGACGTGTGTCAACGATCGCATAACGTGCCTACAACTATTAGCCAGCGTATGCGGAACGTGTGAGTCATACGCTGCATACGTCGAAAAATTTTGAGCATGCTTAAAATTTGTTGACGAGCTCGGCGTACTACGACGTATGCCAGCGTGCTTCAGCATGCTCTTAACGTATACAAAACTTACCCATAACGTATTCGACGTGTGCCAGCTTTTAGACAAAATTTTTCATACGTCGGCATACGCTGGCTAAATCGTCAAGGTGTGACAGGGCCCTTACATACAGGTAAAACCTATTACACTTATCATTTAACCTTTCAAACAAATAATTTGCTCCTGAAGTGATTTCGGGTTAATTGGGCAAAAGGTTTGAATACTTGTGCAACTGAGAATCTTCTCTGTTAATCAAACTTATTCACATTTTATCTGCATTTTTGCAGATAAATAGCCAGCTTATTTGCGAGCTTTATCACTTTGGAGTAGTTTGTGAAGACTCTATATAGTAAGTTTCATTTGAAAGCAGCATGTAATAAGCTCAGGTGGCATCAAAATGTGAAAATTTTGGAGGGGGGGGGTGAATGATTTTGCAGGATATTGTATTTTTAAATGGAAGAAAGGTGGGGATCCATAGCTAGATTGTAATAAGAATAGAATGGACCATGTGATCATGTAGTTTAGATTACTCTTGTATCAGGGAAGTTTTCAGAGTAAGTCGTCTTGTTGAAAGTGCACTTAACTGAGGAGGCAGTGAGTGTTCACTTTAAGACCAGTGTCGACTATAGAGTAAGTTTGTTCTGTAAAACCTCCTGTTTTATAGCCAAGCTGGATGAGGACTTGATCACAAAGGCACAACGAGGAGGAAACAGCACAGACTGTTTGGTCAGCACACTGTAGGCCATGGTGGCAAGGTCAGCTGCAGAGCCTTGGAGAGGAGGCATAAGACTTTGTATTGTGGCCACTCTGTGGGACAGGACGGGCCGGAAAATTCCACGCCCTCAGCCGTGGACGGCCAATGATAGGGACCCGCCATGCATGAAGTGGTCTCAATGTTTACAAGGGCTGTGGCCATGCTGCAAGTTGTGGTTGGGGTTGGAGGCGGACCTCCCTCTCTTCATCACCATACCTCTCCTCATCTCCGGTCCTGTGCTGCACTCACCCTATGCAACACTAACCCTGTGGAACGCCAGCCTGCACGGGCCATACCGGACCCAAAACCAGCTCGTGCCTTGCTCATTCCCCATTGTTTTGCGAGTCCTGGTATTTATTTTTGGTGCCATAGTGGGTTATTTCTCTCCTTGTACCCTTGTACATAAGTTTGAGTGTCCATTCATCCCTACATATGTCTGTCGATCACTCAGTTTGTCCATTTTATTGATGGCGTCTTGTCTACCCGTATCCCCGTATTTTTTTTAATCAACCCCATTTTAGCTATTAGAGATGTTTTCCCACCTTTTACCTCTCACGTTGCACCGCCAAGTTCGGTCTCGGATTGGAGTGATCCTTGGAGTTTTGCAAATTGTAAAGAACATTTAATTGAATGCAGTGTAAGTTTGGTAAGCCCGGCGATCATCAGGAGTAGTAAAAGCTCCCAGCATGGCGGTGTCGCTAGTCAGACCCGCCAACATGACAATATATACAGTGCTACCCAACCAAGCCCACAACTCCCCCTGTAAGCCATGATGTGGCAAAACGTCAAACCCCCATCCCCTCCACCCCCTCACTCCCAGCTTCCACCAAGCATACACCATAAAGATAGCCTCTTAGTGGTTCAAGAAGACAATACTTGATGGTGATTGAATTGATAAGCCTGGTGTTGGCTTAGTGGTTAGGGTGGCTGGCTTGGGATTTCAGGGTCCTGAGTTTGAACCCCGTTGCAACTGAATTAACACCAGGTGGAGTTGACTCAGCCTGTCATCCTTCCGAGGTAGGCGAAATGAGTACCAGTGAACTGGTATAGGGGCACAGCATCAACGGCATAGTCACGCACCAACAAAATGATAGCTACCTGGCAGCCATGCTGCCATATGCAAGAAGAATATAATTGATGCGATAAACATAGATTTGAATCCCTACCCGATTTTCCTCTATTTGTGAGTGTCTCTCATGTAATGTATGGAGAGTATTTTTCCATCATACATAAGGTATGTCAACATAATGCCCTTCATAAACCAATTTTCACTGTTGTGGGCCTGTGACTTTATTCGTGTTCCTATGTGCAGGTGATCAGGCATGGCATTCCAATGCATGCACGCATGATTCACTCCCTCAGTGGGAAGAGGATGTCCATCCCTTATGGGAAGAAAGGCCAGGTCTGCTTCACCATACTTTCAGTAAAAATTTCCTTTCAATAAATGAGCCTTTTGAAGAAAAAATATTTATAAAAGCATTTCATGTGATATCTTTTTTTGGTCACTCTCATGTGCATTTGTTGTTTTTATTTATTTCCGGTTTGACTGTTTGCAGTACCTTCTCTCGGTCGACCGCACTTTACTCAACAAGGAGCTTCTTACAGGTTTGTTGGTTGCACCACAAACGAAGACACCGCAGTTTGATTAGGATCTACCTGAGAATACATTTATAACAGTGTGTCTGCACCACAGCTGTGGAGGAACTTCCGAGGGTGAAACTGCACTTCAACCATAAACTTCAGGACTCAGACATGCTGAATAGAACACTTATTCTCAGCAGGTTGGTGGGTACAGCTGTTGACAGTGTCTAATATACACTATTAAAATTTATGGGGAAGGTGGGTCGGGGTGTGGTGAGGAGGAAGCAGAAAGTGGGGCCATGAGGTGAAGGGATGCTCAAGAGGAGGACACAGAGGTGTGGGGTTGGGAGGACGTAGACATGTAGGGGATGATGATGAGTAGTGTACCGACCTGGAGGGGTTTGACATGAATAATGGACGTGAAGGGGAGTCGATGGTCATGTGCGGGCAACCTCTACAAACTGGACTTCTCATGATCCTCATTCTAGATATACGAAGACAGACATCATGAGATGGGTGAAATAAGGGTATTTTTGAAGGCACGGAGCAAAATAGTGGTCTAAGTATGGGGGGCGGGGTGGGGTGGGCGGTCGATAGACCAAGCTTCTGTGAGTTAGACAGGTTGTGGGAAGGAAAACTTGTGCAGAATAAGGAATAAGAAGAAGAAGAAGAAAAGGAATAGATCATGATGAGAAAGAACAAGTGAGGTGTTCCGGATGGAGAAATAATGCAAATGAAGCATTTTAACTTTATAATGTAAGAATCAAATTAATTAAATTAGGAGGAATATTAGAATGAACGAAGGAAAGAAGTAACAGGCAGAATGAGTTTGGTTTCTTTGGAGTGAAAATAATTGTTTTGTTTATGTGTTTTCAAACGAAGAGGGAGAAAGAAGGTAAAGTTGAGGAGCATGAAAGTGAACACTCAGGATAAAGTGGAACGAGGCGTGCAAGTTTCAGAGCAGAGACAAAATTGGCACGTCCACCAGCTGAGGCCTTGGTGAGTAGGCCAGACACTGATCACAGGGACACAAATTCAACAATACACAATAATGTATTGTCAAACAAAGAAAGTTGGACAAAAACACAACCAACAACACATTGACTAAAAGATAACAGCAAGACACAATGGAACTGGCCCAGAAAAGTTCACTTTGATGAACTGGATGCAGGCATTGCACGAGCCAATGTCCAATGCACTCGGACCCGAAACCCTCTGACAGGTTAAAGGTGGCAGTGTATAACATTCTTAACACAAAGTGTGCCCTAGTTAGTTCAGACCTTGCAGTAATTATCGAGCCCATTATTGGTGTTCCAAAACATCACACAGACCCTGCCATCAGACCTGCCCTATGCATAAATATCATCATTTTCAAATTTTGTGGCCACACAATAACCACTCATTGCACCACACCATGTGTCACAGTGCAACGAACAAACTGATAACAGAAATATTGCAACAAGAAAGGCATGCACAGATAAGATAAAGTATCCCCCATCCCACCGACAGACAGACTCGCAGTTGCATCACTCTTTGCTGGCTGATATGGAATTTATTCAATGCTGGTCTGATAAATGGAACACGGCCTTAAATTCTGGCAAAATCTCACACTCTCACTCTATGGATCTGGAAGAATCATCAAACAAAACAAATACACCTATCTATGTCCATTGTCAGCCACTGGAAGAGGCTGTGACCTCCACTGGGCCTACAATATAGAAAAGTTGGCTTCCAAAGACACAGACTGGGCATTCTCCATCATTCCAAGGGAAAATCAGAACTGCTCACAGACCACACGGCCTTTGTCTGTCTCTCAGTATATTGCTGCTCTCCGCTATTGGCTGGAACCCATATCTCACCTGGAATCTATGGAATTTAAAGGACTCAACATTATGGGAATCTTTCAAGATGAGGTTGAAAACCAATGGCTGTTGCTCTCACATGGCAGAAAGGTCAGTGACTTCTATTTTTGTACTCTCCTCTGGTCTTGCAACATCTGCTCTCTCATCCTTCTGACCCCTGCCCCTTCCCCCAGTTCCTCCAGGAAGTATAGACAGGAGGTCCTCGCTTTATGTCCAAGATACATTCCATAAAAGTTGGACTTGTAACGAAACGATGGATAGCAGGAAATTTTTAGTTTATCTGGAATTGGAATTCCAGATAAGGTATTGTCATTATCCATCCGTCCGTCCGTCTCCTATTTCGACGTTTGCAGCCAAACTGCTTGGCCGATCCAGCTGAAATTTGTCAGCAAGATTCCGCTCCTGACTAGTAACAAGGATTGCAAAGCTCGTTCAGGTCACGTGACTTTAAATATGTCAAATGGTGGACTTAGTAAATTCCTTCAAAAATCCTCTTCTCCCGACCCACCAATCAGGATACCTCCAAATTTGGGTTCCACCATTGTGCCAAGGAAGAGAAGTTAAATTGCGGAGGTCGTGCCGATCAAGTGACCGGAAGTGTGTCAAAATGGCGGGCTTATTCAATTTTTGGCAAAATCGTGTAAATTTCTTCAAAAATCTTCTTCTCCAGACCCACTAGTCAGAATGATACCAAATATAGGTGGCAACATTAGGACAGGGTCCAGATAAGCTACAGGTCCAGTGGTCCTAATTTTCCCCAAAATAATTAGTGTAATTGAGAAGGGATGCATTCCAACACATAATTTACGTCCTATTCAATACCATATCTTTTAACTATTTTATAATGATAATTTAGCGGTCTTACACCTTGAAAATCTCGATTTGTCTCTGCCACGCTGCTTGCATCAGTCCTTCGCCCTCTAAATTAATCTTCCCACGAAGCCAAGTGGTTTCCTCCACGGACCGAGGCTCCAGCCTTTGTGCCAGCAAATACACTTGTGCCACGAAACCCGACACTCATGCTGTGACCCTCTGCGGTGTCCATATTGGACCTCACAAAAAGCTCCCGTGGTTGCGACTCCCACTATGGCAGTCATGCCCATTTCAGCCGCGTCTGCAGCACGGACCACGTTACCCGAACAGCACGCCTTGCGTGCCGTGTGCCATGCCGTGCTGTCTGCACGGCCCTCCTAAGGTCTTAAAAATAATTTGAACAGTTGTCGGTGGCAAACCAAGAGAGCGAGCGATACCGGTTGTTCACCATTCTTATTTCGTTTCACTTTGTCTAATTTGACATCCAGAGTTACACTACTGCGCGTTTCCGCTTACGTGCAGGTTCACCCTTTTTGTTACCACTTCGTTTACCTCTCATTGTTGAACGATTACCCTGGTAAAGTACACAAATATATAATACAGAACAGTACTGTATGTGGTGGCGTTAAGTCCGACAATGCACAGTGTGAAACAGAGTCTGGGAGGGAGAGGACACAGTGCTTTGTGGGGTGGAACACCTGGTAACTGATTTTCCATCCAATGGATGTTAGTGCGGGGAATTGTTGGATGTACAGTAGAATGAAAATGTTCCGAAGTAACTTATGGACTTGTATGCGAAATGATGGATAGCGGGAAGAATTATATCGGGGACCTTCTCTATGTTCTTCCAGTAATCCCCTCCTGGTTAAAATCCCCAAATCCCAGCTTTCTCTGCACCTCCACTCCTCTGTTCTTATTTTCTCCATTCTGTGGAACTGCCCTCTTGAGACTATTAAATTGCATGTTTCCCTCCGGGATTTCAAGCAAGCGATGCACCTCCATCTCATGTCACTTTCCATCTCCACCTGTGCTCTTTATGACATCCATTAACCCGACCTAACCCAACAGTCCGACCTACATGGGTGTCCTATCAACAGTTTTTAGGTTAGGTATGTCCTTCCCTCTTGGATTTTTTTTTGGTGTGAACAAAGTCAAGACCAACAAGCTGCTTAGGTGATTGGGGGGGGGGCACCGACAGCAGGGTTGAAGCACAAAATAGAGGAAGACTTGGACATATAGGGTGTGGTGAGGAATGAGGTCTAGGGGACTATGCATGAGTGGACAACATGGATACAGAAGCAAACTCTCAGGAGGGAAAAACTGGAAATTTGGAAGAAGGGATTGGGTGGGGTGGGTGTGGTGGTTAAATGGGTAGAAAAGATGTTGGTTTTGGGTGAGGGGTGATCTGAGATGGTGGTGAACACAGCTGTCTTAAGACCTGAAGGAAGAATGATATTGAAAGAGATGTGGCAGTTGGTTCCACAGATGGGGGAAAAGGGGAACAAATGAGTGGAAGTGAGCAGTTATCCTGGATTTTGGGAGTTTCACCAGATGGAGGTTGATGGTGGACCATGTGTGCCCTGCAGAAACCTGGGGGTGGGGAAGGGGGGAAATGCAGAGAAAGAGTAGAGGGTGCAAGACCAGAAAGGTGGTGGTAGAAGACAGAGAGACCACCATGAGTCTGGTGTGGCTCAGTGGTTAAGGCAGTGGCTTGGGATCCTTGGGGTCCTGAGTTCGAGCCCGCTGGCCACTGAGTTAGCATCAGTGGGGTTGACTCAGCCTGTCATCCTTCTGAAGGTCGGCGAAATGAGCACCAGTGTACTGGTAATTATCCCTGCAGGGTCGAAAGCGACTAAAGGGTTGGCGTCAGGCAAGCTCCGACTCGTTAAAAAAAACATTGCCACAAGAAAGGGTACCATGATTGGAGCCTGCAAAAAGCTGACCTCTGCTCAGGGATGAAGGCTTTCAAATGGTGTGATGATGATGATGATGAGAAGACAGAGAGACCACCGACCTGTCTGCAATGGGAAAGTGATAGGCCTATATATTCAGCTTCATTGTGTGAGGTTCCAATAATCTTGAAGGCCTTGGTTTCCACTGTGGCAAGCTGAGCAAAATGTGAGACAGGAGAGCGCCAGGCCAGAGGGGAGAGCAGTATAGTACTCTATCTATCAAGCTGCGAATGAAAGCCATGTAGGTGAAGACAGGAGTTCAGGTGTGCCAAGGAAGGACTTTGTATGACAGAGGATTCCCAGTCGGTGACTGACTTTGAAGGCCAGCTTTGAAATTTGGTGTGCCCCAAAAAGATAATGACTGACAATGAGACCCAGAAGCTTGAATGAAAGGACTTCTTCAAGAGGATTATTAACCTCCGCCATCGAAGATGGACGGAGGTTACTGTTTTCACCCCTGTCTGTTTGTTACTACAAATCTAAAGATTTCGTAAGATATATTGATGACTTCCGTCATCTGTTTGTGTGTTTGTGTGTGTGGTTGTTGTTTGTAGGCACGATAACTCGAGAACGAAGAAGCTACCAATGTCAAATTACACCACGTGATTCAGGAGGGGTGATGGCTAGTGCTGATTAGATTTTGGTCAAAATTGGTCAAAGGTCAAGGTCACAGTGAGGTCAAACATTCGATTTTAATGTTTGGTACAGAATCATCATAGAAACTTCTGGTTGCGTCGCTACCTTCTCTAGAGACAGCTTTTATTAGACAAGGTCAGAGGTCAAGTGACAATTCGTAAGTACCAGTCTATGACTGCTTGTTTTGTTTGTGAACAGTATTACGGAAAAACTCCTCGACGGATTTCGACGAAACTTGGTGGGGGATTAGGTATGGTCCAAGGATCATGCCATTAGATTTTGGACCTGGCCAAAGTCCAATTGGCCGCTATGGCGGCCATTTTGAAAAAATATTTGAATTTTTGTTTTTGCATTTCTACATGTTTTAGATGATTCCAACCCCCCCCCCCCCAAAAAAAAAAAAAAAAACATTATTAGAGAAAAAAAACCAGAAATTTGTCTAAGTTTTTTTTCTCTCTAACAATTTTTTTTTAGAGAATTGAAATTGGAGTATGTGAGTACGAATTGAGTAGTGGAAATGAATAGTATGTAAAAGTTAAAAGGAAAGTTGCAAACCTATAACTCTGTTGAGCACTGTTGATGTCAAATTGAATGAATAGGATATGGTTCACTTAGTGACCTAGCAGTATTGGCGGCGGAGGTTTTGCACTCTACCGAGTGCTCCCCCTCTAGTTAAGAAAGTAGTGGGGGCTGAATGCTAAACTGATGAATCAGTTATAAAACCTATGTGGAGGAGAGGAGTTTATTATGCTTAGCATAGTGTATGAAATTGGTTATGCAACACTTTAATTGTACAAATGCCTTGTTTGACATGTGGGATTGAGTTACAGAATAATTTTTGAAAGAGAGATTTGATGGGATATAGCAACATGATTGAATATTGAATTTGTTTCCTTTTTCCAACTCTGTAACGGCTTATTGACCCCATAGGCCGGATGGACCACCTGTAGAAGCACAATGTGACCTTCTCGTGGGTTGCGATGGTGCCTTTTCATCTGTCCGTCGACAGCTCATGCGTTATGCCACCATGGACTTCAGCCAAACATTCATCAAACACAACTACATCGAGCTCAACATTCCACCCACAACCAGCGGAGAGGCAAAAAACTCAAACAAAACACATCTGCTAATCAATTGTTGTTTTACATGTGGGCTGGTAAGATAGCCTCATGGTATGCACACTCACTTCTGAGCTGTTTAGCCTGGATTTGAATCTTGACTCAGCTATCAACCATCACGCTGGTGTTTCGCAGGGAGGGTGTGAGGCATCCATGCATATGCCGCCTCTCGAACGGACGTTAAGCGTTAAGTTGGGTGTCGCGTCTTCCAGCATTCATGGGTGGATGTGGATGTTAAAGATCCAATGGTGTCCCTTGCAAAGAGTAGGTGAGCTGTCTCTGGCACTCTGAACAAATTACAAATCCCTGCCCTAACGTATAGGAGGCATTGTATCAGTGGCACAGCCACACCCACACCCTCCCCCCTTACTCCCTACCTTCCCAGAAAATTATGTTGCCCACAGCAATGTGCTACATACAAACGAAGAAGAAGATTATTTTACATGATGTGCTGCATTGAGGGCCAGCCACATGTTAAATACAAACCTACCTCATCTTTGGGCCGTCTCCATGTTATGTACAAACCAGCAAAATGAGATGTAGGTTTGGATATGTGCGTAGAGGTTCGCAGGGAGGGAGCAAATATGTTATATATATATATATAATCTATCTATCTAGCATGAGACCCTTTTCCTCTTATAGACCACAGACAGGGTGGTGTGTGGTGGAAATGTCCTATTGGAACAGGATCCACGTGGCGATAGCCATTGTAGCACATGCTTCCCAGTCCCACAACAGTGTAGGGGTCTCATGCTCACACTGCACGGGGTTGAATAGGAGAGAAATAACAAGTATCTAGTATAAATATTGACTTGGAGATAACAAATATAAATATTTAGAGTACAATATTACTCAAAGGATGTACACATGTGCTAAAGGTGGGTTTTCACGGGACACGCGAACGGTTCGCGAAGGATGCGAATGTCGAAAAAATGGCAAAGTCCAACATTCGTATTTTAGGCTCCAAAAGTCGCCAAACATGCGCGGGGTTCGGAAGCGTCGTCAATGTTCGCAGGAGTCGTTTTTTGTTCGGCGGGAATTTTAAAAAAGTTTGAAATTCCCGCCAAACAAAAAACGACTCCTGCGAACAATTGACGACGCTTCCGAACCCCCGCGCATGTTTGGCGAACTTTTGGAGCCTAAAATACGAATGTGGACTTTGCCATTTTTTCGACATTCGCGAACCCGAACCGTCTCGCGTTTGTCCCGTGAAAACCCACCTTAACCTGCTACAATTCTGGCATATTCGTCATTATTTTAGGAACCATGTGACTTCCTACAACCATGCTTTTCTATTTGTTTGATGATTTGATGCACCATTCTCTTTACAGATCGTTGGTGCTGCCGAAGCAGTTTCTTGGCAACGGTATGCCTGGTGTTGGCTTAATGGTGAGGGTGGTGGACTTTGGATCCCAGGATCCTGAGTTCAAACCCCACTCTGCTGTTGAATTAATACCAGATGGGGTTGACTTAGCTTGTCATCTTTCTGAGGTTGGCAACCTGAGTGCCAGCTTGCTGGTATCCTGTGTCAGAGTGGCAACCCATCCAGGATTGTGTCCACTAGCCAAGGAGACTGCTTAGGCAGCACCAACGCTCTGCACAGAGTGTGGTCCCAATGGATGGATGGATACTGTGTGGTTTACTGGTTTGCCATTGCCTTCCAACATTGTTTGGCTGTGCTCTACTGCATTTAAATACTGACCATCAAGCAAGGAAGCAGCATGTACCATTAAAAAAAGTTTTTGGTATGACTGCTGGGGACTGAACCACCAACCTCCTGGACTTTGAGCAGAAGACTCTCCAACCATTCATCCATCCATTAGGACCATGCTCTGCACAGAGCATCAGTGCTGCCTCAGCAGTCTCTTGGGCTATTGGGCACAATCCTGAATGGGTCACCACTTCGACGCAGGATACTCAAATGACTCAATCATCCCAGCAAGCTGGTACTCATTTTGCCAACCTCAGAAGGATGAACAGACTGAGTCAACCCCACCTGGTATTAATTCATCAGAAAAGCAGGATTTGTACTCAGGACATAATGATCCCAAGCCTGCTACCCAAACTATTAAGGCAACACCAGGCATACTCTCCAACCATTACACCACTAAGTCTGGTTATACTTGTCTACAGTGTGGTTTAAAGATCACTTCATGAGTTCAGAGCCTTCATTATATGTCTTTAAATCTCAAACCCAAATAAATCTTTCTGGCAATTATAATAGGTACTCAGCCATGAGAAGCAGTTGCAATGTCATAAAGCTTATTGCAACAATTATAATCCCACAACTACGTAGCAAGCTCCACTTCTATTGATTCTTTCTCCGACCTCCTCTTTCTCACATCATCACCGAGAGAATATCTACCAATCAGCACTGAACGTTTAAATTGCTTCCTGAAGACAAAATACAGAAGACTATTCGAGCTTCAAATGATGTTTGCAACTGAAAATGAAAATTAATAATATTTATCACTTTAGTGTGGTCATTGTTCGTCATTCCACTGTCTAATGGACACACCGCTGCAAGCTCTGTTTGGACAGTTATTAATGAATAATGGAAGTCAGCAAACATCAATCCTGTCCGCAAGAAGAATGCAAAAACATTCGACAAACTATAGATCCATAAACTTACCTCAAATAATAAGCAAAGTCGTGAAATCTATCAATGATGATGACCAAGTCTTTCCCCTTTTCAAACGGCCTGATCTCAGATCATCGGTTTGGAGTCCATCTTGGTCCCAACTCTGGACATGCTTTGTCTTCGCTCTCAGCGATGGTAAGAGGCCCTCATCCTCAAACGAAAGCTGCTAGGATATCTCAGGTGTTAGACAGTCTGGCATCCTGTGCTGCTTGCCAAGTTTGCTGCCTGGGGCTAACAAAGCCACCTTTGTACCTGGATTTCTGACTTCCTCCCCTTGTGCAGTCAACATGTTGTTATCAATGAAAACTTATCCCCATTAGAGACTGGAATGCACCAAGGCAGTGTCTGGGATCCAATCTTGTTCTTCATCTACATCAATGACCTCTACAATGCTCTGAAAAACCCTCTTTTACCTCCTGTAGATGTCTCCACATTGTATCTTCCAGTACCCCCAGCAGAGTGATGGGCAGATAGGAACTACGTCACTCCATTGATCTGGAATTGAGTGGATGCTGGTTTGATAAATGGAACATATCCTTTAATCCTGGCAAATCTCAGTCTCGCTATCATTCTCAAAGGGTTATCAAATTGACCCACCTATCAATTTCTGTGGTCAGGCACTGAAAGAGGTTCATATCAGTATCTTGAACTTCTAGGCTTCACCATCAGGCATTAGCTGGACTGGGCTGACCATATAGCAGAACTGGACTCCAAAGCCAGCCATTGACTCAGCATGCTCTGTCATTTCAAGTCTTTCCTTGGAAAGACTTAGAGCTACTCAGCAGACAAGGCCTTTGCCCTTTGCTCAGTGGATTACTGCTCTCACCTATGGGGTGGGAACCCAGCATCACATATCTCTCCTGAATTCTGTGGAATCTAAAACTCTCAACATGATTGGCATCTCACACAATGAGGCCAAAACACAAGACAAGTTGCTCTCACATCACATCACAGACAAGTTGGTGGCTTCTTTATTTTCTACTGCTGCCTCTGCTCTCAGCCGTCTGACCCTCTCCAGATTCTCCAAGATGCACAAGCTTTTCCATAAACTCCAAAAATCCAGGCTGACTGCAGTACACCTCCACTGAATTATTCATCTTTTCTTCCATTTGTGGAACAGCCTTCCTGAGACAGACAGTTCAATCACACTCTTTCCTCCAAGGTTTCAAGCAAGCAGTGTACCATTTAAAAAAAATTATGTATTCGTATGCAGCCTGTAGCTGCTTGGCTGCATCATTTTCTGGGGTGAGGCTGTGCTGCTGATGCAACACCCCCTGTTACCAGCATGCTGGTACTCATTTCACCAACCTCAGAAGGATGACAGGCTGAGTCAACCCACCTGGTGTTAATTCAACAATTGACAGGGGCTTGAACTCAAGAAGATCTTATGCCAGCCACCCTAACCGTTAAGCCAACATCAAGCTAGATGTCATTCCCCATCTCTACTCACAATTGTTTCTACCCCAGTGAACCCCACCTAACCCAACCCTCTTACTTACAGTTTAATATGTTACCCCCACTCTTCTCTTTTCCTGTTCATATTGCTAGTTGTGTCCAACTGTTTTCCCATTGCTGCATTATCTGTTCAGTGCATCTCCCCCTCCCTCTGTCTTCACACTCCTCCATGAACTGAGGTTTTGCAGAATTTTATGGTTTGTTTATCCTCTTTATTTAAACACAAGTCATTGGCTCTTCCAGCATCATGATCATATCACTGTGAGGAAAGTAATCTTTTGTTTTGTGCAGTTTGCCATGGAACCCAATTTTCTTCACATATGGCCACGAAACACCTTCATGATGATCGCTCTGCCAAACACGGTAAACCATATTGCACTTATGAAGTAAACCATATTGTAAACCATATTGCACTTATGAAGTAAACCATATTGTAAACCATATTGCACTTATGAAGTAAACATATTGTAAACCATATTGCACTCTGCCAAAACCTCGTAGAAAACAAACATTTTAACAGAAATTAAGCAACTTTTATGTTACATATCTACATCTAACCATTGTCAAACCATGTATGATAAGTGTTACCGTTTTGCTGCAAAGTTATTATAAACTAGAATCCTTATCAAAATATCCTTAAAAAAAAATTTTTTTTTTAACAGGAACAAGGCTCATGGTAGACAGAGCTGTGTAAAACTGACAGTGGGATAAACATCAAGGGAATGAATGACCAGGAAAAGAGGAAAGGGAAGGGGGGAGGAAACACTGATATTAGTAAGTAGGATTGATGGTTGGGTTAGGAAAGATTAATGGGGGTAATGAAGATCATGGATCAGAATTGTGGATGACAAGAGATGGCGGTGTACTGCTTGCTTGATGTCCTAGATCGAAGAGTGAGACAGAATAGCCTCTGGAAGGTGGTTTTCCAATATAAGCGGAGAAGCGAGGAATAAAGGAGTGAGGTGTCGCAGTCAGATCTTCT
>CM068965.1:26303840-26316489 GCA_035128595.1 Eptatretus atami | reverse complement strand
GAGAATCCTTGATGAAAACCTGCTTGAGTCAGCCATGAACCTGAAAGTGGGTAGGAGATTCATATTTCAGCAGGACAATGATCTGAAGAACAAAGCTAAAGCTACACTGGAGTGGCTGAATATGAAGAAAACTAGAAGGGCACTCAGTTGAGCGCATACCTCCTCCATGTAATACCTGATCCACGAGAACATATCGGGCTCAATACATCTTTGAAATATCATGCTATACAGCACTATATCGTTTTTGGCCCTATCTCTCAATGGTGAAGAATCACTTTAAAAATAAATAATCTCGTACAGTCCATTCGGATTTCACCAACTGAATCAATTCGTCCTTGCCACACACCCAACCTGTCCACCAAGTTTCGTCCAAATCCGTCCACAACTTTTTGAGATATCGTGCTCTATATCAGTTTCTCCTTATCTCTCAATGGTGAAGAAAGACTTACAAAATTATAATAGTCGGATCCGGATCCCGATCTCCACCAAAATCGAATCAGTTCGTCCTTGTCACACACCGAACCTGTCCACAAAATTTCAACCGAATCCGTCCACAACTTTTTGAGATATCCTGCACACAGACAAGCAAACAAACAGACAAGCCGGTAGGCGGCCATGGGTCGCCGAGCATCCGATGACCTGTGGACCCTGATCTGAGTTAATCTAGTACTAAGTACTTACGAAATTGCAATCGAATCGGTTAACCCGTGTATGAGCAAGGGGATTTCAATGGTCATTTTGCCCGAAAATGCACCATTGACCTTTGACCCCTGACCTAGCCAAGATAGGTCAATATGTCCTGAAGCAAAGTTGTAGTACTCATTGAGTACTATGTACCTATGAACTTTCATTTGTATCGGTTAACCGTGTAGGAGCAAGGGTGCCTTAAATGGTAATTTCGCCCGAAAAATGCACTTATTGACCTTTGCCCTGACCTACTCGAAATAGGTCATTATGCAAATGAGCAAAGTTGTAGTACTCATTACGGTCTATAAGCATGTAAAGATTCATTTGATTCGGTTCAACCATCTTGGAGCTAGTGTACTTTGAATTTTCAGCGGAATGCTCAATGGCCCTCGGACACCCAAGTTGGAGAGGTTACGATTTGGAAACTTAAAGATATAGAAAAAAGGATGTCAATATAGCAGATAGAGAAACACCTTAAGATTATGCATACCAAATCTCATCGAGTTCCATCTACTGATAACTACTCGGTCAATTTGAATGAAAAGTACCGAAAATGCGGTTTGATATCGGAAATCCCAAAGTTCGAGGGGGTGCTGTGGGTGAACAAAGATATAAATCGAAAATCCGGCCGATTGTTTGTGCACAAATCATTCAGATGATTAGTGTGAATTTTCATGACCATCTGACCATAACCCTAGGAGGAGTAGCATTTGGCGCGAAGGCACCTCCAGCTCTTGCATATTATCGATTTTTGCCCTTTGACCCCTGACTAAGCAATATCGGTCAAATATTCCTAGGCAAAGTTGTAGTACTCATTGCGTGCTATGAACCTGCAAAGTTTCATTCAGATCGATGCACTCACCAGGTCGCTAGGGGGCCTTCAATTTTCGCCAATTTTCGGGCATACCCATTTGTAGGGGGCGCTGCGGGTAAACTATTCCATATGTCACAAAAACCGGAATATATTTGGTAGAGCATCACCTGTAGATGATGCATGCCAAATTTCATAAGCCTACGTGGGATAATGGCTTTCGAAATTGATTTCGTGTGAACGTACCGATTTTGAAGGTTTTTCGGCTGTTGCTAGGGAACCAAAGCGTCCTAGCAACCATCACAATTCCAAAGCATTAGGTGACTAGGTCATAAGATGTACCTACCACCTGAGTTTGGTCAAAATCGCCCACGTTTACTACCAATTATCTGATGACAACACGAAAACAAACATCCAAACAAACAGACAGAATTACTGACAATAAGGGTCACCTATTTTGGCAACCCAACAGACAGAAATGGGTGAAAACATAACCTCCTTCACCTTTGGTGGCAGAGGTAATAATTTTTCTTGAGTTTCCTAGTCAAAAAAGTCCTGACTTGAACCCAGTGGAACCTTTATGGAGAGAGTTGACGATTGCAGTCCATCGATGATCTACATCAAACTTGGCAGGACAAAAGCAATTTTCACATGAAGAATGGCTAAAGATGTCACCATCTCACTGTGAAAAGCTGGTGGAGACCTTCCCAAAAACACTCATAGCAGTCATTGCTGTAAAAGGTGTTTCCATCAAATACTGACCTTTGTGGCTGAATACTTTTACAACCAGTGAATTTTTATTTGGACTTATTTTTTGCAGGTATTCCTAACATGTAACCTCCTTCAACTATAAGTGTTTAGTTTGATCTCTTCAGTTATAAACAAAAAAGTTCATTTGGAAAAACTGTTTCTACGTAATTGGTAATTCATCTAAAGGTGGCATAATTGGAAGGGGTGACGACTTTTGCAGGCCACTGTATGTGTTATCATTCACTGATGGGCTTTATTAGCTCACCTGGAACGTAGTTTTGGGGAGCTTACGGGATGGCGCGTAATCCATCAGTCCGTCCGTCCATCCGTCCATCCACAAATACTTGCAACTTCTTCTCTGAAACTATACTTACGATTTTGATGAAACTTTGCCACAACGTTCATTGCCAAAATTGGTTCATGGCATTAAAAAAAAATCGGGCCCTGAGGGTTTTATGGGGGTTGCCCCCCAAAATAGGTATTTGCTTTCTTCTCAGAAATGACACACAATTCTGATGAAACTTCACCACAACCTTCATTACCCATGATGTACCAAAGTTTGTTCATGACATTAGAAAAATCGGGGTCTAAGTGGGTGTAAAGGGGGGGGGGGGGTTGCCCCCAAAATATGTATTTGCTTTCTTCTCCGAAATGCTACACACAATTTTGATGAAACTTGATCGCAACCTTCATCACCCATGATGTACTAAAGTTTGTTCATGCCATTAAAAACTGGAAGTCTAATGGGGTCTACACAGGTGGGGGTTGCCCCCCAAAATATGTATTTGCTTTCTTCTCAGAAACTAAGCACATAATTCCGATGAAACTTGACCATCTTCACCACCCGTGATGTACTAAAGTTTGTTCACGCCATTAAAATAATTGGGGTCTAAGGGATTCTACGCGGGCTTGGTCTTATCACTTCCCAACTCATCCACCTAGTTTTGTCATAATCCATCTGCAACATTTTGAAATATCGTGATATATATATATATATATATATATATATATATATATATATATATATATATCGCTTTTGGCCTTATCTCAATTGTGAAGGATCACTTTAAAAGTTCTAGTCTCCATATCCGGATCTTCACCACAATTGAACAAATTCGTCCTTGCCACACCCCCACCTGTCCACCAAGTTTCGTCTGAATCCGTCCTTAACTTTTTGAGATATCCTGATCACAGACAAACAGACAGACAGACAAGGGTGAAAACATAACCTAAGGTGGTCACCTTCGGTGGTAGAGGTTGTAACACCAGGTGGGTGGACTCAAACTGTCATCTTTATCTGGTCAGCAAAATAAGTACCAGCTTACTGGGAAGAATGAGCCATTTGAGTATCCTGCGTCGGAGTGGTGGCACCTAGCCAAGGGAAAACTGCTTCGGCAACCCTATACGTCTGAAGATGCAAAAAGAGCTATTCTTCTTATTCAGGAAGGTATGTGAATAGATGAAATCTGCTGAATTAGTGAGATAATTGCTTTTCTTTCATGGAGTATAAAGGAGAAATCACTTAGATGATGTTCATATTTACACTTGTACTTATTCTATCTCTCCCCCACACTCTCTCCCTTTACCTCTGCCTTAACCCCCAGCGATGCCCTAAAAAAACAATTTTTCCGCATTCCTGCACAAGCATTGATGATGATAAAATGCTCTCAATACCATGCAAGTGAAACTATGGTCTTGATGGGGGATGCAGCTCATGCTATGGTTCCCTTCTTCGGACAAGGCATGAATGCGGTAGGAATTGCACCTCAATCTTCCCTTACCCATGTCCTTTTGATGCAATCATTTGTTTTACCGTTCTGATGCTGATCAATAAAGAAATGCGTTTCATTTTGTGTATTAATTTTTTTAATTCAAACGATTCTCATAATATTCCTCTTCTGCATGAATTGTGATAAATACACAAATTTTGTAAGGAAGTGACCAAGTAAAATCTAGCCTGTTCATGAACATTAAAAAAATATCAATAACTAGAGCGAAGTCGATGACACACCATTGCAACTCCCCATGCTTCCCACTTAAAGCAAAGTTCAAAGATGGCAAAAAATTCCCAGCCAGGAATGACCCAATATCAAATTTTGAATGAATTTTTTTCGCTATTTTGACCCTTGTGACCCTAAGTCCCATCCCATCCCCCCCCCCCCCCGGCATGAACCAGGGATCAAATTCTAAATAATTCTAAAGAATAACATATTTCATCGGTCCCCAATGTGATTGCATATACAAAGTTTCATTCTAAAATGTGCCCGTAATTGCATTTTTCGTTATTTGACATTTTGACCCCACCCCAGGGAGCGGAGTCTAAATGATACTGCTCTTGCACCTTCGTGCCATGCGTTAATCATAACTACCAAGTTTGGTGAATTTCTGCGTAACCGTATAGGAGGAGATAGCGTGACGGATGGACAAACAGACAGACAGACAGACAGAGCCAATTACAATATCTCTCCATATTTTTCAAAAAGCATGGGGATAAAATAGATACTTGGTTCCCTCCTTCCCAAATTTATATTCACTTCCTATTTGAGCAATTCATGTTAGGTAGGATTGATCTGTAAACGTATCCAAGTGCCTTACGGAAAACAAAAACGTTTTGTTCAGCTTGGAAGGATTCCTAGCCTGATTAGTTGGCAGTCAGTAAGTAACGTCAGCAGATGTCCAAGAAAACATTTTGGCACGGGCAACTCAAAATTTATTGTAACTCATTTTTATTTACAACAGACCAATATAAAAAGGATACCTTTAATTAAAGTGAAAATTACCACTCAGCTATGAGGCACTTTTGCTTGTAAATAAACCAGTTTTGAATACAGACCCTGACTGAACCACACTAGCGGTGCTGACTCGACATGCTCAACAACTGTCCCATCAGGTAGAGAGCTAACTAAGTTATCATTGCTTTGTAACCAAGTTGGTTTTGTGTTTTTTGATAAATTAACATTTGTAATACTTGACGCAACTTCGATATTTAACATGTTCCTTTGTGTGTATTTCAGGGGTTTGAAGACTGCCTTGTGTTTGACGAGCTTATGGATAGATTCCATAATAACTTTGGTGAGGCAGCCACACTCACTCATCTATGCCAATCCTCCAACCCTCTGCCACCCCCCTTCTGTTCCTCCACCTCCCTCTCCACCCATCCATGTGTACATAGTTAATAGAGGAGTTATAATGTCCTCTAGTACCATACTCCTGGTAACACCCCTGGCATCCAACTTAACAGCTGGTGGATTAGCTTGGTTCAGCCACTCAGATTAACCGGCCCGATGGCCCTTTTACATTGGGTAAAACGGTAGTAAAACCCAGAATTAATGTATTTTTATGCCTTAAAACGTCATTGAACCTTTATTTAAATTGAATTATACCCTGCACAAAAACAATGCACAAACATGTTAATTTAGGGTACAGTTTGGACAAATTTTAAAGTTGAAGTCCTTAACCCCATTTTTACCATTACCCCCTAAGTTTGCGGATTTGCGGTTCACAGGGATTTTCAAGAATGTAACCCCCGGGAACGGCAAGGCCCTCGGGTATAGACTTGAACCCTGCATGGGGTATCATGTTCTATGAATTATCTAGTTAGAACTGTTTCAAGTTTTGGAGATGATTACCCTCGCCGAAGGAGAAGGTATTGCATTTGGGTCTGTTTGTTTGTTTGGTTGTCTCTCTGTCTGTTTGTTACTAGCAAAATTGAAGATTTTTAAAAGTATATTGGTCAGTCGATTTTGTTATTCTGTATGTTAGGGTGAAGATCCGGATCCGGATACCAGAAATTTTTCTCTGTCTGTTTATCTGTCTCTGTCTCTCTGTCTGTCTGTCTGTCTGTCTGTTTATCACCTACAGGTCACAATTTTAAACCAATCTTCACGAAACTTCACCACATGGGAGAGTTTGTCATAAGGAAGAAGCCTCTTGTTTTTGAGGTCAAAATATCAAAACGTCAACATAGGCCAAAGGTCAACAACTAAGGTGGAATTTCTAAAATTCTCAAGTTTCATCCAATTGACTTGAAATTTGAAGAGGATTTGCATATTTGGTCATTGAATTCAACCACCAATTATTTTTGAGGTCAAATTTGTTTCATGGATTTTGCAAGTATCGTGCTCTGCATGACATCTTCTTCTTGTTTGTTTGTTTGTTTGTCCGCACAGAACTTTCGTGTTTTTCTCCACAACCGCTTGTCGGATTGAGACAAATTTTTTTTTACCATTGGTGCGACTATTCATGTAGAATGTTTTAATGATAATTATGATATCATAGATCATGTGGTGTGGCAGCCAAGTTGGAAAAACAGAAAAAAATTGGACCTCTTTATCTCTATAACTGCACAAAGGTAAAAATTGAAACTTGGCACAGAGCAAGTTAACACATTGGCACAAGAAACTTGGCACATTCCTCATGGGGAATGAGTGCGATTTTTTTTTTAATGACATCACAGGTGCCTTCGTTATGATGCCATAATTGCCTTTGAAGAATGCTATATCTGATCAGTATGAAATTTTTTGAGGGTCATCGAGGAATAAAATGGTCCACAGGAAAAATTTGACGTCATCAGTCATGTGATTCGGCAGCCACATTCTTTTTTTGTTTGTTTTTTTAAACCTTCAAAAATCTTCTTCTCCAAAATGGCTGAACAGATCGAGGCAAAACTCCACACGTATGACCACCTATCCATGAGGAACAACAGACATATGATGTCATAGGTCACATGGTTTGGCAGCCACATTGGATTTACCCCAAATCATATAAAAATCTTATTCTCCAGAACGGCTGGACAGATCAAGGTTAAACTTCACACACATGTTCCCCAAAGCATGGGTGTACAAGGTTGTTAAGGAATAATTGATGTCACATGGTTTGGCAGCCATATTGGATTTAAGAAAAATATTAAATGTTTTCTCTGGAACTGCTTAATCAATTGATGTGAAACTTCACAATTATGATCTAGTAGTGATGGGGAATGCATATTTTAAATTTTAACTTCATCGGACACATGGTCTGGAAGCCAGAATTATTCAATTTTTCGAACTGGGTTTTTTATTATTATTATTATTATTATTATTATTATTAATAAGGCTCACTTGGCTGTGCCTGGATGTGTTTGAGGGAACAGGAGTAGCAGCTGAAATGTGACTCCTGTCCAGGTTCCTCCTGATGAATTCATATTTTATTTTTGCTTGTTTGGGTTCCTTCTGATTACTCCAATGCAGGACTGTACCATTCTGAATACTGAATGGTCTTCCATTGGATCTGACTTGAATTTATTTCATCCCATTCTGAATTCAATTGAATAATAATGAAAAACGTCATGGGTCCGGGTCAGGTGTCTGATCAAAGCGGTGTTGCATCAAAGCGGGACGTCTTGGTACCCGGTCATCACTGCCAACAGTTATAAAGGGGCAGTTCTAATTATGTCTCTTATTAATTACGTAACACACCAGCACATAAACTGCACAAACATCACACAACACACCACAAAAAGCAAGTCCTGGTGAGGGTCTGCAATCTCTGATTTCTCTTTTTCTTGTTAGAACTGTTTTAAGTTTTGTCGATTTGAAAACAAGCCAAATCGATGCAATGTCCATAAATGAGCATTGCCATTCAGGTGGCGTCGTATCTCCGACGGTGTGTAATAAACGAATGTCTGCAGCACGTGTTCTGCCGGAATACAGCATTCTCAGAGTACCTGATGGACAAGCCATCAGCGACCTCGCCATGTACAACTACATGGAGGTACGACATGCACTACTCAATGCAAGCGATCATAAGCCGTCTATCTCAATCAAATGCAATTGCTTGATTTTAAAGACTTGCATCACCCAGCATTAACCATCAGGAATTTAAATTCTCATATATTGGTCCATTTCATTTGAAAATATTTAAATGATGCAAGATTATTATTAACCGATGAACGTTTCAACTACAGTATTCAGAAACCATTTTCCCCTTCTCTACAGATGCGTGCACACGTCATCTCACCTTGGTTCCATTTCAGGCGCTTTGTGGACAACACCTTGCACCGCATCATGCCCAACACATTCATTCCACTCTATACCATGGTGTGTAAACGTTACGACTCTTAAATTCTTGATTACACAAGCTTGCTTGCATTATAATACTCCTGTCGGAAGCTTACAGCTGAACTTGCTACAACATGACTGTGTTAAAATTAATATATATTTATTTATTTATTTGCACCAACAACGTTTAAAACAAAACAAATAAACAAGGAAAAAAAACCCAAAATGCAGAATAAATAAGTAAATAAACAAAAATTAAGCAACTGAAATGACCATGACACTGAACAGCTTCTAGAAGCATTGCCAACATAAAAATATAAAAAACATGGAACATGAAAAGTATGTCATCAAGAGTTTTAATAATGGATCTGCATCATAGGCCCAAATTTGGTCGAGGGAAGGAATTGAGTGATGTCAAGGGCCTGATATTCTACCTGTTTGCATATGTAATATGTAAATGGAG
This sequence comes from Eptatretus atami, assembly GCA_035128595.1. NCBI lineage: Eukaryota > Metazoa > Chordata > Myxini > Myxiniformes > Myxinidae > Eptatretus > Eptatretus atami. Next base: position 26,307,740 of record CM068965.1, on the reverse strand, counting down.
GAAATCAAATGGCTGCTACTGCAAGCCAAAGCAAAGCTACTTGCTATGGCAGGCAATGGAAGGCTTACTTTTAATGCTTATAGCCGTACTGCAGCCAGAACTGGAGCAGGACCACAGACCTTACAATGCAGAGACGTCATGAGGAAACAGCCACAAACCGACCACACAAGAAAGAAAGTAAAACATAGGGGCAGTACCCCTGGTTGCTCACCTGGTAGCGGCTGGATAAGATAACCAGGGAACCACTGGTAGGCATGGATGACGCACAAAATATGGAACGGAGAAGAAAGTAAATACCTATGGAATGTTTTTTTAATGTCGTGAACAAAGTTTGGTACATCACGGGTGATAAAGGTTGGAGTCAAGTTTCATCGAAACTGTGTGCGTGGTTTTGGAGAAGAAAGTAAATACATATTTTGGGGGGCATAACCCCCGTAGAATGCCTTTGACCCCAATTTATTTTAATGTCGTGAACAAAATTTAGGACAGCACAGGTGATGAAGGTGGAAGTCAAGTTTCATCGGAATTGTGTGTGTGGTTTCTGAGAAGAAAGCAAATACCCCTTTTGGGGGCAACACCCCAATAGTCAGGAAATGGGGGTTCTGGTGCAGTTCAAACTTACATTGAAGTGAATTGGGGAAAAGGGAAAAACTTTTCGACCGACACCCAAATTCCCCAAAATTTCCTCCTATTTTTTCCTTCGCCGCAACTAAGCCATTAACAAATATTAAATCCTCAATAGACCAACTACTTGGGGAAAGGGAGGGGGAAGGGAGGGGGAGGGATGGTCTTGCACATTATTTACATTATATATATATTGTTGCGGTTCTGAAAACACATGCCTCTAAGGCAATGGCATCCATCATACTGTGGTCCCAGAACAGTTTATTTCATTAATATACGTACAGTTAGACCTTCCCCTCATGTCTAATGGGTCAAACGGGACGATGTGCGTTGTGTGGATCTCATAGTTAGGTCTGATTATATCTCTATCTTCATTCCAACTCTTTTCTTCTTATTCCTGAAATAAATCAAAGCAGGCGCCACACCAAGACGGCCGTCTGTGAAAACCGCAGCAACACCCCCTCACTATAAGAATGCATCTTCGCGGAGGCCAACAAAAGAAGCATCAACCACACGATGGAAAAATCCTCCGCTGCAAGATACGGCGTCAAAGGGAAGAGTAGAAGCAAACAATAAAAGCTCAACACCGTACAGGACGCACACGGCACATTCTTTTCAACCCATTTCTGCATCTAATAATTATATCCAATCCTTTCCTTCAATCCATGACACAGATCGGGGCCGGCACCACACAGGCAGCCACCTGTGAAGATCACCACTGTGATAGATAACCGCATGCACAATAGCGGACCCACGCGCAGCCCCATGATAATTTATCATCGTACAGTACGGGGCACAAATAACACACATCTTCATTCGGGTCTGCGCGCTGATTACAATGGCATCTTACCATCGCATTGTACGGGACGTACACATCTGTGCATGACGCACATCTGTGTTTGGGTCTGTGCGCTGGTTCACAACGGTATCTTACCGTTGATTCTTGCTCGCCACCAATGTCTCCCGTGGACGGCAGACATCCTCCCGCACCTCCGCCTCGATGCAGCTGCCACCAAGTAGAGGCATGTTGTATGGCCCGGATCGCTTGGGCCACATGGTGAACGGACGGGACAAGTGCATTGATCGACGCCAAACGCAGCGTGCCGGGGGTGCACGGGCGGGCATGCGAGACCGGCACGGCCCTCGGCCAGTCGCCGGAGCACAGCACGGGAGTTCGGTGCAAGGCGATTCATATTGTGGGGTTCGGAGCGAGACGATTCCACAGCTTGGCGAGGTCTCGCCGGATGCACCAATGAGGCCGCTTCCGGCCATGGCAGCCGGGTGGTGTGGTGGCCGGGACCCAATTGGAACACCTGATTCGGGTGACGATGCATCGCTTCGGGGCGGTGCCCCACCCTGCACCGCAGGGCCTATAAATGAAGGATCGCGAAGCCGTCCAGTAGTCGTCGTCATGGTCATCCTCATCTTCCTTGCCTGGCCTTGGATTGGTCTCTGCGTCCACCTGCTTCATGCCATCTTCTTCATCTACACCGACTCGCTGCTGGCTCCACCCACCCGCCTGACTCCGCCGGCTGCTGCCACTCTGCCCACTCGCTCTCGTCTCCACCTCTACCACCCACTCGCCGCTGGCTCCACCTAAATTCCCTCCCTCACGCCTGATGGTGGCGCCCATTCTCTGGATCGGCGCAGACGCGTTGCCGGCACCGTAGCCAAGCAGGAGACGATGCGCCAACTATCAAGGAGGGATCGTTCAGCGGAGCATCCCCCTGAAAACTTATTGGTTGGTGCGGTCGGTCAATTGTGCAAGGTATTACGAGACCATTAGCCTCATCCCCTCTCCTTTTTAGGTCATCTCTACCGAGATGACCTAATAAAGCCGGATCAAATGTCCGTCCGTCCGTCCGTCCGTACGTCAACAATTTTTCTTTCCGATCTTGATGAAACTTAGTATGTGAGTAGAGGTCATGAGTGTTTGCACAACGATATAACTTTTGTCCGGGTTCAAGGTCAGGGTCAAGGTCACGAGGTCACGTAAGTTATAAAAATCGCCATTTTCAAAACCTATCTAGTCTGCCATTCTACAAGATATTCGGCAACTGTTTATTGATTATGATAGTAAAAAAACATTATAGAGATGACCGTCACCCCCACACGGGGGTAATTTTTACTCATTATCTCCTCCTCCTCGGGTTTTGTGTGTGTGTGTGTGTGTGTGGTGTGGTGGTGTGTGTGTGTGTGTGTGTGTGTGTGTGTGTGTCATGGCGCCTGTCGTCACTTAAGTTAAGAGTGCAGAAGAATTATATCGGGATAAGTCTACTCTGTGTCTGCTTTAGTAAGTTGCTGGTTTTGTTGGTGCACCACACATTTCTTTCTATCCCTGCTTACATACAACAATAAATCTATTCACTGTGCCAAATATTTTCCCTTGCCTGCCTGTAACATATGCTTATGTAGAAATGTTCCCAGCTCGTTTTTGTCTTTTCTTTCATTGATCCAGCATGGTCCGTATCCTAGCCTAGCCGGGACTTTATTCCCAACGATCCGTTCTTTTAGCTGGTACGTTCCTTGGCAGTGTCGCTCAGCTGCATCTGATCCGGTAAGGTGATCCGGTTCGGCCAAGGCATACCGAGGGTATGGCATACCGATCCCCGCTAATGAGGTCACGTGATTATTTTTAGGTAACCAATATTAGACGGAGGACCCCAAGTCACGTGGTTGAGTTATTGGAATTCACGGTCGGTTAGCGACCTGCCGCATCACGGAGTTATCCATGTGCGACGGCCTGCGATTCCGGGGAGACTGGTGGGAACCCGAGATAGCTCCCCCCACCCTAGTGGTCTTCTCACCTGACCCCCGGCCGCAACTATATATATATATATATATTATATACAGTATAATAATATATACAGTATATATATATATATATATATATAATATATATATATATTATACAGTATATACTCAAACAGCGAACCAACGAATATTTGTTTATGTAATTCATCACCATCTGTACCATTTCTTGGTTTAAGTATCTTTGTTGAGCATAAATGAAATGACAAACCTCTCTTAATGCTCTTGTCTGAGCAAATCATTTTGAGATTGCAGTAGATTAAATTATTAAAATTTTCTTTACATCCTCTAACTTATTTGTATTATTTACTTTTGTTTTAGTTATTTCTTCAATAAGGCTTATTTGATATGCCTCACAATCATTATGTTTTCCACTTAAATACCAAGGCTGTGATTTTCTCTTTTATACCAGCAAAACGATTCCCCGGTGTGTGCCCCGGTTAGAATAGGTACACTGTATCCCTG
>CM068965.1:26274263-26293003 GCA_035128595.1 Eptatretus atami | reverse complement strand
ATTCAGAGAGATCAAATGTTATTAGTGATCAGATACTATGGACTATATCTAGAACAACACGAGCCATTTTTTTGAAATTTGCTCTCGTCCGATTTATAGCCTTCAAACTTCGCTCTGATCTTACATGTCCGGTGCTAATTTGAAGTGGTCATCCGGAGGCCGGCGCCAATCTCTGAAGATGCTCCGGGTCCTGCGCAAATGTTTGCATATTTTTGCCCCGTATGGCCGTTCATAAAGTACATACAAAAATGAGGGGTGGGTGTTAAAGCCCACGTACGGGCTGCGTACAGTGGGTGGTGTACGACGGCTGCATACAATCTTTGAAAGTGGTGTCGACTACATGAAAGTGTTTCAGAAGATGAAGGTGAGCCTGTCGTCATCGCGAGGGGAAAAAATATCCCCATTCACAGAACATTTTCGACGTGATGTTGAATCCGTGGACGTCAATAATTGTTCCATATTACTGTATTACCGTATAATAATTACAGATGCATTTGAGATAAATCTACAGTCGTTGTAACTTCAAGTATTGTGATGTGATATGAGACGCATATGGGGGTGGTGGGGTCACTCGCCTGCATACAGAGGGGGGTGGTGGTTTGAAACCCGGAAGTAGAGCGTACTACTTTATGAACTGCCCCTATTCCAGTCTGGCACAGAGTTACTTTTGAACTTTTTTGAGTGGGCAAAAATATGAGTTCTGCCGAGTTGTAATTTGATTTTGCTTCTGTCGACCACTGCAGAGATGACCGCACTCCGCTCGGGGATTTTATTTTAAAAGTGATTTTTCACAATTGAGAGATAGGGCGAAACTGATATGGAGCACGATATCCAAAAATTGTGGACGGATTCGGATGAAACTTAGTGGACAGGTGGGTGTGTGACAAGGAGAATTTATTCGATTTAGTGAAAATCCGGATCAGGATGCAACATATTAGAATTTTTAAGTGATTCTTTACCATGAGAGTGGGGCCAAAACGATCTAGACTGCATAGCATGATATTTCAAAAATGTATTAGGCCCGATATGTTCTCGTGGATCAGGCACATGCGAGGTATGCACTCTACCGAGTACCCTTCTAGTTTTAGTAAAATGGAATCGACAGCCTCTGTGTGTGTGTTTTTTGTGTGTGTGTGTGCGCATGTATGTATGTATGTATGTATATATATATATATATATATATATATATATATAATATATATATATAATATATATATATGTACACACATCATTGTTAAGATATTTCAGAGTTAAGATACACGTAAAGACATTTAAGTTGGGGGTTTTACCAGCTACCGCCATCTTTACTGGTATAACACACAACACAATAAGCATTAAAGGCCATTTTCCTGCTAAAGCGGGTTAGCCTTGCGGGCCCATGACAACCTTCTCACTTTACCCTATTTCTGCATCTCCCTTCTTAATCCCTTGCCACATTTCTTCTTCCACCACCTTTAGCCAAGTTTTCTCGATCTTCCCAGTCCCCTACTACCTACTACACTCATTTCCAACACTCCTCTTACCCAGTCACTTTCATCCTTCCTCAACACATGACCCAACCATCTCAACCTGTTTCTCTTCACAACATCCATCACAGACTCTATTCCATCATCTACGCAAGTCATCATTTGTCTTCCTCTCTCTCAACGATACTCCGCACATCCACCGAACCATTCGCATCTCGACCTTTCCAGCCTTTTGGCTGCTCTATGTTCAGTACCAGTCCACTCCCATAAATCATTGTACTCCTCACACATGTAGCATACACCTTTCCCTTCAGCTTCAACGACACTCCCCTCTTAGTCAGCACCCACTCAGCTCCGAACTCTTCCATGCACATCTCACTCGAGCACCGTCGAAGAGTCTGATCCACCTTCTCCATTCAGCATGTCCCCTAGATGGCAAAATGTTTTCACACCTCCAGCTTCACGCCATCTCCAAGATCCAACTCAACAATTCCTCCATCTGCAGCTCCCTCTAATGCACGCCTTACACTTGAATGTAGTGTCACACTGGTTTAAATGACCCTCTCACACACACACTTTCGATGAACCCATTCAGCACACATTGTACACCTGAATGGAGTTCATTCCGACACCCTTCCTGCCACAAAGCAACACGGCTCTTCCCAGTCCTTTCTATCTCACACACATGATACCACTTGCCATCACCTTCATCTTTCTGATATTCCCCTCAAACCTTTTGCCTCCATACATTCCTTCCACTGTTCATTCTCTTCAGCCCCATCCATACTCTCTGCAATCACATCAGATCATCTGCAACAGCAGCTCCACGGTAAACCCTGCTTTACCCTCCGAGCCAGCACCTCCATCACAACTACAAATAGAAGTGGACTTAGTACCGACCCCTGGTGCACTCCACCTTCACCTCAAACTCACCACTGTTCCCATCCTTCGTCCTTACAGCTGTGCGTGTCTCTCGTACATTGCCCATCACTACTGTTCAACCATTCCTCCACTCCTAACTTCCTCAATGCCCATGTCATTACTTCGTGTGAACCTCTGTCAAATGCTTTCTCCAGACAACAAACCCAAAAAACAACTTCTTCCTCTCCCATGTACTTCTCCTGCAACTGCCTTACATACAATAAAAATCGCATCTGTCGTTCCTCTTCCTGGCATAAATCCAAATGAATTTCGTCAATCTTTACTTCTTCCTTATCCCTTCTCCAAGACCTTTCCAATACTTCATTCTATTCCATGCTCCAAATAACTTTATGCTCTATAGGAGCCACAGTCCAGAGGTCACCTTTCCCCTTGTTACAGAGGGACGAGGGTATCGGTTCCCAATCCACTGCAATGCGGCCTTCTTTCACCACCAGATTACAGATCTCCGTCATTCTCTTCACACCCAACTTCCGCTGCCTTCAACATATCTCCACAACTCTTGTCGGCCCTCCTGCTTTCTCCTCTCATTGCTCTTATAGCTTCCTCAACTTCCTTCTTTTTATCTTCTCTGCTGGTCCTAAAATGGTTTCTCTCTATGTTACTATCCCATTCATTTTCTACATTTAACAAGCCTTTCTGTATATTTTCTTCCACTTTCCTTTAATTCCATCTGAGTCCACAACGATTTGTCCCACTTCATCCTTCAAGCAACTCACCCCCGTCACATCAAACCTCTCTCTGCTATCTCTTTGCAATCCTGAATAACGTCTCTGACCCTCTCTCCGAATCCAAGCGTTCTCCGAACATTTTCCTATAGGCCCCTGCGCCTTTGCTACCTCTTTCTTTGCAGCCTTCTGGCTACCTTGTAACTTTCATGCGCGCCTCTTCTAACTATCGTACCCTGCGCCTTTTGCCATTCCTTGAATCTCCTCTTCCCTTCAATCCTTTCCAACTTCATCACCCCACCACCATAGTTTCCGAGTGCTCTCGGTGGTCCTTTTGTCCATCCACATACCTCACCAACGGCTCCCAATAGACTACTTTCATTGACATCCAACCACTTTCAAGCTCAACCACATCATCCTCAACATACTCAGCCTCTCTCTAATGCTTCCTTCACTGTCGCCTCTTTTAACCTCCAACCTTCATCCTCGGTTGGTACTTCACCCGCTGAATTCTCCTCGCACCTTTCACCTGATATCGCAGATACAGGGGTGTCTGTGAAACAGTCTCCTCCCTGGGATCACCTTTGTGTCCCAGAGTTTCCCTATCTCGCCTACGCACCATCAGGTAGTCAATGGTTGTTGTCGACCCACCTGACATGTATGTAATAAGCTTATTATCCGCTTTCTGGAATTGAGTATTAAAATCAACAAATCAGCTCCATCAACAAACTCCAAGATCCTTTCACCTCTCCATTCTCACACCATATCCATAACCCCCATGGACTCCCTCAAAACTGTCTGTACTCCTTCCACACGTCCATTCAAGTCTCCTCCAACCACAACAACTTCCTCATCTTTCACACTTGTCCATCAACTTCTCCATCACATCACCAGAACATGTTCTTCTTTCATCACTTCAACCGACCTGCGGGGGCATATCCCGAGATGACGTTCACGAAGAGCTTTCCGATCACGATTCTCACCATCACAAACCTTTCACTCACTCTTGTCACACTCACTACCATGTCTACAAACTCCTCAGAAAACATGACAACCACACCATGCACACCTTCTGGGCACCCTTTCCAATAAACTTATACTTCGTCCCTGCCTACCCTTCACCATTCTCGCACCATTCCCTTCCATCGTGTCTCCTCACACAACATATTCCACTCTTCTCTGACCAATGTTTAAACTACTTCTCCTGATCTCCCTGTCATTGTCCCGACATTCTATGTCCCAAACATCAGAAACCGATCTCCACGTGGGGCATCAGACGATTGGTCATCATAAATGGAAATTTCCTCCCTTGCTTAGATCGGGTTCCCCACCTTGAGTTTTAACGAGAGGGTTGAGGACCCCACGGGGTACTTCGGACTGTACCCTGCCCATAAGTTGTAACTCATAATGGTTTCCCTTTGAGGCAATGTTTTAAATGCCGGATGCCCTTCCTGACGCCAACCCTTTTAGTCGCCTCTTATGACACGCAGGGATACAGTGTACCTATTCTAACCGGGCAACACACCGGGGAATCGTTTTGCTGGTATAAAAGAAAATCACAGCCTTGGTATAACTGGAAAACATAATGATTGTGAGGCATCATCAATAAGCCTTATTGAAGAAATAACTAAAAACAAAAGAAAATAATACAAATAAGTTAGAGGATGTAAAGAAAATTTTAATAATTTAATTCTACTGCAATCTCAAAATGATTTGCTCAGACAAGCATTAAGAGAGGTTTGTCATTTTCATTTATGCTCAACAAAGATACTTAAACCAAGAAAATGGTACCGATGGTGATGAATTACATAAACAAATATTCGTTGGTTCGCTGTTTATATATATACTGTATATATATATATATATATATATATATATATAGTTGCGGCCGGGGGCAGGTGAGAAGACACTAGGGTGGGGGAGCTATCTCGGTTCCCACCAGTCTCCCCGAATCGCAGGCCGTCGCACATGGATAACTCCGTGATGCGGCAGGTCGCTAACCGACCGTGAATTCCATATACTCAACACGTGATGGGGTCCTCCGTTCTAATATTGGTTACCTAAAAATAATCACGTGACCTATTAGCGGAATCGGTATGCCATACCCTCGGTATGCCTTGGCCGAACCGGATCACTTACCGGATCAATGCAGCTGAGCGACACTGCAAGGAACGTACCACGCTAAAGAACGGATCGTTGGGAATAAAGTCCCGGCTAGCTAGGATACGGACATGCTGGATCAATGAAAGAAAAAGACAAAACGAGCTGGGAACATTTCTACATAAGCATATGTTACAGGCAGGCAAGGGAAAAATATTTGGCACAGTGAATAGATTTATTGTTGTTGTAAGCAGGGATAGAAAGAAATGTGTGGTGCACCAACAAAACCAGCAACTTACTAAAGCAGACACAGAGTAGACTATCCCGATATAATTCTTCTGCACTCTTAACTTAAGTGACGACAGGCGCCATGAACACAACCACACACACACACACACACAACACACACACAACACAAAACCCGAGGAGAGGAGATAATGAGTAAAAATACCCCCGTGTGGGGGTGACGGTCATCTCTATAAATTTTTAACTATCATAATCAATAAACAGTGCCGAATATCTGTAGAATGGCAGACTAGATAGTTTTGAAAATGGCGATTTTTATAACTTACGTGACCTCGTGACCTTGACCCTGACCTTGAACCCGGGACAAAGTATATCGTTGTGCAACACTCATCGACCTCTACTCACATACTAAGTTTCATCAAAGATCGGAAAGAAAATTGTTGACGTACGGACGGACGGACGGACGACATTTGATCCGGCTTTATTAGGTCATCTCGGTAGAGATGACCTAAAAAGGAGAGGGGATGAGGCTAATGGTCTCGTAATACCTTTGCAACAATTGACCGACCGCACCAACCAAATAAGTTTTCAGGGGGATGCTCCGCTGAACCGACCCTCTTGATAGTTGGCGCATCGTCTCCTGATTGGCTACGGTGCCGGACGCGTCTGCGCCGATCCAGAGAATGGCGCCACCTCAGGCGTGAGGGAGGGAATTTAGGTGAGCAGCGGCGAGTGGTGGTAGAGGTGGAGACGAGAGCGAGTGGGCAGGTGGCGCAGCCGGCGGAGTCAGGCGGGTGGGTGAGCCTCAGCAGCGAGTCGGTGTAGATGAAGAAGATGGCATGAAGCAGGTGGACGCAGAGACCAATCCAAGGCAGGCAAGGAAGATGAGGATGACCATTGACGACGACTACTGGACGGCTTCGCGATCCTTCATTTATAGGCCCTGCGGTGCAGGGTGGGGCACCGCCCCGAAGCGTGCATCGTCACCCAATCAGGCGTTCCAATTGGTCCCGGCCACCACACACCCGGCTGCCATGGCCGGAAGCGGCCTCATTGGTGCATTCGGCGAGACCTCGCCAAGCTGTGGAATCGTCTCGCTCCGAACCCCACAATATGAATCGCTTGCACCGAACTCCCGTGCTGTGCTCCGGGCGATTGGCGAGGGCCGTGCGGTCTCGCATGCCCGCCCGTGCACCCCCGGCACGCTGCGTTTGGCGTCGATCAATGCACTTGTCCCGTCCGTTCACCATGTGGCCAAGCGATCCGGGCCAATACAACATGCCTCTACTTGGCAGCTGCATCGAGGCGGAGGTGCGGAGAGTGTCTGCCGTCCACGGAGAACATTGGTGGCGAGCAAGATCAACGGTAAGATAACCGTTGTGAACCAGCGCACAGACCCACAAGATGTGCGTCATGCACAGATGTGTACGTCCCGTACAATGCGATGTAAGATGCCATTGTAATCCACGCGCAGACCCGAATGAAGATGTGTGTTAATTTGTCCCCGTAACTGTACGATGATAAATTATCATGGGGCTGCGCGTGGGTCGCCTATTGTGCATGCGGTTATCTACACAGTGGTGATCTCACAGGTGGCTGCCTGTGTGGTGCCGGCCCCGATCTGTGTCATGGATTGAAGGAAGATTGGATATAATTATTAGATGCAGAAATGGGTTAAAAGATGTGCCGTGTGCGTCCTGTACGGTGTTGAGCTTTTATTGTTGCTTCTACTCTTCCCTTTGACGCCGTATCTTGCAGCGGAGGATTTTTCCATCGTGTGTTGATGCTTCTTTGTTGGCCTCCGCGAAGATGCATTCTTATAGTGAGGGGGTGTTGCTGCGGTTTCACAGACGGCCGTCTTGGTGTGGCGCCTGCTTTGATTTATTTCAGGAATAAGAAGAAAGAGTTGGAATGAAGATAGAGATATAATCAGACCTAACTATGAGATCCACACAACGCACATCGTCCCGTTTGACCCATTAAGACATAGGGGAAGGTCTAACTGTACGTATATTAATGAAATAACTGTCTGGGGACCACAGTATGATGGATGCCATTGCTTAGAGGCATGTGGTTTTCGAACCGCAACAATATGTATATATAATGTAAATAATGTGCATAGACCATCCCCTCCCCCTCCCTTCCCCCTCTCCTTTTCCCCAAGTATTGGTCTATTGAGGATTTAATATTGTTAATGGCTTAGTTTGCGGAATGAAAAAATAGGAGAAATTTGGGGAATTTGGTGTCGGTCGAAAAGTTTTTCCCTTTTCCCAATTCACTTCAATGTAAGTTTTGAACTGCACCAGAACCCCCATTTCCTGATATGGGGTGTTGCCCCCAAAAGGGGTATTTTGCTTCTTCTCAGAAACCACACACACAATTCCGATGAAACTTGACTTCCACCTTCATCACACCTGTGCTGTCCTAAATTTTGTTCACAGACATTAAAATAATTGTGGGTCAAAGGCATTCTACGGGGGTTATGCCCCCAAAAATAATGTATTTACTTTCTTCTCCAAAACCACGCACACAGTTTCGATGAAACTTGCTCCAACCTTTATCACCCGTGATGTACCAAAACTTTGTTCACAGACATTAAAAAAACATTCCATAGGATTTACTTTCTTCTCCGTTCCAATATTTGTGGGTCATCCATGCCTCCATGGTTCCGCTGGTTATCTTATCCAGCCGCTACCAGGTGAGCAAACGAGGGTACTGCCCCTATGTTTTACTTTCTTTCTTGTTGGTCGGTTGTGGCTGTTTCCTCATGACGTCTCTGCATTGTAAGGTCTGTGGTCCTGCTCCAGTTCTGGCTGCAGTACGGCTATAAGCATTAAAAGTAAGCCTTCCATTGCCTGCCATAGCAAGTAGCTTTGCTTTGGCTGCAGTAGCAGCCATTTGATTTCCTCCATTTACATATTACATTGCAAACAGGTAGAGAATATCAGGCCCTTGACATCACTCAATTCCTTCCCTCGACCAAATTTGGGCTTATATGCAGATCCATTATTAAACTCTTGATGACATACTTTTCATGTTCCATGTTTTTTTTATTTTTATGTTGGCAATTCTTCTAGAAGCTGATCAGTGTCATGTCATTTAGTTGGTACTTTTTGTATATTACTTATTATTCTGCATTTTGGGTTTTTTTTCCTGTTTATTTGTTTTGTTTTAAACGTTGTTGGTGCAAATAAATAAATAAATAAATATAATTTTAACACAGTCATGTTGTAGCAAGTTCAGCTGTAAGCTTCCGACAGGAGTATTATAATGCAAGCAAGCTTGTGTAATCAAGAATTTAAGAGTCGTAACGTTTACACACATGGTATAGAGTGGAATGAATTGTTGTGGCATGATGCGGTGCAAGGGTTGTCCACAAAGCGCCTGAAATGGAACCAAGGGAGATGACGTGTGCACGCATCTGTAGAGAAGGGGAAAATGGTTTTCTGAATACTGTAGTTGAAACGTTCATCGTTAATAATAATCTTGCATCATTTAAATATTTTCAATGAAATGGACCAATATATGAGAATTTAAATTCCTGATGGTTAATGCTGGGTGATGCAAGTCTTTAAAATCAAGCAATTGCATTTGATTGAGATAGACGGCTATTGATCGCTTGCATTGAGTAGTGCATGTCGTACCTCCTGTAGTTGTACATGGCGAGGTCGCTGAGGCTTGTCCATCAGGTACTCTGAGAATGCTGTATTCCGGCAGAACACGTGCTGCAGACATTCGTTTATTACCACCGTCGAGATACGACGCCACCTGAATGCAATGCTCATTTATGGACATTGCATCGATTTGGCTTGTTTTCAAATCGACAAACTTAAAACAGTTTCTAACAAGAAAAGAGAAATCAGAGATTGCAGACCCTCAACCAGGACTTGCTTTTTGTGGGTGTGTTGTGTGAGTTTGTGCAGTTTATGTGCTGGTGTGTTACGTAATTAATAAGAGAGACATAATTAGAACTGCCCCTTTAACTGTTGGCAGTGATGACCGGGTACCAAGACGTCCCGCTTTGATGCAACACCCGCTTTGATCAGACACCTGACCCGACCCATGACGTTTTTCATTATTATCAATTGAATCAGAATGGGATGAAAATAATCAAGTCAGATCCAATGGAAGACATTCAGTATTCAGAATGGTACAGTCCTGCATTGGAGTAATCAGAAGGAACCCAAACAAGCAAAAAATAAAATATGAATTCATCAGGAGGAACCTGGACAGGATGTCACATTTCAGCTGCTACTCCTGTTCCCTCAAACACATCCAGGCACAGCAAGTGAGCCTTAATTAATAATAATAATAATAATAATATATATAATAAAAAACCCAGTTCGAAAAAATTGAATAATTCTGGCTTCCAGACATGTGTCCGATGAAGTTAAAATTTAAAATATGCATTCCCCATCACTACTAGATCATAATGTGTGAAGTTTCACATCAATTGGTTAAGCAGTTCCAGAGAAAACATTATTTAATTTTTTCTTAAATCCAATATGGCTGCCAACCATGTGACATCAATTATCCTTAACAACCTTGTACACCCATGCTTGGGACATGTGTGTGAAGTTAACTTGATCTGTCCAGCCGTTCTGGAGAATAAAGATTTTTTATATGATTTGGGGTAATCCAATGTGGCTGCCAAACCATGTGGACCTATGACATCAATATGTCTGTTGTTCCTCATGGATAGGTGGTCATACGTGTGGAGTTTTGCCTCCGATCTGTTCAGCCATTTTGGAGAAGAAGATTTTTGAAGTTTAAAAAAACAAACAAAAAAGAAAATGTGGCTGCCGAATCACATGACTGATGACTCAAATTTTTCCTGTGTGACCATTTTATTCCTCGATGACCTCAAAAATTTCATACTGATCAAGATATAGCATTCTTCAAAGGCAATTATGGCATCATAACGAAGGCACCTGTGATGTCATTAAAAAAAAAATCGCACTCATTCCCCATGAGGAATTGCCAAGTTTCTTGTGCCAATGTGTTAACTTGCTCTGTGCCAAGTTCAATTTTTACCTTTGTGCAGTTATAGAGATAAAGAGGTCCAATTTTTTTCTGTTTTTCCAACTTGGCTGCCACACCACATAGCTAATGATATCATAATTATCATTAAAACATTCTACATGAATAGTCGCACAATGGTTAAAAAAAAAAAAATGTCTCAATCCGACAAGCGGTTGTGGAGAAAAACACGAAAGTTCTGGCGAACAAACAAACAAACAAGAAGAAGATGTCATGCAGAGCACGATACTTGCAAAATCCATGAAACAAATTTGACTCAAAAATAATTGGTGTTGAATTCAATGACCAAATATGCAAATCCTCTTCAAATTTCAAGTCAATTGGATGAAACTTGAGAATTTTAGAAATTCCCCTTTGTTGTTGACCTTTGGCCTATGTGACTTTTGATATTTTGACCTCAAAAACAAGAGGCTTCTTCCTTATTGACAAACTCTCCCATGTGGTGAAGTTTCGTGAGATTGGTTTAAAATTGTGACTGTAGGTGATAAACAGACAGCACAGACAGAGAGACAGAGACAGATAAACAGACAGAGAAAAATTTCTGGTATCCGGATCCGGATCTTCACCCTAACATACAGAATAACAAAATCGACTGACCAATATACTTTAAAAATCTTCAATTTTGCTAGTAACAAACAGACAGAGAGACAACCAAAACAAACCAAACAGACCCAAAGCAATACCTTCTCCTTCGGCGAGGGTAATCATCTCCAAAACTTGAAACGTTCAACTAGATAATTCATAGAACATGATACCCCATGCAGGGTTCAAGTCTATACCCGAGGGCCTTGCCGTTCCCGGGGTTACATTCTTGAAAATCCCTGTGAACCAGCAAATCCGCAAACTTAGGGGTAATTGAAAAATGGGGTTAAGGACTTCAACTTTAAAATTTGTCCAACTGTACCTAAATAACATGTTTGTGCATTGTTTTTGTGCAGGGTATATTCAATTTAAATAAAGGTTCATGACGTTTTAAGGCATAAAAATACATTAATTCGGGTTTTACTACGTTTTACCCAATGTAAAAGGGCCAATCGGGGCCGGTTAATCTGAGTGGCTGAACCAAGCTAATCCCCAGCTGTTAAGTTGGATGCCAGGGTGTTACAGGAGTAATGGTACTAGAGGACATTATAACTCCTCTATAACTATGTTACACATGGATGGGTTGGAGAAAGGAGGTGGAGGAACAGAAGGGGGTGGCAGAGGTTGAGGATTGGCATAGATGAGTGAGTGTGGCTGCCTCACCAAAGTTATTATGGAATCTATCCATAACTCGTCAAACACAAGGCAGTCTTCAAACCCCTGAAATACACACAAAGGAACATGTTAAACTATCGAAGTTGCGTCAAGTATTACAAATGTTAATTTATCAAAACACAAAACCAACTTGGTTACAAAGCAATGATAACTTAGTTAGCTCTCTACCTGATGGACAGTTTGTTGAGCATGTCGAGTCAGCACCCGTAGTGTGGTTCAGTCAGGGTCTGTATTCAAAACTGTTTATTTAAAAGCAAAAGTGCCTCATAGCTGAGTGGTAATTTCACTTTAATTAAAGGTATCCTTTTTATATTGGTCTGTTGTAAAATAAAATGAGTTACAATAAATTTTGAGTTGCCCGGTGCCAAAATGTTTTCTTGGACATCTGCTGACGTTCTTACTGACTGCCAACTAATCAGGCAGGAATCCTTCCAAGCTGAACAAAACGTTTTTGTTTCCTAAGGCACTTGATACGTTTACAGATCAATCCTACCTACATGAATGCTCAAATAGGAAGTGAATATAATTTGGGAGAAGTGGAAACCAAGTATCTATTTATCCCCATGCTTTTGAAAAATATGGAGAGAATATTAATTGCTCTTCTGTTGTCTGTCTGTTTTGTATCCGTCACGCTATCTCCCGATACGGTTACGCAGAATTCAGCCAAAACTTGGTAAGTGTAGATTAACGGCAGGCAACGAAGGTGCAAGCAGTATCATTGTAACCCGCCCGGTGTGGGCAAAAATGTCAAATAACGAAAAATTGCAAGTTTGACGGGCACAATTTTAGAATGAAACTTTAATATGCAAATCACAATTGGGGATTGCTAATATGTATTCTGTAGAATGCTATTTAGAATTTGATCCCTGGTTATTCCGGGGGGGGGGGGAGATGATGGGACTAGGTCACAAGGTAGAATAGCTGTGAAAAAAATGTCATTCAAAATTTTGATATTGGGTCATTCTGTAGTGGAATTTGTCCATTTTGAAGCTTCTTTAATGGGAAGCATGGGAGGCATGAGGTGTGTCATCGACTCGCTCTAGTTAATGATATTTTTTAATGTTCATGAAACAGGCTAGATTTTTTTTTTTTTTTTACGTTGTGGTCTCCTTACAGAAATTGTGTTGTTTATGCCATCTCATTATGCGAAGAGGAATATTAAGAGAATGTTTGAATTAAAAATTTAATACCAAAAATGAAACGCATTTCTTATTGACGCAGCATCAGAACGGGTAAAAAAATTGCATCAAAAGGACATGGGTAGGTGAAGATTGAGGGTGCAATTCCTACCGCTCATGCCTTGTCCGAAGAATACGGGAATCATAGCAGATGAGCTGCATCCTCCCATTCAAGACGTCATAGTTTCGTTGCATGGTATTGAGAGCATTTATCATCAATCAATGCTTGGTGCAGGAATGCGGAAAAATTTTGTTTTTTAGGCGCATCGCTGGGGGTGAAGGCAGAGGTAAAGGGAGAGAGTGTGGGGAAGATATGTAATAAGTACAAGTGAAATATGAAACAGTCATCTAAAGTAATTTCTCCTTTATACCTCCATGAAAGAAAACAATTATCTCACTAATCAGCAGATTTCAATCTATTCACATATCTTCCTGAATTAAGAAGAATAGCTCTTTTGCATCTTCAGACGTATAGGGTTCCGAAGCAGTTTTTTCTTGGCTAGGTGCCATCCACTCCGGACGCAGGAAACTCCAATGGCTGCATTCTTCCCCAGTAAAGCGGTATATTTTGCTGGATCCAGATAAAGAATGAACAGTTTGAGTCCATCCCACCTGGTTACCTCACCAACCGAAGGGAACCACGCTTAGTTAGTTTTCACCCTTGTCCTGTCTGTCTGTTTGTCCTGTGATCAGGATATCTCAAAAAGTATAAGGACGGATTCAGACGAAACTCTTGGTGGACAGGTTGGTGTGTGGCAAGGAGAATTTTTTTTGTCAATGTGGTGATAGATGCAGGAATATGAGACTAAAGAAATTTAAAGTGATCCTTCACAATTGAGATAAGCCAAAAGCGATATATATATATTATATTATATAATATAATAATATAAATATATATATAATATATATATATTATATATAATTCAGCGATATTTCAAATGTTGCAGAGATATGACAAAACTAGTGGATGAGTGGGAAGTGATAAGACCAAAGCCCGCGTAGAGATCCCTTAGACCCCAAATTATTTTAATGGCGTGAACAAGAACTTAGTACATCAACGGTGGTGAAGATGGTCAAGTTTCATCGGAATTATGTGCTTAGTTTCGAGGAAAAGAAAGCAATTCCATATTTGGGGCAACCCCCACCTGTGTAGAACCCAATTAGACTCCAGTTTTTAATGGCATGAACCAAACTTTAGTACATCATGGGTGATGAAGGTTGCGACAGAGTTTCATCAAAATTGTGTGTAGCATTCGGAGAAAGAAAGCAAAATACATATTTTGGGGGGCGACCCCCCCACCCCTTTAACAGCCCACTTAGACCCCGATTTCTAATGTCATGACAAACTTGGTACATCATGGGAATGAAGGTTGTGGTGAAGTTTTCATCAGAATTGTGGTCATTTCTGAGAAAGAGAAGAAATACCTAATTTGGGGGGCAACCCCCCATAAAACCTCAGGGCCCGATTTTTTTTGAATGCATGAACCAAGTTTGGGCAATGAACCTTGTGGCAAAGTTTCATCAAATCGTAAGTATAGTTTTTTTCAGAGAAAGAAGTTCCAAGTATTTTGTGGATGGACGGATGACGGGACGGACTGATGGATAGCGCCGCCAATCCGTTAAGCTCCCAAAACTACGTTCCCAGGTGAGCTATAAAGCCCCATAGTGAATGATAACTCTCTTGATAAATGAGGGAGGAGACATGATTTGAAATCGACGATTTTCGCAACTTTGACAGCCTCGTGACCTTGACTTCAACCTTGGACGACCTTGAAAGTTATATCGTTGTGCATGTCTCATCGACCTCTATCCATTCCACTATTTGTTATTTGTCTCCACTCGGTTTGATTGTGGACGGACGGACGGACGGGCGGACAGACTTCAAGACTGGCTTTATTAGGTCATGTCTACTGAGATGATAGAGATGACCTAATTATCAGATCCGAATCCGGATCTTCACCAAAATTGAATCAATTCTTCCTTGTCACACACCCAACATGTCCACCAAGTTTCATCCTAATCCGTCCACAACTTTTTTTAGATATCCTGTACTCAAACAGACAGACAGAAAGGGGTGAAAAAAATAACCTCCTTCACCTTCGGTAGCAAAGGTAATAAACCTCTGATCATCAAAAGCCCCCCAACGCCTTCTTATTTTCCTCCTCTCGATATAATTGTATTTGGCAATTCCATGCCAAATACACTATTATTACTGGAATTCTTTATTATTACAGCGCGTGCGCTGTATACAATTGCACCGAGTTTGAAATGTCCCAGGCGTCGTTACCACGTCTCCGGTGTCCCCCCCCCCACGTGCTCAAGACAGCCAATGACGGCCGTCCGGTAGATGCAGTGCGTACCTCGACGGAAATGGTGACAATTGACGGAAACCCCGAGTATTTCAATGAAATTTGTGAAACTAATGTGTTATAATGTGAAAACCATTTAATTTATTGCTTGACGGAAAAACGAAGAAACGCTCCCTCATGTACGAACGAACGAAAGACGTCACTTCCGCCCCATCCGCATTTCGCGCGATCACCGAATGCTGAAAGCTAAGTTCTTCTTATGCTATCATTCTTTTGCGTCCCTGCACGCTGTATCGAACGATTTCATTCCTTTTGTTATATATAAAGGTGTTTTCACAATAATAACAAGATTTTTACATTTCAAATATGAAGTACGCTTTGTAATTGTTTTTCAACTGAAAAAGCATAAATTGCTTATTTTAACATTAGTGTACTCATTTGCTTCACCACACGCGCTGTATTGAGGATTTCACTGTTATTATTTTATTATTCTTATTCTTTATTTTCGTCACACATCCATTGCCCTAAAACTCCTCTAGGCTTTTGTCTAGGAGCAGTACAATTATGTCTTTGAAATGGCTGCATTCAAGGAAGTGCAGTGTCAACTTTTACTTGAAATCTCAAGTTAAGGTCAAGGTCACACAAAGGTCAAAAACACATTTTGCCCATTCATTCGCCCCGGAAGATACTGGTTAAGGGCTGTCACACCTTGACGATTTAGCAGCGTATGCCGATTTATGAAAATTTGTCTAAAACGCTGGCACACGTCGAATACGTATGGTACGTTATGTGTACGTTAGGTGCACGCTGAAAAACACTACCATAGGTCGTAATATGCTGTTTAAAACGTTGAACTTTTAGTTGTCCCAAAATTTTGCATGCTTGAAATTTTCGAGTCGGCCGTTGCTCACACGTCCCGTCTGCTAGGCTGGCCCATAAGTTGTAGGCACGTTATGCGATCGTTGACACACGTTAATTGTATGTTACTCATAAGTCGAAACACGTAGAGGTAACATTCGCGTACCGAAACTTATTTCTAACCTATGAGTAACGTTTTGTAAGCACGCTACACGAACGTGTTCACACTTCGCAACGCGACTTGAAAGTTCCTCATACGTCGAAACATCAAAGTAATGTTTAGGGTACCGTGACTTATTTATAACCTATGAATAACGTGTTTGGAATTATTACGCTATGCATACGCTAGACTATCGTTGGCATAGTTGTGGACGACTAAAATACTATAAACAATCGTTGGTATACCTTATCTATAAGTTATCGAAGCGTTCTGTGTTCATTACTAGTACATTATGCATTTGTCAAAGTCGTTTTTAATACTTTAAAAAGTAAAACAAAGAATATTTCATCGTGGGAATGAGGAAAAAAATTAGCCGAAAAGAACATCGAACAATGGTGCAAAGTAGTCTCCTATTCGTGGACGATAAGAGGATCCATCATCACTCCACCCTCCCCATCACGCTCACATACTACTACTGACATAGACATACTACTATACCACAATGCTACTACTACAACTACTAACTACTATACTACTGTCACGCACACCAACTGCTACTAATAGTATTACTACTACTGATACTACTGCAATTGACATCTACTCAACATGAGTCTGAACAATGATGGTTCCTCTTGTGAAGCCATTTGTATATACCAATTCCCTTAACGCTGCCAATACGCCATTACACGGTAGAATGTAAGTTAGAAACACGTTCAGTAAGTGCTATGGTCGTCCGGAAGACGTCAATGTAATTCGTCTACATACGACAATGTGCGTTTTAGATACGTTACAAATAGGTTATAGCATGTTACTCAAGGTTAGAAGCCGTTATACTTAGGTTCAAAGCATGCTACACATAGGTTAAACGCACGTTACCATAGGTTCATAGCAAGCTAGTCATTGGTTCAAGGCAAGTTACAAATAGGTTCAATGCACGTTAACTCATGAGTTTCAAGCACGTTTAAACATTGGTTTCAGACACGCTACTCATAGGTTAAAAGGACGTTACCCATTAGTTGAAAATTAGGTTGCGGGTATGTTAAATATTACCTTGACGTGTTTCGACTTATGATAACCTACAAGTAACGTGTGTCCGTCGTGTGTAAACGATCGGCGAGGCGTGACAGGAACATATAGACAACGCATGCGGAACGTGTTAGCCATACGCCGAGTACGTCGTAAAATTTTCAGCATGCTTGAAATTTCACGATGTATTACACGTACCACGTAATATGACAGCGTACTTCATTGTTTTCCAGCCTACTCTTAACGTATAACAACTTACCTATACCGTATTTGACGTGCTCCTAGCGTTTTAGACGACATTTTTCATAGACCGGCATACGCTGGCAAAATCGTCAAGGTGTGACTGCGATGTTGACACTTCAAATTCTCAGGCGGTTATGATTTAATCGGCGTCCGGCAGGTTCTTAACAGGCTACGCCACGAGTTCGCCGGGCGATACGTTTAGCGCGCTATGCGTAAGTTAAAACTATCATTGGGCAATAGGTTGTGAACGCCGACACAGGGCTAAGCATTCGTTGGTAAAAGTTATCAATAACACAACGAAACGTTCTGTGCCTGTAACTAATATGTTATGCATACGACCACACGTTATGAATACGCCAAACTTTAAAAAAAACATCAAATTTCAGCGTACGCCAACGTTTTAACATTACATACATTTTTATACGTTGCCATTGCTGGCTAAAACGTCAAGGTGTGACAGGGCCCTTAGCCGCTGACATTTTCTGATAGGTCACAACAGGGCCTACAATAAAGCTCACTAGACCAAAGTTGTTTGACCTATATCTTCTGAGATCGGTAGGGGTCAAAGTTCACGACGTTGGTCAAAAACACATTTTGCCCACATATCTTTCGTCCCACGGAAAGATACAGCTTAGCCGCTGACATTTTCTGAAGGTCAAACAGGGACCTACAAAAAATCTTATTGACCAAAGTTGTGTGACCTATATATTCTGAGATCGGTAGGGGTCAAAGTTCATGACTTTGGTCAAAAACACATTTTACCCCATATCTTCGCCCCCGGAAAGATACAGGTTAGCCGCTGACATTTTCTGATAGGCACCACAGGGCCTACAAAAAATCTTATTTGACCAAAGTGTGTGACCTATATCTTCCGAGATCGTAGGCGTCAAAGTTCATGACGTTGCCAAATACGTATTCGCTGCAAGTGAATGCAGCCCTCTAGTTGATATTTATAACTTCTTATTGTATTCATTTTTCTATACTGTTCTTTCTTAAAAGCTAAACAGTTGTAATCATGTTTAAAGTTTATTGTGTCTTTGATTACATTTTTCTTTACCCCCTTAAATTTTTAAACACTTTTTTCAATATTATTATCAATATATTTATAAGCATAAGCCTTGGCTCTCAATCCCACAAGCTCACTCATTATCTTTCTACCCAACTCATCTTTAAACTTCCCAAAAACCTTTTAAATTTTTTGTAGAGAATAGTTTATCTGATTTATAATTGCTTGTGTCATAAATATCAAC
>CM068965.1:26237794-26262358 GCA_035128595.1 Eptatretus atami | reverse complement strand
TTTATTCTTTTGAAAGACGATTTATATGAGGACTTCAACATAAGCTAACTAAATGTGAGCTTTGAGTACATCGAGTAAGGAAAGCCAAACAAGAACGCAACTTTTTTTTCTGGCGAGGGCAGGTGGATGGCAAGTGGATTCTTGGCTACGGCAGGTAGATGGATGGATGGCAGGTGGAAGGAAACAGTACGCACCAGAGCCTACCTGGGGTCGCTAGTCAAAGGCCAGAACAAAATGGTAATTTTACTTTTCCGTTTGTCAAAAGTTATAAAATGCCGAGTAACTAGATATATGACCAAAATTGGATTACAAATTCAATGTTGGTTGCATCATTTTTCTTGACCATTCCCATACACCACTCATCTTGAGTTGAAAGCAGTGCTACCCGACCTGGATTCCCCCACAGCTCGCATATGCCCATCTGAGCTGAGGGTAAAGCTCACATTTCCATTCTGTGTACATTTTTGATGGATGTGGGTAGTTCTTTATCCACAAGGCCTTAGGGTTCGACTAGCCTGCCCAGGGTCACAAATCAAGTCTGTAGTCCGACATGCACCATTAGGCTCGAGAGAAATGCTCCATCTCCAAGCGATTTCAGAGCTTGAATGTCTATCATCTGCTGGTAGTGATAAGCTCATCTCAATCGTTTCAGCCTCTCTCTTTTATTTTGCCTCATCAGAACCAAATAATTATTTGGATCATTGTAGGCCAAACAATGGTGTCTTTCCTTTCAGTTCATCAAAATGTATACACCCCCTCATCACCCAATTGGCCAGCCCTCATCCAATCATGCACCCACATGCTGGGCACTGAATTAACACCAGGTGTGGTTGACTCAGGCAGTCATCCTTCTGAGGTCGGCGAAATGAGTACCGGTGTACCGGTAATAGAGGGCACTGCATCAGCGGAACAGCCATGCCACCCCCCCCCCGCAAAAAGGATGCAACCAGCAGCCAGAGACTGCACACGATAGCTTACACCACAATAAATAACGAAACGAGCTGTTAAGCAGGGTGCTGCAGCTTAAATTCTCCTTGAAAACAAACCTACTCATTTGTTTGGCCCTGAAGCCTCAGTTGGTTGTGAAACTCAGTTCATGCTGATGAGTTTTGCCAAGAATGAAGCATTGTCCACAAGCAGCCTCGCTCAGTATGTGCCTTGCGAAAAGCACACATGTGACAGATGTGCAATTGGCAGCCCAAAGCCCCCACAGAAATTACTTGAAAATAACGAAGCAGGTGAAACAATGGGTTTTCCTTTTTCCGAACAAGAATAATAAGGGAAATGGTTGACAATGATCAGATCTTGCTTTCAGTTCTTGAAATGAGTTTTCCCTTAAAATTCCACAGCACCTCTCACACAACTGGCTACGACGACGAGGAGCTTGAGTCCTCTAAAACCTGCAAGAACAAAAGTATATTTTAAATTATTTTCTCAGCTGTATGGTTGACCTTAGCCTCAAGCAGTTTGGTCCAAAGTAGTCCGAGGTTGTGCAGCAGCTGCCTCCCCTTGGGCCAGCACTAAGCGGCAAACAGGTGCAAGTGTGAAATCGTAATCGGACCACGAAGGCGTCGGACGAGACGTTCCTCATACCTGAAATTTTTAAGCAAGGGAGGTCGTTCGGCTTCTTCCAACCAAGCCACAACCATAGGTTGACTCTCTACTCACAGCTTCAATCACCAGGCTTTCTCAGTTGCCCACAACTTGGCCGTTACAAATTCCAGTGGTGGGACTTGCCTGCAAACAGATCTTGCTTTATGGGGAAAAGGAAAAACAATTTCACTTTTTAATGACAACGGATTTACAAGAGGCAAAGTGCATTCCAATGAAACATGAAATCTTGCTGCATAATCATGCATTTATATTGTTACAGTTGTGGGTGTAGATGGAGGAATTTAATCGGGAATTTAGGATTAGAGTTGTTTGGTCCGTGGACGTGTAGGGGACATCTTGATGTAATTAAGGAAACTCTAAGCTAAAGTGTTTACATCTCACCAAGGGGGGGGGGGTGCAGTGTTAATTAGCTCGGGAGTAAGAATAAGCTTCCCCAGTATGTTATTGTCCCCGTGACTTCTCCCTTTGTTTTTATAACCAAAACCACAATAACAAAATAAGCAAACGTGCGGAGCAGGCTGAAGCCCCGCCTCCAAGGGTGACGGCGGGCGAAGTCACGCCCCCAAGGCTGATGATTGATGGGCATGACGTCAGAGGCATGCCGCTAATCAGAGGCATGCCGCCAATCACCACAATTTGGGTCTGGGGATGAACCTGGGCCGCCAGACCTGTGACAATATGAAATAAACACCAGGGGGAAAAATGAGAGAAAAAGGAGAAGTGACTTTCAGGGCAGGTTTATAGCAAATCGTGCAAGATCATACTGGTTTGAAAGAAAGAAAGATAGAGAAAAAAACAAACAAACAATGGACAACCATAATTAACAGCATGTTCTTGAAATACCATTCTAGGAATAAAAATGAATAATAATGAGAAAAAACAGCAAAATCAGACTATAAAACAAAGTAGCCCATTCACCCTTTAAATGTACATGGCAAAAGAAAAGAAAAGTCAAAATAGGAAATATACAAGTGAAGCAACAAGAGCTCTTCGGTGGCTTGCAATTTATCGCAACCAAAAGGGAACCATGTTGCCATTTGGATTAGTGTGTAGAAGCAATCCACATATTACATTTGGAAAAAAAATTAAAAAAAAACCCTGCATAATTATAACCTCCAACCACTCGCCAAACTCTCCTCTCCCCTCCAACCCTCACCCCCAAATCAATTCATTTTCCCCTCACTTAAGCACCCCTCCTTCCCTTCTTTGCATAATAATAACTGAGATGGATCTTTACCGACGCTGTGGACATTTACTTAACTGCCATCAACTCTATCCTAACCCTCAAATGGCAATTTGACGGATCCTGCAGTCACAAATCATTCCCCGATGAAGAAACAAGTGGAAATTTCATGCCAGTAAAGTGGAATTCTGTCCTTGAAGTTGATTTGCATCAAGCAATAAATCTGAGACTATAAAAGACCCCTCTGTTTGTTTTTATCATCCAAAAGACAACTGCATCAGTGTAATCAAGATGGACAAAAATATTTTTGCTATCCCATTGAATTATGAGGAAAAACAATCAGTGCAAGTGTTATTTATTTATTCATTTAAGCTGAATCGTTTGCAATCCTTTAAAAAAACAAAAAAAATATCTACAAGCGAGATGTGTCATCAAAGTGTTCAAAATCTCACATTTTAACAGCTGGGACTTCCAACGTTTGATTCAATTTTGTGTGGACATTATTCTTACAAATACAATAACAGGACGAATGGGCGATATTAAAAAAAATTTAATCGCTATGTCGACTCCACAATCCAGCCAAGGCAGAACGAATGCCCTGCGGCTTCTGTGATCCTGTTAGAACCAGGGATAATTCGAGTTTGCAGACTCGCCATCGTGCTCGAATGGCCACATTGTGGTTGTGGGATAAGCCGTTCTATTATTGACCATCCACGTCTTCGCCAACAATGCCAGAATCGCAACATCTTTTAAAGTAGCCTTTTTTGGTTCAAACGCAGCACAACACTGCGATCCATTGTTATACAATGGAAATAAATTATTTACTAAAACAATACACAACCTGCTTTTCAAAATACAACATTGGAAAACACATGGGCTACCAACATTGCAATTCAACCGCCGTAGGTTAACGTAATGATAGGCTGTTAGTCTTTTTATTTTTTGTCAAGATCTAGGTAATCCACTGTCCGAAATTAATGGGGAAAAAAAAAAGAAGTGAGTAGTCAAACAAAACTTTCTCTCGGAGGAAGCAAAGAATAGTATGGCATACTATAGATAAGGGAAATAAGTCAGTCTTGCACTGCGGGTGCCGATGCAAAGTTTCATCTTCACTCCATCTTGGACATTTCAAACTTCGTTGTCATTATTTCCTGGAAGGGAAGAATGAATAAATGAATAACCAAAAACAAGGAGGCAATGCAGAGAAATGTGTTGCTCTTCCGTCACAATGGCCACAAATCACAATTGGGAGAATGCAAGAAAAACAACCCCCCCCCCCCAAGTGATGCATTTGAATTACAGGGAGGCATTTGGTTATTGTTTATCGAAGCTTTTTCACAGCAGGAGCCATTTATAAGGACGTGTCACCCACCTCATCGGAATCCAACAGTGCTGGAAATGCTCTGGAAAGGGACAGCAGATTGGTAGTTAATAATCCACAAAATTACTCATCATGAAGACCACTTAATCATCGTAAAAAACAAGGTCGATCTTCACAAGAAGGCAACCATTGAAAACGTTTGTGACAGTCATCTGAGGTCACAAAAGCTCACATCACAATCGATTTCACACTTTGTTTTTGCTTTTAAAAACCTACCAAGACAAACTGGTTGATGAAAGTCTTGCACAATTCCAGGTTGAGGGTGTAACATTAGAACTATGAAGAAAAAAAATCCCCCAAAACATCCCAAGCAGTTCAAACTCAAACTGGTCCTGACACAGCACAAGTTCTCTAATTCTCAAAAATTGTGTTTCATTCCTATCATCCTTTCTCTCGCTCACACATCTTGTGTGGACAACTTCCTCCATCTTGGAAAGTTGGAAACGCCACTGCTGTTCATCGGAAAGTTTCCAAAACTGATCCACTCAACTACAGACATATCAACCTTCTCCCATGCCTGGTGTTGGCTTGATGGTTAGGGTAGTGGGCTTGGGATCCGAGGATCCAGAGTTCAAATCCCACTCGGCTGTTGAATTAATACCAGGTGGGGGTGACTCTGCCTGTCATCCTTCCGAGGTCAGCAAAATGAGTGCCAGCTTGCTGGTATCCTGTGTCGGAGTGGCGACCCGTACAGGATTGTACCCAATAGCCAAGGAGACTGCTTAGGCAGCACCAACACTCTGCACAGAGTATGGTCCCAATGGATGGATGGAACCTTCTCCCCATCGTACACAAAGTAATGGAGTAAGCATCACTGCAGCAAATCTCAGACACCATCTTTTCTCTGACTCGGTAACCTCCAACAACCAAATTAGCTTCTGACCAGGCCATTCCACCTTCTGACTCCTGACACAGCGGTGGATGGATGCTTTGAACCACAAGTAAGAGGTTGTGGCCAGCTCTCTCAACATTTCACGAGTCTTTGACACTCTCTGGCATCCAGCCTTGATTTCAAAGTTGTGTTTGGTATTTAGGGGTCCCCTGATTAAGTGGTTGCCCAATTTCCTCTGAAAAGAAAAAGTGGGTGGCCATTGGTGGCCCTTCCCATGATCTTTCCGTTCAAGCTGGGGTTCCGCAAAGTAGCATCTCCGTGCCCGTATTATTCTTGATCAACATCAGTGATCTGATTCTCTTGCAAAATAACTTGACCAGTTTGAACATGACTCCACCCTTTGCAGAGTGATACATCACACTTGTGAAAAGCAGGCAGCAGCCGAATCCCTATTGTCAGACCTGGACAAGATAAGCCGCTGATCAGCTACTTCGAACGTGACGTTTAATGCCGCAAGTCACATGTGCTCTCACCACCTCACTCCAAGGATCAGCAATCAAACTATCTAATTCACTTCCCTGGACAGCCAATGGAAGAGGCATAAGTCCCTGGAACTCCTTGGCCTCACCATCTGCCATAACCTTTCATGGGAGGATCAAATTACTAAGTGAGTATCAAATGAACAGTTGCCACCTGAGTATCCTCTGTAGACCTTAGGCATTTCCGAGCAGCACTGATCTCACCATGATGTAGAAGGCTTTCAAACGGAACCCTCATGGAGTATGGCTCTCAACTTTGGACTGGTGCTTCTGCTTTCCACCTTGCTCTGCTTGAGGTGGTTAAAAACAAGGGCCTCTGCATCATTTGCTTCTCAAGCCAGAAGGCAGATTCCCAAAGGACTGGCCCTCTCCCACCGGCAAGAGGTTGGTGAGCTCTCTATTTTTTCAAGTTATACAATTCCATTTTATTCTTGTGGCCTTCCTCCTCCTGCCTTTTCCAACTCTGTCCTCCAAAAGTCCATCCCTGCTAACAAGGTTACACATGTTTCTCAAGAAACAATCACCTGCTCACACTCCAAAAGTCAAGGCTGGTTGCCCACCTGCAATCAGTTTCCCCCATATTCTCCTGATTGTAGAATTGTCTCTTCGTGTCCAATCTCATTCTTCTCACTACAGTCTTTCAAATGCACTGCTCACCTATCAGGATCCATGATCTACTCGATGCACACCGATTCTTTCCCATTGTGTTCCTCTCTGGGCCATCATTGCTCATCTGTTAATCCTTCTTTTCTCTTTGTGCATGTCCACCCTTCTTCCCTCTCAAATATGCTTCGGTAGTTTGCAAACCTGCTGCACTTTTCCATTCAGCTCCTCCAAGAGCCTAGTGACCTAGTCCATTGAATAAAAAAAATTTTAACTCACACTTCTGCCATTGAGACTGGGATGTTGTCCTCCACCCACTTCAGGTCATCCTCCTGAAAAGAGCACATTAAAATCCAACGTTCGATCAGAATTCAGAAGGCGTTAGGGTTGGTGGAGCGGCAAACTGACACCAACTCCAAATTCATACCAGATTTGCTAACGGAATAAAGATGCCTACTTGAGACAAGTGGGACTCAAATTGACAAAATGCAAGTGTTTACCCGTCTCATCTCAAATGCAAGCTTTTAATTTTCAAAGGTTAATTCTTTCGAGAGATAAATCAGTGGCAGCTATTTTTGGAAAAGTAAGAGTTTGGTATGAAAAACTCACATCAAGTGACATTGTTTTAACCTTTTGCTTTTTGAATATTGAAAAGAAAGATTATGGAGTGAAGGAATGTGTGGAAAGAGAGGAGGTAAATGGCAAGCTGCTTTGACTCACTGCTTTGCTTGTGGGCAGCAGCGTTGAGCCATTGGCCTCCTGCTTCACACCTCGCATCTTCACACCCTCTGCAAACACAAGGCAGCATTGTGAGAGCTCTTCTAAACATCTGTTGAACTATATGCAATGTCTTCAACTGCAGAATGGTATTTTTTCCATGCATGCGTGCGTGCACGCCTTCGTATGTCCATGCGTCTGACTTCTATGCACTCCTAAACTTTTGGACGGAATCAGCCGAATACTGATGGTTGTACTTAGGGGGTGCACAGACATGCTTTAAGTGGTAAAAATTCAGGGTGGGGGAAAGGACCACAATTATCTCCATGTAAATCTATATGGCATAGTGCCGTAACACGGTGGATGTGTTAACACGTAACATAGTATGGCATAGTAACACGGTGGATGTGTTAAAAAGCATCCCGTCCGTAATTGAGGGGGGGGGGGGATTAACCCATCCATAAGGACAGGTTCTTCACCTGTTGCAAAAACGTATGAAAATAAATGCAGCATTTCACTTTTCACAACAAAGTAGAGAGTTCAGAGTTCATAGAACACGATACCCCACACAGTATTCAAGTATATACAGGCAGCCCCAACTTACGAACGGGTTACGTTCATGAGCTTTGTTCGTAAGTCGAATTGTTCGTAACTCAAAAATTGTGTTATTTATTTAATTATTATTTTTCCCTATACAGCATTAAAGCTCATGGAAGAGCTGTAACATAGAACGGATATGGACAAAAAACCGAAAAGAACAGAAAGAAAGAAAGAAGAGGAAACAACTAAGAGCATGAACATGAAAAAAACAAAGTGGAGAGCAACATGGAGAAAATAGGGATGTAGATCGAGATTAAAACCCAGGCGAGACACAGCTTAGAGGCGTGTGTGACTGTGTGTGATGGGACGTCCAGTTTAATGTCCATCCAAAGGACGAGACACACATTGATAAATAACACATAAACAACAAAATTAAAACAAAACACACAAATGTAGAGCAAAAAAATTTTTTTTTTTTTAATTATTCATTCCTGTGACTGAAATAGCAGGAATTGGAAGAGGAAGATGAAGGTAGCGATGGTGATGCTGGAGAGGAGGCTGATGAGAGAGAGGAGGCTGTGGCATGCCTGCAGAAGTAGATGGAACTGGCTTTGGATCATCTGGATCCTCTGCAAGTGAAGTTGATGGTGCTGGCTCCCTTTCCGCATTCTTGAAAAATCTGTTCAAGGAAGACTGGACAGAAGACCTCTTCTTCTCATCATAAACCACCATGTAGCAGCTGAGGGCATCGGTGATGGTTCTTGACACTTTGGTGAACATCTCAATGTTATGGTCTTCAGTCGCAAACACAGCCGAGCCCTTCTCAATAAGGCAGAAAGCTTCAGCCATGCCATCAATGATGAACCTCATGGGAATCTCATCAACCTCACCTCCTCCAGTTTCCTCTGAAACCTTCTGGGTCTCCAGTTCCATCAAGTCCTTGTTACTGAATGGCTGGGAATGGAGCTCGAGCAGCTGCCGAACTACCAACTTGCTGGGATGATTGAGCCATTTGAATATCTTGTGTCGGAGTGGCAATCCGTCCAGGATTGTGTCCAATAACCCAGGAGAACACTTTGGCAGCACCAACGCTCTGTACAGAGTATGGTCCCAATGTATGGATGGATGGATGGATCTCCAGATCAAGTTGCCTGTCCAACTGGACAATCTTGCCAATCACTTCTTCCCCAGTATCCTTGAAGCCCGAGAAATCATGCACAAACTGGGGACAGCTTCTTCCACACACCATTCATATGTGAGGCCTTCACCTCATGCCAGGACTCTGCAATGTTTTTAATGCAACTGTAGATGTTGTAACTCCACCACTACTCCTTCAGGTTTACACCATCCTCACTTTCTGTTGCACTTAGTGGTTGGGCATAGGTCCTACGCTGACAGTTCAGCTTGAAGGAATTGATCACCCCTGATACATGGATTGCTTAAGAAAAAAAACAAAAACATTATACAGTACAAGGAAATCAGACACAGGTGGAGGCCATTCAGCCCATCATGCCTGGGCGAACACCATACTAATTTATCAACACAAGATACAAAGAAGAAATTGCAAAAAAAAATTTAATCTATTTATTTTAAGCTTTTGTAGTTTTTGTATTTTTATTTTATTTAATTTTTTTTCTTCTTCCCCTCAGAGGAGGGGGCATGGGCTTGGTTAAAAAAACACATCAACCACACAATCCCCCCTTGACAAGACCCCCACCAACAGCACTGGGTACACATGCACACAATCACCCATCAATGCCTCAAACTACCTAAAAGTCTTATCAACATCCTATACTCCTCTATCTCAATAACTTCCAGGTACCTATTTAATTCCAATTTAAACTTATCTAAAAAAAAAACATTTCAGAGACAATTTTTTTTATTTTTTTTAAATAAAAATCATTTTAATGGGACTTTGCAAGTATGGGTGTTCCTATGTTGGGAGTTTGTAAGCCTGGGGCTGCCTGTACCTAAATTTTAATAAAATGATTTTAAAGATCGTTTAAAAAAAAACAAAAAAAACTAGAATGTTTAGCGCTATTGAAAGTCTTATACACCACCTTATTTAACATGTCCAAGTACTGCAAAACAGAAGGGGTTTGAAAGTGACAGGAAGGCAATTTGTGTTCTGCAGTGTTCAAGTATATAATTCAATTTAAATAAAATAAAGATTTTAAAACGATTGGTAGAAATTTTTTTTTTTAATTCTGGGTTTTACCGCCGTTGACACAAGCGTCTCTTACATCACCTTATCTAACACGCTACATTAGTTTTTGTGCCTGCTGTTTGTGTCCTTGATGACGTTCTCAAAAAGAGTAAGTTTCCTGTTTGGAATTTTTTTCAATTTTGTTTCATTGCCAGACAGGTAGACAAGTTAAAAAAAAAAAAAAATTTATCACTCCTCTCTGCGCATGCGCAATCGGGATGAATTCAGAGATAAAGTACCGTTGAACAGCAGATTTGTTTTTTTTCCGATTAATGTTCAAAATATAACATTTAATGTAAACAAGTTGTTCCTCGATCATAAACTGACGTGTGTAGACAGACATGAACAAATTGCTTAACCTTGCTTATCGCTTCACATGCACGGGGTAGTAAGGACAGCAGGTATCACGTGAAACTGCTTGATCAACCAACGTAACCAACTCAAACCCCGCACCCCCACCACCTGATTTTCACTCTTAACACTCGACCTAATTCAAGATAGACTCGTGATGTGGTAATTGGCAGAAATACATCATATATATGCTCACCAAACGCTTCATTTATCATTGGTTCTTCTTCTTCATCATCTTCTTCATCCAACAATGGAGTGAAGGCATACCTTTAAATGATAGGAAAAACAAACAAAACATGTGGCTTGACCACATCAACCTTCACATTCCACCACAAACATACACCCTAAATAAATATTCCCGTACCTTTGGTTGTTCACCGAAGGTCTCCATAACACCATGATAACAAGGAGGATCACACAAAACAGTAATCTCCAGAAAGCCTCCTCAAGCCAGATTTCCTGCCAGTCCTGCCATAGCCATAGCCGGGGGTGTGGGGGGAGGGGGCGGGGGGGGTGGAGGACAAACAATGCAATAAGTCGTTTATGAGAGGTGACAATTAATCATGAAGAGAGTACCACTCTACGGTGAACAAGAGCACTCACCGACTGGCATGTGGCAAACCGAAACTTCCTGGTTGACCAAATTGTGAAGATAATTGAAGCTGGAATAGTAGAAGAGAGAACAAACTGTCAATACTCTATTTTTTTTTATTTTTAAGAGAAGGAAAGCGTTGACAAGTAAGAATATTCAAGAGCAAAATGATGCTGGGAGTTCGAACACGAGAAACGAACATCGAATGATCATCCAATTGTGAGACTGCTCTCAATTCCACACGTTACTTTGAAGTCGGAAATGTATCACTCAAACATTGCCGAATAATTTTTCAACTCGGGGGTGCAACGTCTTCTTCATTCGTATGCAGCACAAGGATGTGGGGAAGCATCGTTGGCTGAGGGCATGGCTGTGCCGCTGATGCAATGCCCTCTGTTGGCTGGGGCAGGAATTTGCAATTTGTTCATGGTGCTAGTGATAGCTTGCCTACTCTTTGCGAAGGACATCGTGGGATCTTTAACGTCCACTAACGAATGCCGACAGACGGGACACCTGTTTAACATCCATCTGAGGGACGGCACACACATTGATGAATCACCCTGTCTGTGAAACACCGGGATTGCAGTTTACAGCTGGGTCAGGGTTCAAACCCAGGCTAAAAAGCTTAGAGGTGAGTGTGCCTACCTCAAGGTCAATGTGATGCAAATGCCAATCTATCAAATGAACCATACTCTTGACAGAGCATCAGTGCTGCCAAAGCATTTCCTGGGAAAAGGTTGTGTGGACCGGTTTGCCATAGTCTTCCCAGCATTTTGTCGGCACTAAAATTTGTAATTTGTTCAGGGTGTTGGCAACAACTCAGCTGCCCTTCATAAAGGACACCAGGAAATCTTTAACATCTACCAAAAAGAGCAGTGCTGGCGTATGGGTAGTCCAGTTTAACGTCCTTCGGATGGATGGCGTGCATATTGCTGCCTTGCCTAGCATGCAGAAAAACCAGGGTGACCGTTCGTAGTTGGGTCGAGACTTGAACCCAGGCTAGACAGTGAGTGTGCATACCTCTAAGCCATCCTGCCAATTGACACCTCAGATGTATTTATAAGCAGCTGTACAGCCATTGAAAATTCAACAGGGGGAGATTAATAACAAAATAATGTTTAAAACATCCAATTAGCTTTTCCCGAGTGGTATAAAATTAGTTTAGGGGTGAAGGATAGTTTGTTGATAGCAAACGTAATCGTGTCTGGTCCTAATAGCGACAACTTTGTTGGGGGGGGGGGAACAAACAAAAAAAACGGTTTTGGTGTTCTTCCCACATAGCGCGCCATTCTTTGGATGGAGACCATCAACTGGCCATCCTGTCTGAATTGAGGTTATGAATGTTAAAGATCCCACAACATTTTGAAAAGAGTAGGCTATTGTGTGCTAAAATGACTTGTTTGGGATTAACTGGAGAGAAGTAGCACCACCTGCAGTAATTTAATAGGATGTGGGTATGTTACGGTGGTGAGTGTGATAGAGGAAATGGCCTTAATTCGATACATTGGGCGTGACTTACCGAGGACACAAAATACAAGTGTGTTGGTGAAATGGCGGTACAAGGAGAGCTTCACCACATTCCTGCGCAATGTGAGCGTCTTCATGGTTTGGTAGAGGCTCATGAAGATGTGTTGCTAGTCAAGGACTTTACGATCAACAGTGCCTCCCCTCATCCGCAAAAGATACTCGCTGCCACCTCAAAATACATGCAAACCACCAGTCATTTTGGCCAATCTTGAAATGAAGGGGTCAAGTTTTGAATTTAAATATATTTCGAAGAAAAGAGGCAAACAACCTCCCACCTTTGCCCCTGCCCCCCCCCCCTCAGTCCAACATCCTCGCACCCCGTCCCCTCCAGTCCAACATCCTAGCCCTACAATGAAAAGGTAGTCACGAATCTTGGTTATAACAGCAAATTAAATCCATGCATTTCCCCGTTCCATCTACATTCTCAGGATGGACCAATCTGATTGAGTAGTACAGTGTACATATTAAGACAAAATAAACAATTTAGCTGTCAATCAAAAGTGCTAGGGCACACATCATCGGAAGACAGAGGTAGCAGCAACATAGCTGGACATCAAGTAAGTGCAAGGGGTGTTTGGAGGAGGAGGGGGGGGGGGAGGAATCAGACTTTTTTTTTTAAGGGCAAGGAAAGCAAAAAGTTTGAGATGCGAACAAAGGAAGGATGTTCAAGGACTGCAATGGTTTCATAAGCAATAGGATGGAATTTGGATAGAGGATATCCACCAGCAGAGTATGATGTCCAGAACGGCCAGAGGAATGGTGGCCAAGAGGTCTGCATCTTGCAGGTTGCTCTGGGAACAACAGGGAATTGCACGAGCCACCATATTAAATAAAGTACCGCACGGCTTTGTTCGCCTTGCCTCCGGCCACTTAAAAGAAAACTGCAGAGCTGCTCCGCAAACATCTACGCTTTTCCCTTACAAGCACCACGAGTCAAAATAAAAAAGGCAGACTTCCTTTCCAACATGTAAAGAGAGTCGTCTTTCTGGCTCCAAGAATCAAGCGTGCTTTAGAGTTGGAAGGTGCGAGGGTTGAAGAGGATTTTTACGAAGCTATATGTTTAACGCACCAATCAAAGTAAGACAGTTTGCTATTTTCTCCAGCTATTGCAGTCAAGATGAGGGTCAACCTCATCCTAATGCTCACTGGCTGCCATAACCGAAAATAATTCCCCAATGAATCATGTTTAAGGCAGCAGGGTGGCCAGAAGCCAACATTCCTGACAAACTTATTTGCACTGGCATGCTTACAACTGGAAACTGGAGAACGCTCACCGCACTTAGCATATCCGAGAGGGGAGCACAACTCTGCACGAGGTAAACTACACGCTACAACCTGTTTGAGTGTCATGCTAGCTTAAGGGTTTGACAGTTAATCTACAATCGATGAGTCAAGTCGTCTTGTCCTGTGCAGTTATAAAGCGGTTCAAGGTTCAAAGGAGTTGAAACTACAAAACACCAAAGCGGCTCCAATCTATTGCTCCCAGGGGGGAGGGGGAGATTTGCAGAAACAATCTCAAGGAAATTAAGCCGCAGCCCTTCCCAACCTTGAGCCTATTCCAGTCGACTGTAGACCAAAGGCCTCTCTCAATTTAAGGTGGAGGGGTGTTTGGCATACTTGCTATGCTTGGCAAGTGTGGATTGGGGAGAGAGAGCTGCCATCGGAATAAAAACCCCAGCAGTCAAGTGGAGAAAGGAACAAGTCTTGAACCACTCAAACAACCAGCTCAGCCATTTAAGGCAAATCGTGAACATCAGAACACTTAAGTTCGGTGGTCTTGATCTCAACTCGATAAAATCAAATTTTAAAACCATGGACATCTCTCATTATAGAATATAGACGTCAACAATAACCTTTTTATGACCGTGTAATTGTGCTGACAAGCAAGCTCCTTTTGCGAGTGGAGTAGAAGAGGAAATTTTCAGTCAAAGGCCATGCACCCACAGGTAGGAAAAAGAAATACAAAACCACACAACATTTGGTGCTTCCAATGCACAAACAACAAAGTGAGAAATATGTCAAAAGGTGTTGACGAGGAAAAGAAATGTTATTTTCCTTTTTAGTGCAGGCAAAGCAAAACGGTTTACAAAAACGTCGTTTCCAACAAAATAATTCGAAAATGTAAAAGGGAGTCGCACATTTCGCCAACAATTCACACAACAAAAGGATATCCACCAGATAATGCAGGAATCAATGAACGCAAGAATGATGCCAGAGTATAAGATATCGATGTTGCTGGGTTTCTGGAAGGAGACATGGTGTGGATTACAAGGCCTGGAACATCCTTTTGTAAGTATTGGACGATTCATCCACTTTGAGCAAACGCAGTTAGTCATCAAGTTCTGTGAAACTGTTAAAAAAAATAAACTTGTACATGATGACATGTACAAACTTGTACAAACAACCACAACTACCTGGTTCTCCCAAAACTCCCATTCATCTCACCATTCATTTGTATTTATCTCCTCACAACTGATACCTTCGCTGGCTTGCTAAACTACTCCACTTTCTACTTCTAGGCTCCAGAAATTCTGGTGCAAACTCACCACTGAAACACGCTGAATACCCTCCACAGCGGAGAAGATCATATAGAGCAGACCAACTCCCACCACCTTGTACATGGTGTTTCCAAGCCGAGGCCTGAGGATTGAGAAAAGCATCTTGCAAACTGCAACCTCAGGAAGTTTGTATAACTGAGTGGTCAAAGCAATTGCCAGGGTGAGGGGATGGGAGAGGGAGAGGGAGACATGGTGAGGGTGGGGGGAGTTGTTCAACTCCAACAATAATTGCTGAATTCTCCATAGGGACCATTTTATATAGTGGAATACTGTGCAAAATGATATAAATCTGGAACCTTTCTTACAAGCATTAGCACATTACCCGAAGGGTGATTGTGTTACTACCCCCACTCCCGATAGCAACGCACAAACAGAGTAAACTTACACACATGCAACTGACATGTGAAAAAAACTAGCACCACCAGTTTTTCCTTTTCCCTTGATGTTCAAAATAGAATGAGGCACATCTATTAAATAACATGCATTACATATTGATGATTGTACATGTATCCAGTAAGACAATCGATAAAACTCACATCCTACTTTATTGGATTTATTATATTTACAGGAAACAATATTTTGTTATTACCTCCACCACCGAAGGTGAAGGAGGTTATGTTTTCACCCCTTTCTGTCTGTTTGTTTGTCTGTGTGCAGGATATCTCAAAAAGTTGTGGACGGATTCGGAAGAAACTTGGGGGACACATTGGGTGTGTGGCAAGGATGAATTGATTCGATTTTGGTGAAGATCCGAATCCGGATATGGCCACGAGAATTATTTCTAAAGTGATTCTTCACCATTGAGAGATATGGCCAAAACCGATATAGTACTGTAGAATGATATTTCAAAAATGCATTGGGTCCGACATGTTCTCGTGGATCAGGCATTGCTTGGCGGAGGTATGCGCTTACCGAGTGCCCTTCTAGTTTCAGTACTGTTTTGAGGCCCGAAAGATACTGTTGCGAATTCGCGCCCGTCCGCGTGCGATCGGCCACGTGACTCGAATCGCGACCGCCTCGCCCACCGGACGGACAATTCAGTCGTGACCCTCCCGGCTAACGCCGGGATCCGTCACGGGTGGACCTTTCGGCCTCACCACAACCCAGTCCGCATTCTACCCGCGCGGAATAGGGTGAATCGCCGAAAGTCGATATACCTAAGTACCCGCACGGGTAACCTACCGAGGGGTTGTACCTCGCACAGGCCGACTTCGGACACGATCCGCTTAAGCGGCTCGTTCCGGGCTAACGGAAACCGACGCGTGTTATCGTCGGCCTTGACGGTTCAGATTAATTATCGGGCGTCCCGCGCCCACGACGAACCCTTTACGTGAAACAAGATGGAGACCCAACGAAGGAAGGACGCAGCGACACGGGGGAAGAATTCAACAGAAGCACATTTTATTTACAACACGACAACGAATAGCACACATAAAGCAAACAGTCAGAATAAGCAATTGCACATATATCAAATAAAAGACAAAACCCACAATGCAGAGCTACAACCGAATACGCGACACACGGACCACTTACACAGTTCTACTTCACGAGACACGGCGCCACTCACACACGTTCACACAAAACCCAAAAGAAAATGGAAGTCGACTTCCCTGAGGTGGTTGAGTCCTCGGCGACCGTCACTCGCCGTGGCCCGCGAGCTCTCTCCGTGCCGAAACCCGAGAAGCGAGCAGAGAGAACCAAAGAACAAAACCCTCATTCGCCTCCGCTTCTTATACGCCCGGCGCCACGCCCCGTTCTCGGCTCCACCTTCCTTCGAGGCGCTTCGAGAAGGGGGGCTTTCCCTCTCGTTCCTCCCACCTCCGGCTTGTGGGGACGAGGCGAAGCCGTTCTGGCGCCGGGCCAAGGAAGGAAAAACAGCGGGAAAACGCGCGTCCCCGCCCTGGGGACCTCTCCCCTCCCCTCTCGCGTTCGACGGCTTGCAACGCGCAAACCGTCGTACGTAGACCGCTGAGGATGGCGTTCGTTGGTGTAGGTAGCGTGGTTGAGATGGTGGCGTGGTTGTGAGGGTGCGGTGCTGGCTGTTGGAGTGGTGGCTTGGTTGGCGTTGTGTTGGCGTTGAAGTGTGGTTGGCATTGTTGGTTCGAAAATAAAGCAGAACAGAAAAACGCCTAACTCAAAGTATCGCAGCCCGAATGAATCACATCAATTCCCTCTATACAATGGGTTTGGGCTAACTACACATGTACTTCAGAAATATATCTCACCTACGGGACCTTTATGGTGTTTGCGAATTTCCACAGCCGTAACACTACCCCCTCCCCTTTTTACAGACTCGTCCCGAGTCGTCAAATTATCGTGTGCCATCATGTGTAGTCTCCCCTAGTACGTTTTACCTATGGATCCCTGAGTGCGACATTCATGGTATTCGTGTCCCCAAAATAAATAACCTGAGGGCTGAGTAACTAACTAAACAAACTCACTCACACAGACGACTTAAATAAAATTGCCGGCGCTATGACAGACATGCCGGGGCACACTCATATTTACATTACACAATACACAACTTAGCCTTATAATTTACACTACTCCATGGCCCAGGGTCAATGGACTCTACAGGAAAAAAGGTAAGAGTCAACAGAGGACCGTGCACGGGCCGCCACTGCAGGCCCGTGTTGCAGCTGCCAACAGGACAGTTCCTGCAGCTTGCAAACTGTTGCTTGTTGATCCTGGCGCACATGGAAATGAACAGGGGGGTAAAGCAAAATTGAACGGGGCAAACGCAGATGTGGGCAGTGGGCATGGCATGGCAAAAACAGGCAGGCAAGGCATGGCATGACAAGGCCGCAGGCAAACACAGCCCGCTGAACAAGGCCGCTGCAGGCAAACACAGCCGGCAGACGAACTGGCCGGCACAGGCCTTGCAGCAAAACAACAGCTGCCGATGAAGTTGGCCGGCCTCTTGCCGTGCAGTGCAGGTTGGTGAGGGGAGTGCGGTGGTGTTGGCCACTCGCAGAAGGCGGGCTCGGACCTACCCTATGGTCTCCCTCCCACCTATCGCCTTTGCCTGTCTCTGTCCATACCCACCCCCTTAATTTGTCAAAAACCAATTTAGCCCCAATTAATTTTTTTTGTTTGTTTGTTTTATCTTTACTTCCCTACTTCCCCACTATAAATCGTCCCCTAACCCCTTTACTGTCTCTGTTCGGCTAACCTATCGTCTTCCTAGCCTACTCCCAACCCTACGTTCCCTTCCCGGAGGGGAATAAGGGAGAGCTAGCGTCCTGTGTCGAGGCCCAATGAAGCCTCAGGATGGCCTCCCCAGATCTCAGCGATCTAACCCAAAGTGGGTCCAGCGGCCCACAACGAAAGCGAAGGATGGATGGTGCGGAGGGTACACTTCCTAATCTACCCTATCCATTTAACTGTTAAACTACCCCGGGGCTTTCAACAAGCACCTCTCGCTTAATCTATTGGTTCTAACAACCCAGATTCCCGTCGCCTGTGTTGGTGTCCTTACAATTTCGGGCCTCACCCTCTAATTTTCCCTCGTGCCGTTGCACGGTTTCGTGGCTGGGACGCGTGGCTCCCCCTGGCAGGCACGACCCTCTGCCGAATCCCCTACGATGGCACCCCCGGCACTACACTGCCTCCGAGCCTACCAGCTCCCTAAACACCGGGGAGTGCCCCCATGGCAACTCCCCTGAAACGCACACGTGGCAGGCTGGCGCCCCGGGCCCTTTCCGAGGGTCACCCGTGCCCACGACACTGCCCACGCGGCTAACGGCGCTCCGGGCCCCGCACCAAGCAGGCGCACCCGTGCCCACTACGCTAACCGGCCCCCATGGGCCCTTGGCCTACCACGGCCGACTAGCCCGTCCCGGGGTACCCACTCAGCGATACTCACCGTTCGCAGCCACGCTCCCAGCCCGTCAACATGGCTCCTGCACCCCTCCAAATGGGTATCGAGCCTACACTCCACCAACAGCAAAACGACCTCCATTTTTATCAATTTAACTAACCCACTAACTCACTTTACACTGACCCGGGGTCCCTTGGCGGGAGTCACTCCTCCCCCCAATCACTCATCGCACCATGCATTCCACATTCGCTCCACTCACACAGACCCGCTGGCCTCACTCACTCAACACGTTTCCACACAACTCACCAACTCTTCAACACACTCATCGCTGATCCTGCCATCCTTCTAACTACCTCCCCTAACTAACTCGTGCTCCCACGTCGTCCCTTAAACTACAGCACGTTCCATTTAACACTACGTAGCTAAGCTACGTCCCCTCTACACATCCAAAGTCTGTCTCTGTCTCCAAAATCCTCAAAATTATCTCCCATCCTAAATCTCAACTACAATCCCTCTAACTAATCCATTCCACGGGCCCCATGAGGACTTACCCCTGCCCCATGGAGCCGGTCTAGCTAAGCTAACCCTTCCCCCTAGCTAGTTCCCATCCTGTGCCCTGGCCAAGGGGATCATCCACCCCTTGCCCAGGGAATCCTGTTCACCGAAAGCGAGGCTTGCTATTGTTAATTTGTTTTTTTTCCAATTATGCGCAGCACCAGCGCGGCAACTCGCAGCCTGCGCTCTTTGCACCTTGCCCATGACGTCATGCAGCTGCACGCGTACCTCGTCCCTCTTGGCGGTACCATCCGGCAGGGATTCCCCTCCTGCCGGATTCCAACCCCACGTGCAGCCATGACGTCACCCTGCGCACCCCCAAAAGCAAACCTCGCACTCCGAGGGGTCCCCACGCGAACACATGTGCCTGCCCGTTGGAGCTTAACACAAGCTCGCGTGGAGAACCCGTTCGTCCAAATCCGTCAACCAGCCTACACTTTGTCCGTCCGCGGATCGGCAAATCCACCGCTGGCGTTTCCGGACCGGGCTTCACTCCCGCAAGCGAGCACGTGGGGGTCTCGTGCGCTGCACAGCACGGACCTCGTGCTCGCTGCTGGGTGAACCCGGCACGGTGCTCAAAACATCTACGGCCGCTACCCGGCCCCTGTCCCTCTGTCGCCGTCGTCGTCGCCATTCGACCCTCCACGCACACCTGCGTGTCACGACGCACAGACTCCACCCAACACACTCACTTCTATACCGGAGACGCGGCTGCATGCTCGCGCATGCCCACCGACATCCCCTCACACACCGCGACCTAACACACACTGTCTCCCTCACATACCGCATTCTCACACACCGTGCTTCGCACACGCGTGCCGTTTCTGGCGCACACGCCGCTCCACCCACCCGTGGTCTTTCACCTGCACCCGTGGCTCCCTCCACACACGGTGCCTCATCCACCTGCGGTGCCCCTTTCACACACGGCACGCTGGGAAGCACGCACCCCGGCACACATGCCACCACACCACTCCACACACGGGGTCGCACTCACACCTGGGGTCTCATCCACACACGGGGGCGCACTCACACCTTGCACCACACACACCGACAACCACACTGGGGATTCGTGTCCCCACAAGGGTTCCGCGGGCCTCTATACCCCCAAGCTGCACGTGCACCCATCCACCGCACTCGTCCCCTCAACTCCGCTTGGCACGACCGAACCACCTGGTCGTGATTCGCTTCAAGGGGGCAAACTTCTCCCCTCGTTCCTGGAGGCAGCCATCCAGCTGCTCACACCGGGTCTCTACCCAGTCCACGAGCTCACCCCCATTATCCTCCACTACCTCTGTGTGTGGTGTTTCTGTTCCTTAACCCCGTCTTTATCGTGCAGTCTCTCCTCTACTTTCTCTACCTCCCGCGTCTCTGTACATTTGTTAGTTTCTGTTGTCTCCCGTGTCTATTAGACTCTGCTTCTTTCTGGCGTCTTTCCCTTATCTTTACATAGGTCAACCTTGCTTTCTCCTTAAGTCGCTCCCGTCCTTCCCTCTGTTCACTCCTTGCTCTTTCAGGATCTCCGCGTACCTCATCCTTGCTTTTCGTCTTAATTGTTCTTTTCCTCCCTCCCAATTCCTTTCACCTCGTGTCTTATACATTTATTAGTTTCTGTTTCTTTCTGGAGTTTTTCCATCTCTCTGGACTTCAATTTTATTCTCTCCTTCAGTTCATTAATTTCAAACTCGTATAGTTTTTGTTTTCTCTCCCACTGTTTCTCCTGCTCTTCATTTTCCAATCTCATCGTTTCTCTCGATTGGCTCATTTCCTTCCTGTGTTTCATTCGCTGTTCTTTGTCTATCTCCCCGCACTCCAGCCTCGCCTTTCTTTCAATTGGTCAACCTCGGCTTCATGTTCCTTTTGTTTTCTATCCCATTGTTCCTCTCGCTCTTCCCTCTCCAATCTCGTTGTGTCCTTCAATCTCCTGATTTCTCCTCCTGCTTCATTCGTTGCTCCAACTTCTCCTCGTATTCCAACTTATTTTTTCCTTTTGTCGTTCAGTTTCAAATTCATACTCTTTCAGTTTTCATTCCACTGTCTTTCTTGTTCCTCATTCTGGTAATCTCGTCATTTCTTTCAACTGACAGATTTCTTTCTCCTGTCTCATTCCTTGTTCTTCCAGTACTCTTTCTTGTTCCTCTTTTAACACTCTCAGTTCGTTTTGTAGTTCTGTCTCTTTGTTTTGGTGTTTCTGTAACTCAGTTTTCTTTTCCAATTCCTTTCTCATCTCCGCACCCTCCGACTTGCTTTGGCTTCTAACTGTTCTTCCGGCTTGCCCTTGTGGTTGTCTATCCGTCTTCCCAGTTCCTCTGTCTCCGTTTTTACCTCCAGTCCCAGCTTATCAACTCTCTTCGTCATGTCTTGCAGTCTTTCTCACACTCCACTATTTTATTCCTTCGTGCACGTCTCCGTCACCCCAATTAATTTTTCCCTCTCGGTTACCGTCACTTTTTCCGTCACCTCCACACTTCTCGCCCAACACGTCTCCCGAATTATTTTTTCCTCACCCGCCTTCACCGCGGGCCTGACAACCGTTGCACCCCTTCCCAGCTCGTCGCTCCCACACGTGGCGTCGCCATTACGCACTTCGCTGTTGCTTTCATGCCCGCCTGCAGGCATTGGCCTATTTGCTGCGTTTCACCCCGCATTTCTTTTATTTCTTCCTTCATTTCGTTTTTCATTTCGTTTGTGTTTGTTTCCATTCTGAGTGCGTTTCCATCCATTTTTTCGTTCATTCCATCCATTTTGCTTCCCATTTGTTGCATATTCGATTTCATTTCCGTTTTCATTTCGTTTTTCATTTCTTGCATCTCCCCCTCATTGCTTGTGTGATCATCTCCATCATTTGTGTGATGACTAATGGCGAAAGCAGGGCCGATCCGCCACCATCGGTCCCGTTTCGCTGGGAGCTGGGGAGGGATTTGACGGAGGTGGGGAGGGGGTGTCATACGCCGCGGCCTCTGCCGCTGCCGCGCCCATTTCGGGCTCTGGTTCAGTTGGGGGGAAACTGTTCCTGCACACCAATGTCCTGCTCGGGGTCTACATCCTGAGCCATGGATTCTACACACTCTACATCCATTCTATTACCCCCGGCTCCCGCTCGCCTTGAGACGCCATCTTATTCCACGTAAGGGGTTAATTTAACTCGCTCGTAATTTGGAGGGAA
This sequence comes from Eptatretus atami, assembly GCA_035128595.1. Lineage (NCBI taxonomy): Eukaryota > Metazoa > Chordata > Myxini > Myxiniformes > Myxinidae > Eptatretus > Eptatretus atami. The sequence goes on along the minus strand of CM068965.1, from coordinate 26,240,177 downwards.
TCGGGGGTCGCTCCTCTCACCCCTGGACCGATTCCCTATGAATTTAGCTTGGAGACGGGAGGGATTCGAATCACACTCCTGTACACCAGTGTTGCGAATTCGCGCCCGTCGGCGTGCGATCGCCACGTGACTCGAATCGCGACCGCCTCGCCCACCGGACGGACAATTCAGTCGTGACCCTCCCGGCTAACGCCGGGATCCAGTCACGGGTGCACCTTTCGGCCTCACCACAACCCAGTCCGCATTCTACCCGCGCGGAATAGGGTGAATCGCCGAAAGTCGATATACCTAAGTACCCGCACGGGTAACCTACCGAGGGGTTGTACCTCGCCACAGGCCGACTTCGGACACGATCCGCTTAAGCGGCTCGTTCGGGCTAACGGGATAACCGAGCGGTGTTATCGTCGCCTTGACGGTTCAGATTAATTATCGGGCGTCCCGCGCCCACGACGAACCCTTTACGTGAAACAAGATGGAGACCCAACGAAGGAAGGACGCAGCGACACGGGGAAGAATTCAACAGAAGCACATTTTATTTACAACACGACAACGAATAGCACACATAAAGCAAACAGTCAGAATAAGCAATTGCACATATATCAAATAAAAGACAAAACCCACAATGCAGAGCTACAACCGAATACGCGACACACGGACCACTTACACAGTTCTACTTCACGAGACACGGCGCCACGCACACACGTTCACACAAAACCCAAAAGAAAATGGAAGTCGACTTCCCTGAGGTGTTGAGTCCTCGGCGACCGTCACTCGCCGTGGCCGCGAGCTCCTCCGTGCCGAAACCGAGAAGCGAGCAGAGAGAACCAAAGAACAAAACCCTCATTCGCCTCCGCTTCTTATACGCCCGCGCCCACGCCCCGTTCTCGGCTCCACCTTCCTTCGAGGCGCTTCGAGAAGGGGGCGTTCCCTCTCGTTCCCTCCCACCTCCGGCTTGTGGGACGAGGCGAAGCCGTTCTGGCGCCGGGCCAAGGAAGGAAAAACAGCGGGAAAACGCGCGTCCCCGGGGACCTCTCCCCTCCCCTCTCGCGTTCGACGGCTTGCAACGCGCAAACCGTCGTACGTAGACCGCTGAGGATGGCGTTCGTTGGTGTAGGTAGCGTGGTTGAGATGGTGGCGTGGTTGTGAGGGTGGCGGTGCTGGCGTGTTGGAGTGGTGGCTTGGTTGGCGTTGTTGTTGGCGTTGTTGGTTCGAAAATAAACAGAACAGAAAAACGCCTAACTCAAAGTATCGCAGCCCGAATGAATCACATCAATTCCCTCTATACAATGGGTTTGGGCTAACTACACATGTACTTCAGAAATATATCTCACCTACGGGACCTTTATGGTGTTTGCGAATTTCACAGCCGTAAAATACGTTGTTAATCTAACTTCTGATATGTGGTTGATGGATCAAAGCAGAAAGCAATTCATCCAGAAAAGTATCAAATATGGCTTTTCGAGATGGATAGCACATTATTAGACATCTGAATACAGTAATGTAGGACACACAGGAAGGTGTCTCTTTTTTAAGTTTGGCATGACGAAGTTTGCCTGTGAATCTTCGCTATTTTACAAACTCCATGTATCGTACATCACTTTGCCATAAATGTGCACATGCAGCATGCCACAAACACATTTTGCCTAATTGAAAGTTTTAGAGGTAATAAATGTCAATATTAAGTCTTCAGCCCTGCACTGAAGTAAAACAGACTTTTAGTCTTTCTTCTGTTGCGTGGACGGTGTTTCAAAGCAGAAAGCAGTTCTGAATACATTACTGCAGTACACAGGTCAGGTCAGGTATGGGAGCATGCACCGGAGCAGCGCGGCGCTGCGTCCACATTCCGCCGGTACTCCAGGCGCCTCTGTCTGGCCATTCCCCAGGCAGATGCCTGGCCCATCCCCATCTCCTTGAGATGCTGATCAACGTGGTCGGCCCATTTTTTGGCCCTTCCCACTCATGAGGCTTCCCTCGCTGAGAGAATCTGATGAGCAGGGATCAGCGTCAGGAAAATTAGCTGCACATGTGCATACAGCGGCAGCGATCGCTCCCGGGTTATGCAGGTAACAAATCTCATTTGGGTTTCTCTCAGCAACCGCTTTTTGGACACAAAGACTGACCAGCGATAGGCCATGATTTCTACGAGAGCAACCTTGGTACCAAAGGAATTAAGTCTCCATTCTCAGATCTGGTCAGAGTCCAAGTCTCACATCCATAGAGCAAGACTGGAAGCAGCAAGGACCTGAAGACTCAGACTTTCGTCCTCCCACACTGGTACCGGTAGCACCACACCCCATGATCCAGTGAATCCACGACTCCCCAGGCCTGACCCAGATGTCTGTTGACCTCTGACTCACAGCCAGCAGAGACATGAATATCACTG
>CM068965.1:26190950-26198695 GCA_035128595.1 Eptatretus atami | reverse complement strand
CGGGACAAGAGGAGGGATCTGTGGGAGAACAACGCCTGGGTGCTGCACCATGACAACACCCCCGCTCACAGTGCCCTGAGCATCCGACAGTTTCTGGCGGAGAGGAACGTGCCAACTCTGGAGCAACCCCCGTATTCGCCAGACTTGGCCCCTTGTGATTTTTTTCCTATTCCCCAAGCTCAAGGGGGTGATCAAGGGGACCCGATTTCCTGATGTGGAGGCAATCAAAAGGGCCGTGACGACGGAGCTCCGGAGGATTCCAGAAGAAGCCTTCTGGGGGTGCATTGAAGCGTGGAAGAAGAGGATGGACAAGTGTGTGAGACTGGAGGCAAACTATTTTGAAGGGGACAAGCAGTGATTTCAATATATCTTTTGGAATAAAATTTCTTTACTTTTTATACGGACTTTATAGACGTTATATATATATATATATATATACAAACACAATGTTATAATTTATAATTGTTATAATTTATAATTTCAAACTAACCAAGATAGCAAATCCATTTCTAAATTATAATGCAATTCCAGTGATGGCAACAAACCTTCTTTGAAGGGGTCGTGGCATTTCGAAAAGGGTGAGGCTCCATGTACTAGTAAAACACAAAAGGTTAACAAAAAATATATATTTAAAAAAAAGACACTTACACGGTGGACCAGCATTTCTGCATTCGATTCTAAAAGAGAACTGTTATAATTCAGAAAAATGATCACACTAAAATACACAATTAGGTGTTTGTATGTCTGTCTGGGTTTATTAACCCACTCAGCGGAAAACAGGGTTTTGCAATCATTTCTTTGTGTGTGTGTGTTGTGTGTGCATGTGTCAGGGTGCCATTTTTGCAAGGGAGGGGAGGGAAGAAGGGACGGAGTGGGAGGGAGAGAGGAGACAGAGGTGGAGGGAGAGAGGAGACAGGTGGAGGGAGAGAGAGACAGAGTGGAGGGGGAAGGAGACGGAGTGGAGGAGAGAGGAGACGGAGTGGAGGGAAGGAGGAGAGACGGAGTGGAGGGAGAGAGGGGACGGAGTGGAGGGAGAAAGGGGACTGAGTGGAGGGAGAGAGGGACGGAGTGGAGGGAGGAGGGGACGGCAGTGGAGGGAGAGAGAGGGACTGAGTGGCAGGGAGAGAGGGGACTGAGTGGAAACGGAGAGAGAGGGACGGAGTGGAGGAGAGAGGGACGGAGTGGAGGGAGAGAGGGACTGACGTGGAGGGAGAGAGGGGACGGAGTGGAGGGAGAGAGGGGACGGAGTGGAGGGAGAGAGGAGACTGAGTGGAGGGAACAGGTCACACAGTAAGTAAAGCAGGACGGTCAAAACTTATCTGCGTTGAGGTTCCGAAAGGAAGAATTACCATATACCAAATCATCAGAACAGCAACACAACACCAAACAGATCCCACATATCCCATCAAAATCATTATTTGAGCATTTGCCATGACCGCACATGATTAGAACTACAAGGGAGAGTCAAAATAAATATTCCCAAGTCCATGAAAGAACAGCCGGTCCTGCATCAACAAAACTTTGGAAATAGGTCCTTCCCTTTTTGATGAAGTTTCCAACCATTGACACACATTTTCCTCAGTGGTGGGTGCTTCCTTCCTGAAGACACCGGAAAAATGAAAAATCAAGTCTCACTTTTTGACTCGTAAGCTCTCACCCGGAAGCTGAAATTGTCACAGGTTGGACGAAAACTGTCCTCGGCGTGTTCCACAAGGGGAAGCTTTTTCAAACTGCTGCTGTCATACCTCCCCTGATTAATGTTTTCCTGTGGACACAAAACAGAAAGACCTACCTTATTACTTGCACACATTTTACCATCCAGGCCAAGTGTATGAAATAATTACTTCATTCATTTCAATCACTCATTACGGATTCGTTTTAACACCAAAATGTTTGTGAGAGTAAACACATTAAATCAACAACACTTGGTAGAGTGCATATCTCTGCCAGGCTGACAGTTTACATTTTGTATCCCAACATTAGGCCGGATCTGGATCCGGACCTGAACCAAAATCGAATCGGCTTGTTCTTGTCACCTAATGAACTCATCCAACCAAGTTTTGTCATAACCGATCCACATTTTATTTTATTTTATTTTTTTGCTCTTCGATTATATATCAGGAACCGATAGATAGTTTGGCCATGTTGAAAAGATGGATGACAACTCTTGGGTAAAAACTGTACACACCTCTATGTTGCTGGAAAGAGGGACAGAAGCAGACCAAGATTAACTTGGGACTTTGTTGTATCCAATGTAACTTCTCAGACTGTCCAGAGCAGATGCTCTGTGACGCTATTATTTTTAGGGAGGTGCGTATGGCCTTGATCAAACGTTACGAATAATTTTTATTCGACATGTGATTGCATGGAGGCAAAATATTTGGGGGAAAAATTAGATTGGTTTATGTTCTCGTTGATGATGTGTTTCTATATTTGTATCGTTGAGACGAACCTGCTTACCCATGATTTCATGGATAGGTCCAAGAAGATATTGACTACTTATTGATCTAATGGCCACGAACGAAAATGATCTGACGATCCAAACTGTTTGAAAGGTATTTTTTTGAAATTTTTTTGAAAGGTATGAAAGGTATTGTTTTTGGCCCGATTCATTCAGGTTTGTTATAAAACAAAGTGTACATGGAGTACACTGCCGTAAATAAATATATAGTTCATCACAAAACATAGCAGATGAGCTGAGCACGATGGCCTCGAGGTATGCACACTCACCTCTGAGCCATCGAACATGGGTTTGATTCTAGGCCGAGCAACAAACTGTCATCTTGGTGTCTCGCAGGCGGGGGTAGGAATAAATGTGTACCGTCCCTCGGATGGACGATAAACTGGACGTCCCATTTGCTCGCATTGGTTGGTGGACATTAAAGATCCTACGGTGTCCTTCACGAAGAGTAGGCAAGCTATCGCCGGCACCCTGGCCAAATTCAAAATTCCTGCCCTAACCTACAGGGGGCGTTGTCTCAGTGGCATGGCACAGCCCCAACCCAACCTCCCCCTTTTCCTCTCAGCCAATGATGCTCCTTGCAGGATTGTGTTGCATATGAAAGAAGAAGAAGAAGAAACAAAGCAGATAATGTAATCATCTAATGTTTTAATGATGTGGCAAGGAAATACAATAGATGCTAAAATAAATAGTCTGAGTTAATAAAAAGATTGCAACGAAATAAAAAGGAATACCACATAACTGTTTTATTTAGCTATTCATCTCAAAGAAAGCCCACAGTATACAATTTAAATCTCAACACCTCACTAGAAAAGTGATTTATTCACATGTGGACAAACATTTTCCTTGCTGACAATCAATTTTGCCTGCCAAGTATAATGAGGGATGTATTTCAATGTAAACATATTTATGTATGTTGCTTGCCAAACTAGTGGTCCCGTACAAAATGTAGAGATGCTTATAGGTCCAAAGGAGCAGGTAACCAGATCATGAGGGGAGCAGGGGGAATAGCAAAGGTAGCCCTCTATATTTACGATAAAGCAGGAAAGAAGTGTGTGTGTGTGTGTGTGTGTGTGTGTGTGTGTGTGTGTGTGTGTGTGTGTGTGTGTGTGTGTGTGTGTGTGTGTGTGTGTGAGATACAGGGCATGTCCTTGCTTGGCCTAGCGTAAGTGGCACAGCATCGTGTGTGTGTGTGTGTGTGTGTGTGTTGTCATTTATTTATGTAATTATGGAAAAGGGTGAAGTGTGTCAAATACAAGTATATATCGCGGTTGAGAGACATAATGTTGTAACTGCATTTTGCGGGGCTGAAATAAAATGGCTCTCATGTCTCAACACCATATTTCACGGGTTGAGAGACAAAGTTGAACTGAAAATTTGCCATTTCCTGCAAATCGCTAATGAAGATAAATATGTGTTAAAGACATGAGAGCCATTTTATTCGGTTTCGCCAGAAATGCAGTTACAACATTATGTCTCTCAACCCGCGATATGCACAGACAGTAAATAAAACAAGCCGGAAGGCGGCGATGGGTCGCCGAGCATGAACTATAAGATATAGAGCAAAATGGATGTCATATAGGCGGATAGGGAATCACCTTAAGATTATGCATATCAAATCTCAATCCACATGTTCCATCTCTACTGATAACTACTCGGTATCCATTTGAATGAAAAGTACCGAAAATGCGGTTTGAAATCGCAAATCCCCAAAGTTCGAAGGGGGTGCTGTGGGTGAACAAAGATCGAAATCGAAAATCCGGTCGATCGTTTGTGCAGCAATGTATTCCAGATGATTAGTGTGAATTTTCATGACCATCCGACCATAACCCTAGGAGGAGTAGCATTTGCGCGCGAAGCACCTCCAGCTCTCGCATATTATCGATTTTTGCACAAATTGACCTTTGACCCGCCTGACCTAAAGCGAAATCGGTCAATATGTCCTGAGGCAAAGTTGTAGTACTCATTGAGTACCATGAACCTGCAAAGTTTCATTCGTATCGATGCACTCACCTGGTCGCAAGGGGCCTTCAATTTTCGCGGCATACCCTAATTGTAGAGGGTGCTGGCGGGTGAAGTATTCCATATATCACAAAAACCGGAATATATTTGATAGAGCATCACCTGTAGATCATTCGTGCCAAATTTCATAACCCTACGTGGGATAATGGCTTTCGAATTGATTTTGCGTGAACGGTTACCGATTTTGAAGGTTTTTCGGCTGTTGCTAGGAAACCAAAGCGTCCCTAGCAACCATCACAATTTCCAAAGCACTAGGTCATAAGATGTACCTACCACCGCGAGTTTGGTCAAAATCCGCCCACGTTTACTACCAATTATGCTATGAAGCAAACGAACAAACATCCAAACAAAGACAGAATTACTGACAATAAGGGTCACCTATTTCGGCGACCCAATAAATTAGATTTATCACAAATGACAAACCAGGTTTAGGTAGGTCTTTTAACAATACATACATTGGGCCTTATTAATTATTATTACCTCTGCCACCAAAGGTGAAGGAGGTTATGTTTTCATCCCTTCCTGTTTGTGTGCAGGATATCTTAAAAAGTTGTTGACGGATTCGGATTAAACTTGGTGGCCAGGTTGGGTGTGTGACAAGGAAGAATTGATTCGATTTTGGTGAAGATCCGAATCTGGATACGAGAATTATTTAATTTTCAAAGTGATTCTTCACCATTGAGAGATAGGGCCAAAAACGATATAGCACTGTATAGCGTGATATTTCAAAAATGTATTGGGCCCGATATGTTCTCATGGATCAGGCATTACGTGGCGGAGGTATGTGCTCTACAGAGTGCCCTTCTAGTTTCATATGCAGCCTGTGGTTGCTGGTTGCATCATTGCTGGGAGTGTGCTTGTGCCACAGATGCAATGCCCCTGGTTCAAGTAAGCTGGTACTCATGTTGCCGGCCTCGGAAGGATGACAGGCTGAGTCAACCCACCTGGTGTTATTTAACAGCGAGACAGTGGCTCAAACTCAGGAAAGGCACTTAACCATTAAGCCAACACCAGGCTTTAGGCCTCAAGAAAGTCACATTCAATGGAAAAGCACAACAATCAGGACATAGAAGCAATCACAATGAAAATCAGTGCCAAAAGCATAAACCCAAAATTCGACTGCTTTTAAAACAATTTCCAGTTTGATACATTGCACAGCTTCACCACACTCAACGCAGAGTAGAATAATTTTTCTATTGCATTGTATCATTGCACCCGCCAACACCCGCGGGAGAGAATGTTTCAGCAATAAGGCAGATTTTATTTCATTTTATTTTTACTTCATTCGGCATGTGAATAAACCGATCACAAAAGCTTCCATAAATAGTGTCAAAATAAAATTAAACACAAAAGCCTCACCTCTATGTTATTGATGGTGTTGTAGCAGTGAGCATAGATAAGCACCCACTTCACAAGGAAAGTTTCATTTTGTACGCACTGCCTCTCAGGAACTGGAAGACACAGGCATACAAGTGTTGGAAACCTTTCCCAGATCACCTCTTGGTACCTTCCCACCTCAGTGCATGATAGGTGTGACACCGCAAAATCAAACAGCAATGAGTGAGAGACAAAATCACAATTATTAAAAAAAAAACAAATGCAGACAAGTCATACCGACATCTTCTCAGAGAGATGTATGTAAGGGAAAGGGAGAATGTGATGTTTGAGAATCCGACCGAACATTTTGGCAAATCAAATAGTGGATTGGAAAAATATGGTTGGAGTTTTATATATCCATATTAAAAAAGGGAGGCATAAGCCACTCGTATAACTACCTAGTAAGGCACCAGATGGTCTTCATCTGGGGTGTGTGTGTGTGTGTGTGTGTGTGTGTGTGCGTGCGTTTTGGAGGTGGCCATTCTGGGTCAGTTAATGGGGAACACTTATCTGAATGCAAGGTGTGTAAGCGTGGGATTTACAATTGCAAAACTTGTCCTATATTTACCGCAAACAATATAATTAATTGTACAGTAACGGCTAGATCTAACAAATTAAAAGAAACAAAATAATTAATTACATGTAAAACCTCAAACATAGTTTACTTGTTGACTTGTAGCAGATGTGTGATGAAATATCTTGGTGAACCAATGCAGAGATGTAAAGTAAGAACGAATGCACACAGGAGCGGCACGAGAATCCCAGATAAAACTACTGGTTGTCCACTACCCACTCGTCACTTTACACATGGATACTGTAAACATGCGAGCTTCAGTGTTCAAGATGTAGAAAAGAAAAGCGGCAATGGCCGAAAAATGAATGGGCTGGACGATAAAACAATCACACAATCACGTAAGCGGGGAGAACTTTTCTGGATTGAAGAAACAACCACTACTTACCCGTATGGATTAAATGATAGAATTAATGATACATACAAACAACATAATAGCCAAAACATAATCACAAAACATAATCACATATACTTTAAAGTTATATGAAATGTACATGTCCACTTTCATACATTTAACATGACCTCTGAGTTTATGTACATTTCGAAAAACGAAAACAACGCGTTGAAAACTGAACAGGGTATGTTTTCATTTCAACAAAAGTCATGATTAATATGTAAAACCTTTAATGAAAACAAAAAAAAAATAAAAACCTGTCCTTTTGTCGGTGTTTTGTATGAACTGTTTGCTGTCAAGATGTCCAGGGGTATGTTCAGTTACCAAGCAGCTAGCTAGCGTTTGCCAAGCTAGCCGTTCCTTATCAATGGTTTCGAACGGAGCTCGAGTGCTTAAGCTACTTGGCAAGAACTCGACAAGAAACTTGTTAACTGAACACACAACAGATTCATTACATGGCGACAAGGATAAACATCGATGCCACGAGTTATTTCGGCGATGTTGAGGAATTTGTCCCTCAGGGGGAAGATTTTGACATGACATGTGGCATGTTAGAGCTTTGGATGTTTCAAAAGTGGGTTTTTATTTTAATTACTTATTTTTCCCAAACGTGATTAAAAACCCTGTGAAAATTCCTTTGTGGTTGGAGGGAGGGAAACGGTGGAGGGACTCAGGTGGGGAGGACGCAGGGGCTGGGTGGGGAGACGCAGGGCTGGGGTGGGAGGACGCAGGGGCTGGGGTGGGGGGGGACGCAGGGCTGGGGTGGGGGACGCAGGGGCTGGTGGGATGATGGAGGGGATGGATGAGGAGGGGGAAGGATGGAATCCGGAGGGAGGGGTGTGGTGGGAGGACGTAGGAGCAAGGGTGGATGAGAGAGGGGAAGGGTGGGAGACAGACCCTGCTTTGCCCTGCAATGCCAG
>CM068965.1:26185950-26188450 GCA_035128595.1 Eptatretus atami | reverse complement strand
TTTTAAGCGATTCGTTACTCTTGAGAAAGGGATAAAAACAATATATAGCATGATATTTAAAAAGGTTGTTGACGGATTCGGACAAATCTTGGTGGATGATTTGGGGAGGTAACAAGAACAAGTTGATTCGACTTTGGTTAGGGTCCGAATCCAGATCCAGCTTCTCAGTGGGATATAAAATGTAAACCCTTCAGCCTGGCAGAGGTATGTGCTCTACCGAGTGCTGTTCTCGTTACCATCGCCAGAGGACAGAGTATTGCATTTGGGTCCGTGTGTCTGTCTGTTTGATTGTCCGCACAGAACTTTCGTGTTTTTCCCTGCAACCGCTTGTCGGCTTGACACGAAATTTTCACCATAGGAGCAACGACTCACGCAGAATGGTTTAATGATAATTATGACATCATCGGTCACGTGGTGTGGCAGCCATGTTGTCAAAAAGGAAAAACTTTGGACCTTGCTATCTCCAAAACCACACCAAGGAAAAATTGAAACTTGACACGTGGCAAGTACTCTGCATGGAGAATCTTACTATAATTCACCGTCTGTCCGTCCGTCCGTCTGTTTGTCTGTCTGTTCCCAGGTACCGCAAAAACGGCTGAACCGATCGCAACCATTTTTGGGTGTGTAATCCTGGGACCCCTTGGAGTAAAATAGGCATAATATAACATGACCCCCTTGACGGCTCCCATAGGGAGCGGGTGCTTCAAGTAAGTATAATGTCATAGGTGCCTTCGTGAGGACATCATAATTACATATGTAGACCGCTACGTCCGATCAGTATGAAAATTTCTGAGTGTCATCTTAGGATAAATTGGTTGATTGAAAATAAATTGATGATGTCATCATCACATGGTTCAGCAGCGATTTAAAAAATTTATTAAGAAAAAAAACCTTCAAAAATCTTCTCTGAAACGGATGAACAGACCGAGGCGAAACTTTACAACTATGATCGCTTATCCATGAAAAACAAAATGTTCCCACCTATGATGTCATTGGTCACATTATTTGGCAGCCATATTGGATTTACCATTAAACCTTTAAAAAAAATCACCCCCCAGAACAGCTGGACAAATTGAGGGGAACCTTCACATGTTCCCCAAGCCTTGGGGATACCAGGGTGTTCTCGAATAATTGACAGGTCACATGGTGTGGTAGCCACATTGGATTGAACGGAAATCTTAAATTCTTTCTCTTAAACCGCTTCATCGAGCGACGTGAGACTTCACAGTTATGATCTCGTCGTGATGGGGAATACGTTTTAAATTTCAATCTGATTGGATGCATGGTCTGGCAGCCAGAAGTATATAAGTTTTTGAGCTGGGTTCTTTTGGGATTTTTATTTTTATTTTTTTGAATCGGGCTCACTTGGCTGTGCCTGGATGGGTTTGGGGGTAGAAGAATAACAGATGAAACTCAAATCCTATCCAGGTTCCTCCTGATGACTGCATCTTTGCTTGTTCAGGTTCCTTCTGATGACTCCAACGTAGTGCAGTACTTACAGTATTTGGTCTTCCATTTGATTTGAATTGAATTCATTTTAATCATGTTCTAAATTAAATTGAATAATAGTAAACGTCAAGTGTCAAGGTCAGGTGTCTGATCAAAGATGGACGTCTTGGTAACCGGTCACCACTGCCAGTAGTTATAAAGTAGCACTTCCATTTACTGCTTTTGAGGGTGAAGGAGGTTATGTTTTCACCCCTTTCTGTCTGTTTGTTTGTTAATTGCCGGAATCCCTGATTTGCGGCAATTATGTTGGTTGGTTGTGTGTGTCATTCTGTGTGTGTCTGCCTGTCTTTCTGTTTGTGTGTTTGTTTACCCTGTAGCAGCCACACCGTTTCAGCGATCATGACCAAACTGGGTACAGACGTCGGCCATGTTCCAACTTAGACACTTGTCGTTTCTGGTGATCTAGGTCAAAGGTCAAGGTCAAGGTCACAGAAAAACCGAAATTCTTATTTTCGCAATAACGTCGCTAAAATGTCGTATCGACTTCAAACCAAATCCAAAATGTGCTATCTTCCAATTTGCATCGAACCATGTCTCATTGGGGTGCACACCAACACCCTCTTAGTGGTCGGGGGTCGAATGTCAGGGGGATCGGGTCAAAAATTTCAAATTGCGATAAAAACGCCATTTCAAGTCCGATGACTTCCAAGTTATGATCATGACCAAACTAATGCTATAATTCATTAAACAGTAGCACTATCGACTTATAAGAACCAAATTGATTTCCAGGTTTTGTTTTTCAGAGATCATGGAGATATGACAAAGTTATTCCAGCAATTCCTTACTCAACGAGCAATTTCATTTGTTTGCAGGATACTCTCAAAAAGTTGTGGATGGATTCGGACGAAATTTGGTGGGAAGGTTGGGTGTGTGACAAGGACAAACCGATTAGCTTTTGGTGAAGATTTGGTTCTGGATCCGACGACGAGAATTAAGTGATTCTTCACCATTGAGAGATAGAGCTAAACCGATATATAGCACGATATCTCAA
>CM068965.1:26145470-26157686 GCA_035128595.1 Eptatretus atami | reverse complement strand
AGAGAGATGAGTGGGGGGGGACCGATAATTAATAAGGAACGCGTGGGCCGACGATAAACGCTCGGAATTATCGTGTAAGACGGATGTTGCGGGCGGTGAAATGCTGGGCGAGGTGCGGTCGCCGGTTTCATCGTGGGTATTTGGGGTCGAGTTATGGCGAACAACCTATCACGGGTGGCGTTTGGCAGATGTCGGTGAGCGAAGGCACCGTGATGGATCGCGTAGTCGGGAGGGTCAGAGGATTGTCGTCCGTTGGGCGTAGTACGCGATTCGAGTACGTGGTCGTCGCACGCCGGGGGCGGAATCGCAACAATATCTTGAACCAATTACTAGAATGGAATTGAGAAAGCTCACAACTTCGGTGTGTTCAGCTTCAGCAGTGAGCTAATCTGCCAAGCTGTGGTCCATATACGGTTTTTAGATGGAGTGTTATGCTGGATATCTTTTAATGGGTCACAGAATCCGAAAATCACGTTGTTTTATATCGACATGCTCACTTAAACTGATGTTTTTTTTTTTCTTGATAAATACTTAATAAGATTTTAAGTTTTTTGTTTTTGGTCTTCGCTGATGGCTACTTACACGTAAATGCTTGTCAGAAAATATGGGCAATACATTTTTGAATTGATGTTTGTTTTTGGTTTCTCAATGGTGAAGAATCATGAGGGATAAATATTATAGTGTCCAGATCGTGTCTATGAGATTAATTATTCAATCTTGAACAAATGATTGATTTATTGAAAAGTTAGATCTTTTTTTTTCTTTTTTTTCAGCTCCTCTGATGAAAGGGAGGATTGTTGCTCAAGGCTGATATCAATTGTTGGTAAGTGGTGTGTATTGTACACTTTTGATGTGTTGCTTTTTAAGTTGATTTTAGCTGAGGCCACTGACTCATGTTGTTTCTCATTGTTTTATAACACGATAATTGTGCAGAATAAGATGCTTCATTTGTGTTTCTTGTCCATTTGGTATAAAAGGTATGAAATTTATGTTTTTGATAATTGGGCATGTAAAATCAAGAATGAGGAAATAGACCCAAGACACCTAATTTCTTGTTAATATTAAAATGTTAACTAGACTTAAGCGATGTCTAAAAAGTATCGTTTGCATAAGGTACTCAGGGGGGTGACGTGGGGACTATTGAGCTGCCACTATTTGCCGATGGAGGATGCCAGTGGTTACTGGTTTGGGGAGCTTGGAACTTCTTTCCCAGGAAAGATCATGAGATTGTGAGACAAAGAGCTGAATGAAAGGATACTTCGAGAGGATTGTTGAGAAAGTTGAATGGGGGGGGGGCGGGGTGGGGATTTAGTTTTAGACAGTTTTTTCGGAGAGACTTTGGCCGGACTTCAGCACAAACCAGAATGAAGAGAATCTCTGGGTTTTGTCCTTGTTTCTCCGTTGGTTTTTGTCTTTTATGTCTGAATTCTTTTTTTGATGAGGATTTTTTTTTAATGAATGAATGAATGCATGTTTCCCATTTCGTTTCCAAAGGCAATCAATTTAATAACTAAACTGCCACAATACCAAATTATCAACATAATGTCATTGTGAAAGGACACATGGATAATTGTTTAAACTGTTGGAGTGCTTTGTTCTCTGGGGTTCAAATCTCCCTGGGTGACAGCAAATATTAACATATATTCAATGGCAGTGTTATTAATGCTTGTGATTTTAAGTTTAAATATCTGAATTTCAATTTATGTTGTAACATCATTGTTAATGTATGAATTATTTCCAAAAACGAGGTAAAATTTTCACTAATCCTTGCTGCTGAATATATCCTTCTTTTCCATCTAAACTTTTCTTAAATTCTTTTTTATTCTTGCCACAGCTTCCATCAACCGGATTCCAGTTATTTCCTAATTTTAACTTTTTATTTCCCATTTGTTCATTGTGAAGTTTTTCAATATGAGCCAAGATTTTTCGAAAGAGAAAATTTAATTTTTTGCCTTTGACATCATACTTGGATATAATTTGGAATGTGATTTTGTGAATTTTTGGTGCTCAAGGTGAGTGTGAACTTCGATGGATGTTGATGAATCATTTGGTGCTGTATCATTATTAAGAAAAAGTACCTGGAAGAGTTTAACCCATACCATCATCCTCGCAGCACACTCAGCAAACATGTACTCCCTCTTGTAATGATTTGTGAAAAATGCAACAGAGGACTCCAGGCAGTGTCAGAGACAAATGAGAAACATATTTTGGAGAATTTTATTTTTAATCAAAATGAGTTCAGTCGAGTCTGGGAGTATTCTTGTTTGTGTTCTCGTGTGATATTTTTTTTTGGGGGGGGGGTGGGTTTAAGAGATTCTGCCGGTGTTTTTCTGTGATTCCGAAACTTTATTGTGCAACAGTTTGTATTCCCACCTTTGGGACACCCTTGGGTTAGCATTTTCGGGAAGATCTTGATAAAAAAGGGTCAATGTGAAGGCATCGATGGAAGTGTACTCATTACAGCTGTAGATGGATGCATAGTTGAATGCCGGAGCATCTCCCTCACGGGCTGGAGTACCTTCTCAGCCATGATTGGGCAAAATGCGATACGTCATTCTTGAAAAAGATTTGGTCATTTTTGAAATAATTTATTGATCCAACATATCATACGATAGGGAACCAATTTGTATACGGCTACCACCAGATGTGGCGCTACTTCTGCCACATGTCATTTTGGGTTAAGTTTAGTGACACCCATGTTTTCTCATTGGTAAGAAGAAGTGAACTCGTCAAATCAAGAAGTAATTTTCAGAAGTTTGTGACATACATTTCATCGTTATTTTGATCTTTTCTATTATCTTAAGCATGTCTTTCAAAGGTGGGTTTCTGCGACATAGTCATGTTGTTTTTTTCCATTATATTATCATAAGATAATCGTTTTACATATTCTTGCTGGATAGAGGAATTCTTTGCAATGAATCTCATGAGATAACACAAGAAACATAAGTATTTTGATGCAGAAAGGAGGCGAGCCCATGAAGCGACATCATTCCAAAATAATTTATTCAATCTAAAGATTTATAACTGAAATTCCTTCTCTGTGAAGGCCATATTTATCTGGCTTGTTGTGAGGAGAAACTCAATGACACGGATATGGTTGTTCACATGCCAAAGTTGAAGGCTTATCTGCTCTTTCAGCTTGCTTTTCTTTGAAAAGTTAACTGTTTGAAGGGTAGCTTTCATTCATTTTTGTTTAGCTCCAACAAAAAATTTCCATCCTGGAAAGCAGAAAACATGAAGTTACAAATCTTCAAGAGAAATCTCCTCTCTGCTCTTCCTCTAAGTCAATCATGGTTAGACCTTGTAAGTCTTCTCATGGTGTTTCTCCCTTTCATGCCTCCTGAGCCGAAATCACAGCTCAAATACGTGTATGCAGAAAGTATAGGCGATGTTCAAACTCTGTCTTTGCTTAAGGATTGTGTCCCAAAAATCTGTTTGGTCCAATTGCACGATAAACACATGTCATTGGCTCTTGCATTCTACCACCTGAGAAGGCAAGAGAAAGTGCTCTTCGGCTTGATCTGTCTTCAGTGAAGGGTTAGATAGCCTCAGTGGCATGTTCTCAAATCTGCAAATTGGTCTTGCTTCCTTTTATCTGCATCCTTCTGTAGGTCTATTACTTTGGCCTCCTCTGTTGGATGTCAACAACACTACCCGTCACAATAAGGGATAAACAACACAACCGAGTCAGTTAGCCTTGTTTAAATTGAAGAAAGTCATGGAATCCATCATGAATCCCCCGAAGGTAGGAAGGAAGTTGTTTTCACCCTGTTTGATGTTGGGTGTGTGCAGGATACTCAGTCTGTGGGGGTGCAGTGAATTTGGTGGTCAGGTTGGGAGTGTCACAAGAACGAACTGGGTTTGATTTGGTGAATGATAGGATTTGGATTGGTTGTGAGAATTTTTTTCGTGATTCTACCGTTGAGAGGATTTGGCCAAAAACGATATATCAACGATATCTCAAAGTTGTGGACGATTCGGTGACCTTTACTGTTCCTTGTTCGCTCACTATGTCAAGTACTCACCTTACGTTCTTCTGGAGGGGAATAGGGAGGTCGTGTTGTGTGAGGACAACCTCAAGCTCAAGGATGTCCGGATTCACGATCTAACCCCAAGTGGGTCCCGCAGCCACCACGAGAGCGAGGGATGATGGGTGCGGAGGGGTCCTTCCTAATCTACGAATAATTAACATTATAACTACTCCGGGCTTTCAACAGCGCTTCGCTTAAATATCGGTTTAAATCAACGGATTGCCGTGCCTGTGTTGGTGTCTCGCAAATTTCGGGCATGCACTTTTCCGCCCGTGCTCACACGGTTTCGTGGCTGGGAGAGTGGCTCCTTGCAGGAACTCCCTATGCCGATTCTCCAGAATGGCACGCCAGGGCATAATGCTCCCGAGGCTAAAGTCTAAACTGGGGAGTGCCTTCACTCCTCCATGCTCACGTGGGGCTGGCATCCCGGGCTTTCGAGGGTCATCGTGCAGAGCCACCGGCTATGGGCCGGGATCAGCGGTCACCGTTGCTACTACGCTATTCGGCACATGGCCTCTGCTACGCGCGACTGCACGGTGCCGGGTACCACTCAGACGATACTCACTTTCGCAGCACGTCCAGCGTACAGAGCTTCCTGCACCTTAAAAGGTTTCGAGCGACATCCACAACAGCAAACGACTCCATTTTTGTCAATTTTGAACTACCCTACTCACTTTACTTGACGTTTGGGCGGGAATCCACTCTCTCCCAATCACTATGACATGCATTCACATTCGTCCAATAATACGACGCCCCTGGCTCACTCACTATATATTTCCATTATAACCACAACTCCATCGTGATATGACATCCTGCTTGCTAATCTAAATAACTCGTGCTCTCTCATATCCCTTATAAACTTAGCAATCTTTTACTCTACGTGCTTAGCTAGTCCTCTACCATTAAGTCATGTATGGGTCTAAATCCAAATATTATTTTCCATTCCATCTAGAATTGAACTAAAATCTCTAACTAATCTTCACGGGCCAATGAGGATTACCTGCGCGATGAAGCGGTTAGCTAGCTACATCCCTAATGTTGTATTTCCTCTGCCCAGGCAGGGGTTGTCTATCCACCCTTGCCTGGGAATCTGTTCACCGAAGGAGGTTGCTTTTTTGTTCTCCATTTTTTTTTTCCTCGGGCAGCACCAGCGGGGCAACATCGCAACTGCGCACATTTGCCGTGAGTCATGGCGTGTCGGAATCGTTCCTTGAGGTACATCCGGCAGGGATACCCTCTGCCGGATCAACAACACGTGCGCATGACGTCACCCTGCGATAAAAAAAAAAAGCTCGCATTGTCGAGGGTTCCCACAGAACACATGTGCTCTGCCGTCGGGATTTACACACGTTGCGTTGGAGACCCGTCCAGTAAATGTATCGCTAATTTTGTCGACGCGGGATTGACATCCACGCTGGTTTACGGACGGGTTTCACATTGCAGCGCGAAGGTGGGGCTCGTGGCGTACACAGCATGAAGTGCGCTCGCCGCTGGTAAACCGGGGGTCCCAATATAGGCTGTCCGCTTGTCTCTCTGTCGCGCGTCATTCGACCCAGCGCATACTGCGTATTAAGAGCTCACAACTTCCATGAATCGGCATGCGTTTGCGTATTCCCGTTACCGATCGTACATCTCTCTTTTCGTCTCTCAAACGTGGTTTGTTTACAACACTTTTCACTCACGCTCGCCATTTCACACGACTATCGCGCGTTTCAGAACTCATTCGAAACGCAACACGGGAACATCACGTGGGCTTCGCGTCCACAGGGGTTGGGGCCTCCATTGAACCCTAGCTCTCGTAAGGTGCGTCACTCATGCTGAAACTTGCAAGGTCGCCGCATGGTCGGATCGCTTAAGGGGATAGCGTTCTCCGTTCGAGGAGGATCGGCTGCTTTGCACCGGTACGAGACATTCGCCTTTCATTTTCTCCTCCCGTGTCAACCCCCGCATTATCTCACTACTCGTGTGTGTGTGCTCATTTTTACCCGTTTTATGGTAGTCCTCTCTAGCCGTTTCTACCTCCCGTTGTCTCTGTTATTTCTTTTATTTCCGTCGTCACCCTTTGTTTTCGTTCGAGTTTGGTCAGCCATTTAGTTTTTCTCTGTGTTACCGTACTGTTGCTTTCTTGTCATACCCGCCAACAGTTCGAATTGTTTGTCCTCCCCGCTTCCCATCAGCGGGCCGACGGCCGTATGCAAGTCCAGTTGTTATGCTCACGTGTGCCTCTTATGCCGCCTGCAGGCATCGCCCATTTGCTGCATCTTACGAGTTCTTCCATTATTGTTTGTTTCAATCATTCTTTTTTCTTTTTTGTGTTTGTATCATTTGGCTGTTTATTTCGCTGCCAGCATGGAAATGCTGGGCATGTCAGTTGGCAATCGGCTGAGCGATTGGCAAGGATGGGGGGGGGGGGGGGGGTTGGTGAAGAGGGGTAGGGGAGGTGTCATACCCGCGGCGTGCGCATCCATTTCGGGCCCTGGGTTTGGTTGGGGGGGAATTGTTCTGCATCAATAACATTTCTGGCTCGGGGGTTATCACCTGGACATGGATTTTACTTTGACAATATTTCTACCGGCACCGCTCGCTTGAACTCCATTTTTCTCTGGGGATTACGCTTTGCTCGTAATTTTGGGGATGGACGAGGTGGTGTGCTGTCGACACCTATCATCGTTAAATTTAGTTTGGAGACGGGTGGTTGAATCCTTCAATCCTGAACTAGTTGTTATGGAATTCGGTCGCGGCGTTGCGAACGGTCACGTAATCATCGCGACCGCGTACACCCACCGAACAGGACAATTCAGTCGTGACCTCTTGGAATACTGAGGCTGAGAGGGTGGTATTTTTCGACCAACTACCAATCGTGACACGTGCGAAGGAGGATAGGGTTGTTGCAAAATCGACTACTAGTACTGCGCGGTGTAGTAACGGGCGATCGTACCTCGCCGGACTGGCTACGGACACGAACGCTTAAGGGTCCTTTTCCGTGCTTCAGTGATAACGAGCGGTGTTATCGCCGGCCGACGGATTGATTATTTACCGGTGTTCACAACTTACCAATTCCTTCGTGATGCAGATGGAACTTTCAAACAAGGGAAAGGACGCAACGAACGGGAACAGTTCAACAAGCAATTTATTGCACCACTCAACAAGCACGTTATTTTACAGCATACAGTATTCAGGCACCGTATACGCAGAACACGAAGCAAAAGGCAGAGTTGAAGAATAGAGATGAGAATGTACATGCACAGTCTTACAGTACTTAAAGAGGCGTTAACACGATGCATTAAACAAGAAAGGAAAAGCACTCAAGGAAGGGTGGCGGACAGGTTTGTGGACAATGTGCGTGGAATGATGAGGCCAGGATACGAGACGAAGGGTCTTAATTACCCGCGCATATGTGGCGCGATTGGGGCAAGCGCGATGTCAGCGTAGTGGATGGTTTGTGCTGTCGTGGCGGTGAGCTTCTCGGGTTCGGCCCGTTCTGCTTGTCTGTTCCCGACTCGGCCACCATGCCGATACCGAGAATGCGGTATGCTCTTCGAGCTCGTCGGTTTCGCCCTCCAGAATGCACTCCAGCGACTTGAATGCGCTTGACGCCCGTCTCCGATCTCCAGACTGCGTGAGCTGCCGTTGTTGATCGCGCTTAATATAGGCCGGGAGGAGGCTATGCAAATTTGTGGATCAAGCGGGTTCGGAGGCGGGGCTAACCCCTGATTGCTCAGCCATTGGATGGATGACCCTTCGGTCTCGTGGACCTGGCCGCTCATCCAGGTTCCACGCACATTTGGTCCACGAACCTGTCTGTTGAGGGTGGCTTTTTCCTTTGCTTTTGTGTAAATGCATTTGGTGGCGCCGTCTTATAAGTAGAATTGTCTAAGTGTGCGTGTGAAATAAAGACTTTATTCGGTTGTAACGAGGTTGAGAAAGACAGGAAGAAGAGGAGAAAGAAGAGGAGGAGGATAGAGAGAGAGGATGAATGAGAGAGAAAGAGGAGGGGAAAGAGGGGAGGAGGAGAAGGAGAGGGAGGAGAGAGAAAGAGATAGTATCTTGTCACATTTTACATTACATTGATTAAACATTACAAACTGTATTTCACATGTTCATGGACATGTATTCATATTATGTGAAGGAAATATTGTGGAGATTACATAATTTCTGGATCTAACTAATTGCCAGTCCCAATTTTGTAAAACTCTACATGCAGCTGATAGCTCAAGATCTCCAAATGTCATACATGTCTTATGCACATGGCTGAAGAAGCTGCATAAATCAACCAAGAAAGGCCTACCTTGGAGCCTTTCTTGGTTGTTTTATGCAGCTTCTTCGACTTGAAGGACATGGGAGAATCAATTAATTTTTATACCGCATGAATGTATTGTATATATATATATATATATATATATGCATGCATTAAGCGCTTCCAACAAAGGTAAAACTAGATCGACTGCTAATTTGAGCAAAAAGCAAGAGCAGACCGGTCTCAGGGCAATGTTTCGCCGGCTTTGCAGCCGGCTTCATCAGGTACAATAGACAATTGTACCAATAGACTAGACATGAGATCAGAACCATATCGCGTGCTTTCGATACGGTCTGGCACCCCGCCCTGCTCACTAAACTCTCTTCCTCTGGTATTTACAAGGATTTTCAAGGAATTAAGGCACAGGAGGAGGCCATTTGGCCCATTTTGGCTGCACCACACCAATACCAGATTTAATAATCCTTTCTTTCTGTCTTCTACCGTCCTCTCTGGCCTCGCCCCCTGCTTTGTCTGCTATTTGTCCCCCATATTTCCACAGGGCGCTCGGGTTCGCCAACAACCCATTCTGGTTAAACTACCAAAATCAAGAATCGCTGCTCACTTTCACTCTTTCATTCCTCTTTTTCCCCACCTTTGGAACAACTTCCACACTCCCTTCAATCCCACTCTTCCCTCCAGGTCTTCAAATAGCTGTTCACCACCATCTCTTATCTTCCCCCATCCAAAACCATGATCTTTTCTACCCCGTTAATCCACCCAAACTCACCTCTTTCAAATTCCCTACTTTCCTTCCTGAAAGTCCCTGTAGTGTCCATCTTGTTGACCCTGTGTACCCCACCCCTCTCCTTCCATAGATATCATGTGTCTATTTCCCATGTGTTTTTGCTTCCATCTTCTTGTCTTGTCTCTCCCCCTTGTATATGTTCTGTGTGTAGCTCTTATACGAGCCTTGACATTGTATATATAAAAAAATTATTCCTTTAACATAGCTACAAAGGCTTAGTTGCTGTAGAGCGATTGAAAAAAAAATCTACTTTTCTTTTCTCTCCAAAACAATTCTGCTTTTTTTCCCGATAATGTCAAAAGTTTTGTTTGCCTAAAACACTCCCCGGCACTCATGATGAACCTCTGAACGTTTGACGAATATCTGTAGCCATCTCTGAGAAAATGGTCTCACACACACACACACACACACCAAGAATACAGCCCAAACAATTGCAATATGACAAAAGAAAAATACAAGACAAAATATCAACAAATATATAGCGATAACTGGGAGAAAGACAAAAGGTAAGGAGATATATATACATGGAGTTGGACAGATTGGGGATAGACAAAGAAGGATGACTAGAATGGCTAAGAAGAGGTCAGCTCAATTGGGAAAGAGATTGAATCATTATAATGCCCAAAACAAGGATACGAGACGAATGGCTTTAAAAAATGGTGGGACTGAGACAATTGGACAAGTATCGGTTCTGCAAAGTAGAAACAGATGTACGAGCCACCTTCTTTCGGGATGTAAAAAAACTCAGGTCAGAACAGTTGTACACTCAAAGGCACAAACAGGGATGGTAGAGTATCCACTGGCACATCTGCAAAAAAATTCAATATCTAAGTTCCAGAAAACTCATGGAACCATGAACCAAAAGCAATTATTGAAAAGGACATAATGCTCACGTACGACCTGATGATCCCATCGGCGTGAACATAGAAAATGAAGCATTGCGACGGACATTGAGTACTCAGTACAAAAAAGAGGCAGCATGAATTTTCAGTACCCAGTGATGTTGGTCCAAATAACGTGGAAATCAAGAAAATGACCAATATCAAGACCTCAAGAATGAAGTGAAAAGGAAGTGCCAAAATTGTATGATAATTGGAACAACGGGATGATGAAGAGAAACCTCACAAAGATCCTACAAACCATCCCTGAGACGTTACCACAAACAAACTACAGTTCGAGGCTGTCAAGGCTCGGTGCGATCCTGAAAAGAGCCCTTGGAACAAAACTCTGAGAACAACACAACTTCACAACACAGCCCATGAATCACAATCCTTCACTGAAACGAAGTGGATACTGTTACGGCTGTGGAAATTCGCAGACCACCATAAAGGGCCTTAGATCAGTTATTGACGATAAGTAATTGTGTAGTTAGATTTCCCCACCGTTGTTTAGAGGGAATTTCCGTGTTCACAGGGCTGTGATCCTTTGAGTTAGCCGTTTTTCTTTTCTCTATCATTATTTTGGACCAGTCTCCCCCAACAACCAAATCGCCACCAACCAACTCATTCCCAACAACTACAACTCAAACACCACCACTTCGCCTCTTTACCTCACACTCCACCCCGCAACATCGCTTCACCGCCATTCTCAAACGACGCCCGCCAGCAACCAAATCGCCACACCAACACCCTTCTCAAACCACCACAGCAAACTCCCACCACCTTCGCCTTTCGACCAAACGTCGTCTGCCATGGGATGTGAATGGGTTCCTTTCGCCTCGAAAATCGGATCAAGAATGATTCACGCCCACTTTTCTTCCATCCAATGGCTGAGCATCAGGTGGTGTAGCCCCGCCTCGAACCCGCTGTGATCCCAAATTTGCATATCCACTCCTCGCCCGGCCTATATAAGCGCGAGCACAACGCAGCTCGCGCAGAGTGTGGCAGTAGCAGTGGTGTGTCGGCAGAGGAGCGTCGGCAGTCAAGTCGGGTCTGGAGAGCGGCAGTCAAGTTGAGTGCAGTGTCGCAGAGTGTGGCAGTAGCAGTGTGTGTCGGCAGAGCAGTGAGTCGGCAGTCAAGTCGGGTCTGGAGAGCGGCAGTCAAGTCGGGTTCTGGAGAGTGGCAGTCTGGAGTCGGTGGAGTACCGGACGGAGCTCGAAGAGGCAGACGGCGGCAGTGTCGGTGCGGCATGTCGGTGGGGCAGAGTCGGGAGACGGAGCTCGAAGCAGACGGGAAAGGCGACGGGGCCGATCGACGGAGAGAGCTCACCGGCCACGCCAGGGGCACGAAGCCAGGCGCAGCTACGCTGACATCGCGGCTTGCCCGCCATCGCCCAGAGGGCGCGGGTAAGACCCTTCGGTCTCGTGGACCTGGCCGCTCATCCAGGTTCCACGCACATTTGGTCCACGAACCTGTCTGTTGAGGGTGCTTTTTCCTTTGCTTTTGTGTAAATGCATTTGGTGGCGCCGTCTTATAAGTAGAATTGTCTAAGTGTGCGTGTGAAATAAAGACTTTATTCGGTTGTAACTCTGCCTTTGCTTGCTTTCACTGTATACGTGCCTGAATTACTGTATGGCTGTAAAATAGTGCTTGTCTGAGTGTGCAATAAATGTGCTTGTTGAACTGTTCCCGTTTCGTTGCGTCTTTCCCTTGTTTGAAAGTTCCATCTTGCATCATGGAAGGAATTGTAGAGGGGTGTAAGCACCCGGTAAATAATCACGTCCGTCGGGGCCGGCGATAACACCGCTCGGTTATCACTGAAGCACGGAACGGACCGCTTAAGCGGTTCGTGTCCTAGGCCGGCCAGTGGCGAGTACGATCGCCCGGTTAACTACCGCGCAGGTACTTAGGTAGGTCGAGTTTGGCGAACAACCCTATCCTGCGCGGGTGGCCGATTGGCACGATTGTGTGGGGTCGAAAGACCCACCCGTGACTAGCTCCTGGCGGTAGTTCCAAGGAGGGTCACGACTGAATTGTCCGTTCCGGTGGGCGACGCGGTCGCGTTGAGTTACGTGACCGTTCGCACGCCGGGCGACCGAAATTCGTAACAATACATTCAGTTCTGGAAGGACTCCATTCCACCTTCCAAAACCCAAATTATGAAGATGATGATACACACACACACACACACACACACACACACACACACACACACACACAACACACACACACACACACCACACACACAGCAAACACATACACATA
>CM068965.1:26124107-26137133 GCA_035128595.1 Eptatretus atami | reverse complement strand
TTGGTCAGGCTGTCGTTGCATACCATATAGGATCCCTTTAACTTTAAAGCGTTGTTCACGGCGCACACGCAGCAGTTAATGAAAGAAAATGAATTTGTTCAAATAATGACTTTATCCACAAAAGAGTTGCAGCTTAATGCAGAACAACTCTGGAGACATCGCAAAGTTCAATCGCCCATGAAATAAACATTGCAGAAAATCCGCCATGTTGTGTGCTCGTCTGTACACGCGTCACGTGGTACATCCGTTCGTGGTCCCCGCAAACATTAAAACTTTATTTTAAAACGTCCGTTTTTCACCAGATTTGCTTTGATTCCCTGTAGAGCACCTCGTGAAACCTCCAAAAATATAGACACAGATCTGGCACATGCTATGGATAATCAGTCCCTCTGGGGGACAGGGTGTGAGGTCAAGCAGTGAATGCATTAAATCATAGAGCTCAATGAAGCTGGTTAATTTTGGCACTTTCGTAAAAAAATTTTGCTCACTCAATATAATTCTCCAAACAGTAGAAAAAGATAATTTGAATGCTTTGGGAATTTCACCTTTTCCTGTGTATCTATGGAGGAGCGAACATAGCCTTTGCTTGCTTAAAGTAAATAAGTATATTGGCTTAGTTATACGATTCGTTATTTCTTTAAACTATCAGATTTCACTCCAGATTTCGACACTTATTTAGTCCAGACCATATCCGATCCTCAAAACCGAAATATAATAAAGCTGTTAATTATCTTCAAAAGGGGTGTTTTAATTAACCCAAACATCCAATTTTAACGCTTGCATTTCTTTGGAGTTTTCTTAGTATGCATGCAAAGTGTCAGGCTGCGAGGTTTCATGGTTTTGGAGTTATGTAGGAGGCACACTGACACACACACACACACACTGACGCACTGACATTTTATTCGTATAGATATGTGTGTCTCATCTTTTGCACTCTTCCCCCTCACCCTACCACCACATAATGATACTTGCTGAATCAACTTCTCATTAGGTGATCAATGTTTATGAATCGATTGTTGAATAGAATGGTGCAGAGGTATCATACTTGCCTGTGAACTGTCTAGTCTGGGTTTGATTCTCAACTACTTGATTATATATTATTGGATTGGTGTTTTGTAGGCAGGGAATTGCGTTAAACAGGTGTCATCCTTTGGATGAACTTGAAGCTGGGCCTGCCAGCATTGATTACCAGTGGATGTTAAAGATCCCACAGTGTCTTTCTATGAAGAGTCGACGAGTTATCATCGGCACCTTGTCGACGAAGAATAACGTTATCCGGCACTTGAACAACTTTAAAATTCATCTCCTGGTTGCCAGTAGTATTGCGTTAATGCCACAGCCATGCCTCAGTAACGATGTACACTCAAATAATTGTCATCCACTGGTTAGGCCCAGTCACACCTTACGTTTTAGCCAGCTTTATGCCGATTTTGACAGAATTTGTCAAAACACGCTTGGCACACGTACGATTATGGTAAGGTTTTATAGTTCTCTTGAAGGATAACAATTTGCAAGAGCCGCTGAAAACTTGGGACTGCACTATTTCATTGTTGGGACGTCACTTTGTGTCGCTGGTATGTTAATCGTCATCTTGGAAACCAATGTACTTTGTCTGTGGGTTGTCCTCACATTTTAGTGCTTGAAGGTTTACGACTGTTCATCCTTTGCGACTATAGACATCCAAAGTTCCGCTCAGCTGGCACATAAGTGTGTAGGCCGTTTGCGCTCCTTTGACACACGTCTCGCTTACTTGATAAGTATAATCAAGCGTAAGTCAAACACTGTTGAGGTAATTGCATTTGCTTGTTTGATGTTGCTAGATCACTCTGGTCTTGCAATGCATAGTGTCATTCGAATACGTTATGGTAATATACGTGGGAAGTTTAGACAGGTGAGCCAGATTGAGCTTCATTAGGAAGAAGAAGGTTTTTTGATGGGTGTTCGGATAGATTTGTTGGGATTCTAGTGTTTTTCGCTGGATGAGAAGCCGTTTACAGCGGGCGTATTCGTTTGGAAGATACACGATTTAACACGACTATACGAGTTTGTTCTTAGACATAAGTAGAATTAGTCATCGTCATTGCAATCCGCCCGTCAATATTACTGATGATGTAATATGGACTGTTTCTTCATGCTTCTTCGCGTTTTCTCTTACTCTCTCCCCTGATACTCTTTTTCTCTTGTATATATGCATTATCATTTCGCTCATCGGTGAATGTTTGGGTTGCCCTACCGGGTGATGTTTTGTGAGCAGTCCGAGGTCCAGAGGGGATTCTAGTTCCGCTCGTATACATGAGCGTGTCTAGACTATCAAGTCGAGAAGCTACGACAGGCCTAACTGAGGTAGGCTGTCACTAGTTGGAGCACCAAAGCCGCCGCGTCCGCCATAGCAGCAGGTTCAAACGCTGCACAGCAAGTGCAAGTGCAGGGTTCAATTGGTTTTTATGGCTATTTATTACTCATCTACAAACTTAAAGTACTTCAGAGGGAGTATGCTACACAATGGAAAGTACTGGTTTTAAATGAAGGGACAATCGCTCTTCATATATTCTCTTGGAACTGCAGAAGGGTGTCGGTTCATTGAAGGGGGATCACACGTATGCATGGAAAGTTCCAAATGTACGTGACAATTATTGGAAAAAGAAGAAAAACGATTTGAGGAAAGTCTGTGTAAGAAGATGCCGCTGGTGTTTGGCAGTATACATAGGATAGTGGTAACCATTCTGACAACCGCGTTTTGTTAGCGTGACTGAGAGGTGCTTCTGCTATAGTGGTGAGGAACATCTCCTTTGAACGACCCTTACTCAGGACATACTATTGGTGAAAATGGTCTTCTCAGGCCTCAAGATTATAACACACAGGGATACTTTGTGGTCGCATGATGCCATACGGTCGGTTATCTTCAGTAGGATGGATGGGCCATACTCTGCCGAGCATTCATCCCACCATATGGGTCAGACGTCATATTACTTTCTCGTCGCGGTGCGGGTACGTTAGTGAGGGTCACAGTCACTCGGGCAGAGTACCGTACTCAAATGTTTAAATGGGGTAACTTCTATGGAATATGTGTTTAACACGTCTCTCGGTTATCAGTAATTCAAACATACGCACGATAGGATATCAAAGTGTATCATTCACAACTCTCACGTACGAATAAGTGCGCAGCTAAGTAGCTCTATTTTGTATAGCAGAGATGTAATTTTATTCCGCCCTGGTTAGGTTTTCATTCTGCAGCTACATCTCAATCGCATTGATACAGAGTTCCTTGCTCGAAGGATTTAATTCTCTTCCTCTTTCAAAAACCGGTATTAGCATTTCGTAGGTCTGGCGGGCACAGTGGGCAAGTGAGTTCATTGTGTGTTTTGCATTTTAATTCAAGTACGAGCGTTCTGGGTCGGCATACCGTGGCAAGATCGCCAAGGTGTGACTGCGATGTTGACACTTCCATTTCTCTGGCGGTTATGTTTGAATCATTGTGCGGCAGCCTTTTAATAGGCTACAGCCACGTGATCGTCGGTGATACGTGCAGCGCGCTATGCATAAGTTTAACTATCGTTGGGCATAGGTTGTGAACGCAGACAACAGGCTAAGCATTCGTTGGTATATGTTATCTTAAGACACGAAACGTTCTGTGTCCGTTACTAATATGGTATGCATACGACCAACTCGTTATGAATACGTCGATCTTTAAAAAAAACATCAAGTTCAGCGTAAGCCCGGTTTTACATACATTATTACTTGCCATTGCTGGCTAAACGTCAGGTGTGACTGGGCCTTTCAATTCTTCTGTGATTTGAAAAGTCATTGTTTCTCTGACTTCGACAACCCCACATTTCTTTCTAGGAAATCTGCCGTAATCCCCGCTTCATTATTGATGGCGCTACACGAACAGACATCAAACAGGGTGCACTTGGTAAGTTTGTCACTCATTCCTGAGAGTAAACTTCAAGGTTCCTCACTCATTCCTGAGAGTAAACTTCAAGGTTCCTCACTCATTCCTGAGTAGACCTGTGTCATAAAACTAACTGAAGTGTGTGTAAGCACTCTTACAACTTTGTAAGAAATGTTTTAGAGACAAACCTGGTGCCTCGTCATGTCTCATCCACTATGTGACAGGTATAACAAATAACTCCTTGATTTATCACAGCTTTCTTTCAACTGGGAAAACATTTTGCTTCACTGTTAAGTCTGCTTGAGATCCTAGGGTCCTGAGTTTGAGCCCCTGTCTCTCTTCGTTGAATTAACACCAGGTGGGGTTGACTCAGCCTGTCATCCTTCCGAGGCCGGTGAAATGAGTACCAGTGTACTGGTAACAGGGGCACTGCATTAGCGGCATAGCCGCACCCCCAGAAAATGATCTGCACACAAAATGAATGAATGACCAGTCTTTTATCTTTCATTGAAATTTTTTTTTAGCCGCGTCTCGCGTAGCGAATGCTGGCTCTAAGAGAGCTCCGCGTTCTTCTTGTTCTTCTTGTTCTTCTTGTTACCTTCGCAAACTTTGTTGCGAAGGTTATCGTTTTGTATGCTTGTGTATTATTTATTTATTTGTGAATATGTTTGTTTGTTTGTTATTCGCATAACTCCAAAAGTATGAACTGAATCGCAGCAAATTTGGTGGGATGATTGGTTATTATCCGAGGACCATTTGATTAGATTTTGGGACGATCGGGTCAAAGGTCAAGGTCATGAAAAGGTCAAAATCGTCTTTTTACCATAGCGCGGTCAATTTGTATCCAATTTGCATGCAACTTATGCCAAAATGTCAGAATCCAATGCCCATCTTGTGATATGTGACATGACACAATGACGTAATAACCCTTATTAGCGGTTGGAGTCAAAGGTCAGGGGGTCACGACATTGCAAAATGTGCGTTTTAGTCTACCACGGTCAATTCTTATCCGATTTGCATGAAACCAACACCAAAATGTTGACTTCCGTTCCCACACTCTAATACCAATTACAAATTAGATACAAAGGTCAAGGTCGAGGTCTGAAAAGGTCAAAATCGTCATTTTGCCATAGTGCGGTCGATTTTTATCCAATTTGCATGCAACCAATGCCAAAATGTTGTGAATTCAATGCCCAATCTTGTGATATCGATATGACACAAGGAATTTAATGTTTTTAGCCATCATAACACATATGAGATGGCAGATGTGGTATGGGATTAAATACCCTCACAATCAACGGTTTCTGGGGGGGGGGCAAAATGTAGCGTTGGCGAAGGTATGCGCTCTACTGAGTGCCGTTCTAGTTCTTCTTGTTCTTCTTGTTCTTGTCTTGTTCTTCTTCTTCTTCTCTTCTTCTTCTTCTTCTGACAAAACCTTTAGGACTCGGTTTTTTTATATACAGGATCCGGATCTCCTTAATATTAACACCTGTACATCCTCGCATTGAGGTTCTTTTGAGAGCGTCTATCATGAACTTTTAAATATATTCGGACATTTGTTTTAAAGTTTCGAAAAGTTCACGTTACTATTTAAAGATTATTCCATTTAATGTGTTGTAATTTCGTAAATACATTTTTTTCTCGTCATGAAGGAGCCTCCATGACGGGTCTCGCTATTGGCTCCATCAAGACATGACGAAATATCTGAAGTTGTTATTGTTATTGTGATCAAAATGCTGATGTTTCGACTTTCTGTAATGAATTTTAGCCGCGTCGCGTTGCGAACGCTGGCTCAAAGAGAGCTCCGCGTTGTTCTTTTCTTCTTCTTCTTCTTCTTCTGGTGAAGACCCCTTTAGGACGCGGCTCTTGGACACATTTGTCCTTGTTTTTTTAAAAATTTTGAGTCGTTTTTAAGAAAAAATTAAAGCACTTGCCGAACTGTATTTCAGTAACAGTTGTAAAGTTTAAATTTAGTTTATGAGTCAATCGAAAGTTGAACACTAAAGGTATATTCAGGGATTCCTCAATTTACGCTCAAGACACGTTCCTAAAAACCTGAATGTAAAACGAAAAAAAATGTAAATAGAAAACGATTTTACCATTGACATAATGTTATAAATTGAAGATGTGTTCCTGGATGGAAATTTTCAATGCTAACCTAACTCTAATCTAAGTAAAGACAGTAAATGTTTAAATACAGTTCCTGTAAATAAACACTAAAGACATAATAACTAAATAAATCAATAAAGAACATAAATAAATGTTTAAATGAATAAATTCTGGGCGGTTTTAAGTAAATGCGTATGGTACTCACCAAAATCTGCGGTAGGCAGCGAATGTCCAGGCCTGGGAGGTGCGGGAGGAGGCGGAGCGGTTTCTGAGACGATGAGGCATTCGACTTTATTTCGGTAGCGTTACGAATAATTTTCCTCCCATTCAAGGGAGGAAGGCTGAGCATGCAGGCTTTGTCGACCAAACAACCCACACACTTGAATTGCTTCACCTCGTCCAATTTAATGTCCAAACTAAGAGCTTTACGAGCCTTCTCCATGGGAGTTTCAGATGGAGAACTTGAGGGTCGTTTACCACTCATGATGAAGGAGTATGGAAAAGTTTGGCACAAAATGCTCTCAATGAAGGTCAGACGATACGTCTCACATGCACAGTACAGACTGTGCTTGACTGAGTGTGAGAGAAGTCATGTACTGTATGCTGTAGCCCTGCTTCCATCGTGTTCCTGCGCAAAATGTAAAAAAAAAAATTTGCAGGAAAAAAACTTGAACTCGAAAATTACACGGCGTAAATATAAAATTGATCCGTACTAATTTTCCAAGGTGTTAAGTCAAAAAACGTAAATAGAATGAGTGTAAATTGAGGACTAAGTGCATAATATGTTCCTTGAATAATTGCTGAAATAAGTTCCAACCATTTTTATCACAAATTTTTGAAATTATTCCTTCACTAAAGTTCTGGTCATCCCATTGAATTTGTTTTGCAATGCTGCTGAGTAAATATTGGTGGTAATGTACAAAAAAAATGTTTTTAATAATCTACACTCAAGGAAAAGCTAAACTGACAGGATCAAGGGGATCTTGACTGACAAGGGGATCTTGACTGATAAACTGACAAGGAGACAAATATATCGCACATTCGTGGCAAAAAAGGAAAGGTGGTGGGGGAGGCGGTCATCAGCAAAAGTAGAGAGTATGGGAGAAAGGTACTATGAGGTACTTCTTTGGGGAGGTTGACCTGAGAAATGTTTACCTCCTGGTACAGCTGAGTGGTTAAGCAGTCCCACTGACCACGATATTGATTGGTGCTGTCACATGATCTGCAAATAATTATGGGTAAGGCTGTTGAAGAAGGCAATAATATTTTTTTGGATTATACTTTACTAGCTGAAGTACCCAGCATTGCCTGGGGAAATTCAATGATATATATATATATATATATATATATATATATATATATATATATATATATATATATATATATATATATATACATATAAATAAATATTGAAATATTTCCTGGATGACAAATTGGGGAATGTTGGCCTTATGGATTTGTATGAATTGCCAATATTGGCCATTGCAAAATGCACTTGGACTTGTATCGAAATTCTTCACTTTCTTAGGGTGCCTAACATGCTGCCTTGGGGGCTGCTTGTCTTGTACGTTGATCCTCAACCCGAGCCTGTGTCTGCTCTTGAGTCTCAAGTGACCTGTAGACTGCCATTCTCCTTGCATCTGATTTGTTTCTGCCCATCAGTGGTCTTTTTTTGGTTGCATTTGGCAGTATTTATAATGCGAGTAAGGTAGGTTAAGATATTTCTGAACAAAAGTGTTCCCTTGGGAGTTCCAGAAGTGTTCCAGTGGGAATCTCCCCATGCTGATCTCTGTGATGTGGTTGATTGAAGTTTAAAAGCCACAGACGGATAGTACAGAGACAGAGGATTAGAGGTAGTGGAGAAACGTACCAAAGGAATACACAGTTTCTGTTCTTAGCTTGTATGCAAAATATGATCTCAACATATGATCTTCACAATAGGCCTACATGTTAATCGATCGTGGCAGTGTGTAAGCAACATACTCACTCTAAGCCTGAACATGGAGGTGTTATAATAAACCTGTGTAAACCAATCTTTTAAATAACAAGCACACATGTAAACACTATAATAATTAAATTTGTTTTGTTGACAACAAATCACGATTGAGGCTTGAAGGTCAATTATCTGGTTTTATCTGGGGTCAAAGTATTTTTTATCCAAACATAGCCCTCGACCTTCCTCTGGATGAAAGAGGAGGCCATGCAAAGTTTGTTCACACTGGTTTCTGCAGAATCCGAATGCATAAATTAACAAACAAACAAACTAGCAAACTTTCTTCTTTATATATTAGATAATCGATTTAAAAAGTGATGTGTCAATAAAAATGCAGGCTTTTAACAATTGCAACAAGGTCGGTGGAAGTCGAGTTACATCAAAGTAATGCTGGGTATGTAAATGGTTTACAGAACATTGAAGAAATGTTCAGATAGAGTCACTCAGCATATCAAATCTCAGTGGAAAAGCAGCTTATAAATACAATGAAACAAAAATACATTCTCCAGCCCCAAAGGCAATCACCTCAGCAGTCAACCCTCTTATTGTATACAATTATAAGCACATCATCTGACCATAAATAAAAGCGTCTTTTCTCCGGTTGCACATGTAACTAGATATCTGTGATCGCCAAGGGTAGGCCTCCCCCAGCATATCCTGAGAAATCACCCACGACTTACCCTTCGTCCGCGATCCAATGATTGCTATATTTTTTTTCAGGCTACCATATGACTTAAACATTCTATTGAATATCCCATTGAAGGAGGCTTAAACACTTCATACTCATGTGCAAGGGTATCCATTTGTCCCTTTTGTCCATCTGCAAGGCTACACTGCAAATGGCATGAAAGTCTACATAAGAGAAGAATAGGGTAGCCCTAAATTGCAGGATACACCTTTAGGACACAAAATGGTACAAAGGTTGGCTTCCAAAGTTGAGCTTTATTTGAAGTGCTGAGACTCTATTTAGCATGTACAGCATGCAACTGAAGGTTCAGCAGGCTGGAAAATAATAGATCATCCACAGAGATTACAGGGAGTTTGTTTTTTTTCCTCCGTTTTCCGAGAGCTCCAGGCATGTTGCCCTGTTTCATTTGAGCTACAACACCTTTTGATCTTTGGAATAGTGTTTTCCACATTATTTGCATTCTCCAGCATGTTCATTCGAACTCCTCAGTCTTCAAATGTCCCTGTCTTCACTCGTTTACTTCCTTTTTTTTTTGTTTGCAGAGGCAAGGCTCGCAGAGCAGCTAGAGCACTGAACGGATCAGGATGCAACAGAACAAATGAACAGAGGGAGCGAGAGAGCGAGAGAGGAGAGAGAGAGAGAGAGAGAGGAGAGAAAGAGAGAGAAGAGAGAGAAGAGAGAGAAGAGAGAGAGGGAAAGAGAGAGAGAGAGAGAAGGAGAGAGAAAGAGAAGAGAGAGAAGAGAGAGAAGAGAGAGAAGAGAGAGAAGAGAGAGAAGAGAGAGAAGAGAGAGAAGAAGAAGAGAAAGAGAGAAGAGAGAAGAGAGAGAAGAAGAAGAGAAAGAGAAAGAGAGAAGAGAGAAGAGGGCAGAGGGAACACCCCAGATAACTAACAGCGGAGTTGAAGGACACAATAGAGGGAGAGTTGGACAAACAATGTGTGTGGGTGGGGAGATGGCGGGGGGGGGGGAGGATGCATGGGGCGTGCGAAATGGATACAGAAGGAAACTCTTTGGAAGAAAATAATGAGAAATTTGTGAGGAGGGCTTATTGTGCGAGGGGATATCGAGGATAAAAAAGATCATGGTTTTAGATTGGGGATGATCTGAGATGGTGGTGAAAAGCTGTCTTGAAGACCTGGAGGGAAGAATGAGATAGAAGATAATGTAGAAGTTGGTTCCAGAGCTGCGAAAAAAAAGAGGAACAAATGAGTGGAGGTGAGCAGTGATCCTGGATTTATGTAGTTTCACCAGAATGGGGTTTGATGGTTGATCTTGTGCACCCTGCGGAAACCTGTGAGGAGGGGGGTACAAACCATGGAAAGAGCAGAGGGTGCAAGACCAGAAAGGAGGCGGTAGAAGACAGAGACCACAGACCTGTCTGCGATGGCGAAGCGATAGACCCATAGACTCAGCTTCAGTACAGGAAATTCCAATGATCTTTTAGGTCTTGGTTTCCACGGCATCAAGCTGACCAAGTTGTGAGGCAGTGCAGTCAGGCCAGACGGCAGAGCAGTATTCCATCAAGCTGCGAATGAAGGCCTTCTTGGTGGAATGAAGTTCAGGTGTCCCAATGAAGGACTTTGTACGACGGAGGATGCCCAGTCGGCAGCTGGCTTTGGAGGCCAACTTTGAAATGTGATCTCGCCAAGAAAGACTGTGGCTGATAGTGAGATCCAGGAGTTTGAATGGCCAAACTTCCTCAAGAGGATTTTTAAGAAGGTAGATAGGAGGGTTTGCCAGATGATCCTTTCGGAGAGAGATGGTGAGAGTGTGAGATTTGACAGGATTGAATGACATATTCCAAGTGTTTGGCCAGTTTGTGATTTTTGTCAAGGTCTGAAGAGAGAGAAGAGACTGCAGCCTGCCTGTCTCAGGGATGAGGGATGTCATGGCAGAGGGTGGAGTCATCAGCAAATAGATGAAGGGGAGTTAGAGAGATCATTCAGGAATAGGACTGGACCCAGATCACTGCCTTGGGGGCACTCCAGCCTTGACAGGGAAAGGGGATGAAAGGATTCCATTGAGAGCCACTTGTTGGCTACGAGAGTAGAGGAAGTTAGTAAGCCATGTGTGGTGTTGTCCTTGGATGCCATAGGCAGACAGTTTGGAGAGTAAGGCAGGATGGCAGACTGTATCGAAAGCACGAGATATGTCCAGAGAGACAGCCCTGATCTCATGTCTGACATTCACTGCCTCCATCCATTGTTGGGTGAGTAGAAACAGCATGTCCAAGGTGGAATGACCTGGTCTGAATCCAAATTGTGATCTGAGATGATGCAAAAGATACAGAGTCCAGGAATAGTTGGGTACGACAGGGAAGGTTTTTGAGGAGGTGGACAGGTTTGAGCACTGTCTTTAACTTAATAATCACAAGCAACTGCTTCCAATTTAATGGGTCCTTTCAAGTAGTACTTGCATTGAACCTGTCGCTTCGCTGACGGTACTTCAACAACATAACTTGTACATGTTTGTATCGCAGTACTGTTTATTGACAGTCAATATTTGAATTTTTTTATTCCAGAAACATTTTATTTACTGCTAACAACCCAGCATTGACTTTTGCAGTACGCAGTTATTCGCCAAAATCCAATATTATGAATTAGTTTTATGTTCCAGGGGATCAGACGTTACGTCATTCTTTTCTTTTGTTTTTTCCAAGTTGCCAAATGCATCAAGTTCGTTCTCATGTATGCTTTGTGATGGTGAACAAAAGTGACAATCAGGAAAAAAAAATGTGTTGTTTATACATCTCACGGCATTATGTTGTAATTATTATTATTACGATAACAATATTATTAAGAAAGGCAGACTAATTAGTTACAGCTTGTTAGCAGTTGTCAGAAGTGGTTTCTGAAATAATACACTGCAAAATATTTATTTTTTGGTGTCAGGTTTGTCAACTACACCTTCCAATCTTTTGCAAGGATAACTCTGAGAACCATTTTCCAACCCATTACAGTACTTATTACATTGGGTTCCATCAGAGGGGTTGGGGTACAGTATTTGGTGTAACTTGCATAATATTTAAACCACTGCTCTGTTAACCTCTCATCTCATTAAATTAATTTTCTAACTTTCAATAATCAAAACGGTAATAATTTTGCAAAACCGATTTCCAGGTGACTGCTGGTTATTGGCAGCCATTGCCTCACTCACACTCAATCCAAAGCTGTTGCAAAAGGTGGTGCATCCTGGCCAGAATTTTGACCAGGGCTATGCTGGAATCTTCCATTTTCAGGTACTGTTCCAGGATGCTTTATACTACCATGCGTTCGGACCGTGTTCAAACGCTTACTAAAATTACCCCAGGCGATCGAACATCTTCCTGACCACCCTGTTGTCTGTATATCTGTCTACCAACCTCTGTTAAACTTTTCCATGAGTCTTCACATCTTAATTTTTTTAAATAGTCATTTCCTTTCTCTTTTTCTTTCCTCATTTTTATTAATCACCTCGTTGCATCCACCTGTTGTCCCACTGCTTTACTGTCAGTGTGTTGCCCACTTCACTCTTGCAGTGACTTCGACTTTTCTATATTTCAACAACAGGTTAAAGGTAGTGCATGTTTAAAGGTAGTTAATGCCTCATTTAAACTTTGACACCAACTTCTGATGTCTGACAGCTCTCCTTCCTGTTCGTTTATTTTTCTGGTCCTCGTGTGCCATAGTTCTGGTATTTTGGTGAATGGGTTGATGTCATCATTGATGACCGGCTGCCTGTTCGTGGAAACGATCTAGTGTTTGTTCACTCTGCTGATCGCAATGAGTTCTGGAGTGCCCTCCTGGAGAAGGCCTATGCCAAGTGGGTTGTCTTCATAGCCTACATTTCATTCAAACACGATTCATTATTTTACTGCACAACATTGATATTCAAACTTTTGCAAATACCGAACAATTTAATTAGCTTGTGATCTTCAAGCAAGCGAATCAGTAGATCTTCAAGAGAAAGCTTCAACTACAGTGAATTTGTCATTGATTCTTCAGGTTGAATAGCACGTATGAGGCTCTGAAGGGTGGCAGTATTGCAGAAGCCATGGAGGACTTCACAGGTGGTGTTTTTGAATCTTTTGACCTTGATAAGCCACCAAAGGGCCTGTACCACATTTTGAAAAGTGGTCTCCAGAAGAACTCCATGATGGGCTGTTCGATTGATGTGAGTTATATTTTGATCTATGCTATGTTTTTATTTCGATTTTTTTTGATCATTGGCGAATCGATTGAGGGATGCCCATTGCCCAGTGATCTTTGTTTTATTTCAAATGGTTCACGCCACATTTCTAGTTCATGACAAAGATCAGCGGTTTAGGACGACCGGTTCTTTTGGTTTCTGGAATGGAATCTAGTC
>CM068965.1:26099969-26123271 GCA_035128595.1 Eptatretus atami | reverse complement strand
GTGACCACGAATCGTCCGACAACCCCTCGTCCAATCAGTAGGCGAGTGGGAGAAGAAGAGACGCCTCCCACCTAAGAAGGGTAGAGTGGTTGTCTGGACCAGTGGTGGGGAGACAAGAGTGCGTTCTGCAGGATCGTGGTGATTGCGGTCTGCAGTCTTGGTGGCGAGTGCGGCTTGGTCTGGGTCGTGGGTTGGAGTCCCACCATGGTGGTTTGCGTTGGAGTGCTCGAGCTGGGATCCCCGTTCCCATCACGGACTCCGAGCTCCACAAGCGCGGGTCCGGTGGAACCGCACAAGGCGGGGAGGTACCCGAATAGGCCCCTGCCCTCAGCTCGCCTTCCCTCCGTGCTGAAAGGCCGAAATAAATACCCGACGGGGTCCAGTTCTTTTGTGTGTATGTGTGTGTGTGTGTGTGTGTGTGTGTGTGTGTGTGTGTGTGTGTGTGTGTGTGTGTGTGTGTGTGTGTGTGTGTGTGTGTGTGTGTGTGCGCTGCGCGTGCGTGCAGCGCCGTCTGATAAGTAGACTTGTTAAGTGCATTGTGCATTGCCTGCCATTTATTTGTGATAACTCTGCTCTGTGTCTCCCCTCCCGATTATTGTTATAAATAAACCCCTGTTAAATGTTCCAGTTCGTTTCTGTCCTTTCTTTGATTGACCCAGCAGGTTCGGACTTGAGAATTAGTAGGCCGTTTGGGCCGGTAAGTTGTCATTGGGACCGGCGCGGCTCTGGTAACTCCACTCGGTTACGCCGGATCCGAGTCGGTACATGCGACTCGGTCCGGACAGAGTCGGCCGAGGGTGTGGTTTCCCCGGTAGCTAGACGGTGTGAGTACTTAGGTAAATTGGAATAGACAAGTGGACCCTACCTCACGCCGTCGAAATATTGGCGACCACGGTCCTTTAAGTGACCCGTCAGCTCCGGGTTATGATGAATGGTATCATTACAATTTCATTATTATTGCTGTACTTTAATTACTCTTAAAGCTAATAAATAAGTGAAATCATTCGATCAATGACGGTTGATGTGCCTTCAGGTGGACCTTCGAGGGCAGAAGTTGCAGCTGGTCCGAATAAGGAACCCTTGGGGGGAGGTAGAGTGGAATGGACCTTGGAGCGACCGGTGTGTCTGATTAATTATGTTTCGCACCAATCTTCCACTTTTGACAACCATTTATCACAGTTAACAGTTGTTACCCTGAAAATACAAGGTTTCGCTGTGTTATTTATCTATCTTGCAAGCATTTTTGTTTAATTGAGATATGTCTCTTCAGTTTTGCTTTGATGGTCAAGAACTGCACTGCTGTTGCTTGCTCATCAAAAATGTTGATAATGTTCATCCTGGAGCACTGTCATGTGACAACTCAGATTATGCTTGCCCTTTCTTGGACGGTTGTAGTGAATCAAGATATGTTGCACACGCAAATGTTCTCGCATGTAATTAAATGGTATGTGTGCGTGCATGTTACTTTCCTTCTTTTAAGTAATTCTGTATCCGTCTCGACTGTAAATAGCGTTACATTTTTCATTGTACTATTCATAGTGTGGAGGTTAGTGTTGCTTGATGCCCTTGTTAGTCAATCTAGAGTCTCTTTTTGTAGCATGTAAGTACGACAGCAAAATTTGGCCAAAGAATACGGAGACAGGACTTTACAATTTCACCATGGTACCACGATGATAAGAGTTACTACTACTACTACTACTACTACTACTACTCTACTACTATATATGCCCCAATTATTCCCATCTACTTATGGGGTCAGCATGGAAAGGTTTTTAGCCCATATCTTTCAGAAACCAGTTAGCCAGGTCTGACATTCGATTAATGGTGGCAGGACTTTCGAATTAATAAAATAACTTCCCTACTCCTCATGAAAGACACCATGTGATTCTTAACTTCCACCACAACCAGCGTTGCCAGCTCACCAGAATGACAGTTTGTAGGTAAATCTTATTCCGTCAAGAATCAAATGCAGTCTCAATTAGAAAGGGCACTAGGTAGAGCACTTTCCTCCACCAGGCTGAACAGTTTACGTTTTGTATCCCACTGACAGGTCGGATCTGCATCCAGACCTGAACCAAAATAGAATCAGTCTTGTCACCTAACCAACTCACCCACCTAGTTTTGTCATAACTCGTCCACAACGTTTTGAAATATCATGCTTATATATCATTTTTGGCGTCATCTCTGAATGGTGAAGATTTACTTTAAATATTCTAGTGTCTGGATCCGAATCCGGATCTTCACCAAAATCTAATCAAGTCATCCTTGTCACACACCCAACCTGTCCACCTAGTTTCGTCCAAATCCGTCCATAACTTTTTGAGATATCATGCTCAAAACCAGACAAACAAACAGACAGACAAACAAACAGACAAACAGAATGGGATGAAAACATAACTCCGTCCTCCTTCAGTGGCGGAGGTAACAATGCAGAAGCAAGGATGGTATGTGTTTTCAATGACACCATCATTAAATAGGGTGTCTGGAAAACATTCATGCAAAAATAAATGTTCATAAATTTAATATCAAACACAATCAAGAAAGATGATCAATTTTTTTTATACATCCCTCCATTTTTGTTATATTCAAATTTTTCTTGCAGTGCTTGTGGGAAAAGCTTACTTTGGTAAGATTTGTCCATCAATGTGGATCAAATATCAGTGCACAGCAGAGATGACATTGCTAGTTCCAAAAAAAACAATTTGTTACTTGATGTGATGTACAACAGTTCAATTAGCTAATAGATGACCAAAATCTCCCACCAATAAAAGATAACCTAGACCTTGAGTGAAGTCTATGGCAAGGTCAGGTCAGGTATGGGAGCATGCGCCGGAGCAGCGCATCGCTGCGTCCACTTTCCGCCGGTACTCCAGGGTCCTCAGTCTGGTCTGACCACCCCCCAGGCAGATGCCTGACCCATCCCCATCTCCTTGAGATGCTGATCAACCTGTTGCAACCACGAGGCATGCGGTCGGCCCATTGGCCTCCTCCACTCATGAGGCTCCGGTGAGCAGGATCAACATCATGATCAGCCATTTCATCCTTGTCACATACCCAAGCTCTCCGCAAAATTTCGTCTGAATCCGTCCACAACTTTTTGATATATTTTGTTCACAAAGAAACAAACAAGAAAAAAACGTTGTGCAGAGCATGATACTTGCGAAATCCACCCCCCTCTTCAAAGGTTGCCATGGATACATCATATTGTCCATTTCATAAAGGTTAAAATTGACAATCTTAATCAAAGCTCAGGTCAATCGGATGAAAATTGATTATTTTTCAGATTGAAATGGATGATTTTAGAAGTTTGAGCTTCAGTTAACCTTCGACCTTTTGCCCTCAAAAATAGTTGCTTTTCCAATTCAGTGATAGACATTGCAAATCCTGTTCAACTTTCAAGTCAATCGAATGAAAAATGACGATTTTAGAAATTTGACCTCAAAATGACCTTTGACCTCTGACCTCAAAATCAATAGGCTTCTCAGTTTATACTATCTCTTCAACTTGGTAAAGATTCATGACAATCGGTTTAGAATTGTGACCTGTAGGCGATTGACAGACAGACAGAAGAACAAAATCCACTGACCAATATATGTACTTGCAAATTCTTCGATTTTGTAAGTATCAAACAAGCAAACAAGAAGAAGACGTCGTGCTGAGCACGATACTTGCAAAATCCATAAAACAAATTTAAAAAATAATTGGTGGTTGAATTAAATGACCAAATATGCTACAACTCTTCAAATTTCAAGTGAATCGATAAATAATTGACAATTTTAGAAATTCGGTCTATGTTGACCTCAAAATAATTGGTGGTTGAATTAAATGACCAAATATGCTACAACTATTCAAATTTCAAGTGAATCGAATAGTAATTGACAATTTTAGAAATGCGGTCTATGTTGACCTCAAAATAATTTGTGGTTGAATTCAGTAATCTGATATGCAAATCCTCTTCAAATTTCAAGTCGATCAGATAAAAATTGAGGATTTTAGAAATACCACCTTAGTTGTTGACCTTAGGCCTATGTTGACATTTTTGTCGATGTTGACCTCAAAAATAATGGGTGGTTGAATTCAGTTACATAATATGCAAACCCCGTTCAAATTTCAAGTTAATCGGATGAAAATTGAGGATTTTAGAAATTCGTCAAATTTGTTTACCTTTGGCCTATGTTGACCTTTTGACTTTTTGACCTCAAAAACAATAGGCTTCTTGCTTATGACAAACTCTACTATGTGTTGCACTTTCGTGAAGATCGGTTTGAAATTGTGACCTGTAGATGATTGACAAACAGACAAACAGACAAACAGACAGAATACCAAAATCGACTGACCAATATACTTGAAAAATCTTCGATTTTCGCAAGTGACACAGATAGACAGACAGACAGGGGTGAAAACATAACCTCCATCCACCTTCGGTGGTGGAGGTGAAAATGCCATGATGAAGTTCCTTATCGTAATGGCAAATTATATAGTCGTTATGTTGAAATGTATTAAACTTAGTGTTGCTGATTGGATAACATGTTGCACTTTGTTTCTCTGTACTTGGTATCCAAATTGTGAAAAATAATTTTTGCACCATTGTTTCTCAGACACCCTTAATATAATGAATGATATCTTATCCACATCACCTTTTAAAAAAATATTTTTGTGCCTTTTTCCTGCTACTTATTGTGATGTCATGAAACTCTACATCTTGCGGTCCCATCAGCTCATCAGAGTGGCGTAGCCTGGGTGCCAATGAGCGGGAACGTCTACACCAGGTGATGGCCGAGGATGGAGAATTCTGGTAAAAAAATAAATTAATATTCTTTGTGCTCAAAATCTCTAAGTTTCATTGTTATACATTTTTCAGGAAGTAGAATAAACTAGCCTCACATGGTTCAACATATAATCCCAAAGTAGAAAGGAGCATAAACCTTGGAGTTTGATAGGTTACTGTAATGCCATTCCAAGAATAGGGGCCATTTATATATTTATACTTCTGCATTAACCACTCGGTGGTGTAACGGTTTGAGCCCCCATTCTGAGTCTGGGAGGTTGGTGGTTCAAACCTCAGCCGAGTCATACCAAAGACTTTAACAATGGTTTGTGTTGCTTCTTTCCTTGATGCTCAGAGTTTAAAAACGATCGAGTACAGCCAAATAACCCTATGTTGGCAACCATTATGCAGACTTGATGGACCCAATGACCTCTCCTGTGTTGAAATTCCTTGCAAGGGAACTTGTATTTTATTTATAGTAGTTGGCTGAAGCATAATGTTGAGGATCTTTTCCCTTTTGTTGAAAAGCATGGAAATCTTTTTTTTAAGAATGTCATGCCTGCTTGACTTTTCACGTTTCTTGAACTCCCACAAAATTGCATGCAATGATCGCCCTGACTGTTGCCTTCAGGATGTCAATGAATGACTTCCTGCGTCATTACTCACGGGTGGAAATCTGCAACCTGACGCCGGATGTGTATCGTGAAGGCGACGCTCGATATTGGACAGTTACCAAGCACGAGGGTCGATGGCTCAGGGGCTGTACCGCTGGAGGTTGCCGCAACTATGGAGGTTCTTTCTGTGTTGTGCGTGCATATGTACCATGAAATCATAAAATATGGCTTTCTCGACGACTGTTCCCAAAACAACCAATGTTACTTAAAATACATTTACAACTCTTCTTCAGTTACATAAATTGGTTTCAAATGAACTGTTTAACCACACATACATACAGGTGAAACACCACACCATCCTTCGAAGAGGGCCTTAAGCCGGCTGTTCAGTCTGATAATGTTCTCTTTTGGATGATGAAAATGCCAGGGCAACCTTTGAAAAGAGCAAGTTATTGTTTGCCAGTACTCTGTCCAAATTCTAAGTTCCTGCCTTTGTTTACATGGGGTGGAATTGTCTCGGCAGCCCAGCCGCATCTTCAGACATGATGCAAATCAGCAGCTGGGTGCTGAATGTGTGAATAAATATCCTGTACTGGCTATTGGTAAGCCTGGTGCTGGCTTAACGGTTAAGGTGGCTGGCTTGGGACATTACGGTCCTGAGTTCGAACCCCTGTCGACTGTTGAATTAACATCAGGTGGGGTTGACTCAGCCTGTCATCCTT
Organism: Eptatretus atami; assembly: GCA_035128595.1. NCBI lineage: Eukaryota > Metazoa > Chordata > Myxini > Myxiniformes > Myxinidae > Eptatretus > Eptatretus atami. Next base: position 26,117,167 of record CM068965.1, on the reverse strand, counting down.
CCGAAGTCGGCGAAATGAGTACCAGTGTGCTGGGGTAATAACTATTCGGGGTAACCTGCGTCAGAGTAGCGACCCATCCAGGACTGTACTCCTTGCCAATAAAACAGCCTCGGCAACCTTATGTGCCTTTATGGCGTGAAAGGAATGGTTTTATTATTATTATTATTATTATTATTATTATTATTATGACTTCCTACTGGTGATATTGCATTTTTGATTTTGTGATTATGATACCTTTCCAGTGATATCTTCGGATTATCACTAACCCACGTCCTGTCAAGTAGCTGCTGTTTGTTTATTGTATTCCAAAACTGTCACACTGACCACACGTAGCAGGAATGTTGCATATAGTGTACATTTTTTTTTGGACAGTATCCACCATTAGACTTTTTATTTTTAACCACCAACCACGTTATCTCCCAATTAACATGTTTGTTTCATGTAGCTTTAATGACCACCATTATGTTACAGCCTGCACGTCAGATCCCATGAAATAGCTCATGTCAGGTCATTTCATGTTCCTCACATATTATAAGCTCACTGCTCTAGTTATTCAAATTTATCATTCAAATTTTTTTTATTTACATTTGTCAAAGGTGGACGTAGGTTATGTTTTCACCACTGTCTGTCTGTCTCTGTGACCTGGATATCTCAAAAAGTTATAGACAGATTCGGACAAAACTTGGCGGACAGGTTGGGTGTGTGACAAAGACGGATGGATTAGATTTTGGTGAAGATCCGGATGCCGATCTGAGAATTTTAAAGTGATTCTTCACCATTTGGAGATAGGGCCAAAAACTATATATATCTAATATATATTATATATATATATATTATATATATATATATATATATATATATATATATATATATATATATCTCACATGATGGCGGGTTTTTAATTGCATTTGTCAAGCATTCCAGCATTGTTTATTGGCACTAACTAGGTGTGGACGAGTTGGTTGGGTGAAAAGACTGATTCGATTTTGGTTCAGGTCCGGATGCCGATCCGACCGATTGTGGAATGAAAAACGTAAACTTTCAGCCGGCGGAAGGAATGCGATCTACTGAGTGCCATTGTAGTTATCTTGTTGTTGCTGTTTAGTTTGAACCTTTAATCCATAAACTTTAAACCCAACGGCAGAAACATTCTGGACAAACCCGCAATTCCGGCTGCGCTTGCTCGAGGAGGACAACGACCCAGACGAACGAAATGCCACCTGCTCATTCATCGTGGCCCTCATGCAGAAGGAGATGCGGAAGCAGCAGCGCAATCTGCTTACATTGGGCTATGGAATATACCAGGTCCTTAAAAGTCTCCATGACACTCGTGTTGAATATCATCATTGAACCTCTGTACCAAAGGAGGCCATCGTTGTCTGTACTTTGCTGTCACTTGCACATCATTTTAATGATCTCCATTACCACTTACGATTACTTTTCCTTGGGTCGTATTTGTATTTCCCGCAGATCACGCATGGGGAGGACCCAATGCCAAAAGAGTTTTTCCTCTACAACCAGTCGTGTGCCCGCTCCGAAAGCTTTGTGAACATGCGAGAAATTTCGCATCGATTCCGCCTTCCGCCTGGAGATTACATCATCGTGCCATCGACATTTGAACCACACCAGGAGGCCGATTTCCTGCTGAGGGTATTCTGTGAGAAGCCAAACAAATCGCAGTACGTATGACGGTCATAATGTTAAACGAACCAGACAGACAGAGACAGAGACGGTGTTCTTAGGATATGAGGTTTAAGTAAAGATGTAAAGGCTATTTACATATTAAGTACACAAAAAAAATGGGACAAATTTAACCCTTTGTTCCCCGACACATGCCTTGTCTATGTTACTTCCCTTCTCTACCCTTACTCCTTGGGTCCGATGTCATCAACCGGCCTCATCCCTCGTCCCTCCTAGACAGAAACAGCACTGTTCAACACTTGTTTGTTTGTTGTTGTTTTTTGTATACCTTGTCGAGACTCGTATGAGAGCTAAAACACAACGCACAGCAAGGGGGGCATTTGACATGAGGGGTGGGAGAGGGAAGGACAAAACAGTGGGGAACAGAGACATTAGATCTGTGGAAGGGAGAGGGATGGGGTGGGGAACATGGGGAATACAAGATGGATACTACAGGGACTTTCAGGTCGTTACACAACAGGGACTTTCAGGAAGGAAAGCAGGGAATTTGAAGGAGGTGGGTTTGGGGTGGATAAACGGGGGTAGAAAAGATCGTGGTTTTGGATGGGGAAGATAAGTGGTGGTGGTGAACAGCTGTTTTGAAGGCTGGAGGAAAGAATGGGATTGAACAGAGTGTGGGAGTTTGTTCCAAAGGCGGGGGAAAAAAGAGGAATAAAGAGTGAAGGTGAGCAGTGATTCGTGATTTTGGTAGTTTTACCAGAAGGGTGTTGCTGGCGGACCTTAAGTGCCCTGCGGAAATATGGGGGGGGGGCATATCTCAGGCAGAGCAGGGTGGGGGGGCGAGATCGGATAGGAGATGGTAGAAGACAGAAAGAGCACCGACCTGCCTGCAGTGACAGAGTGAGAGGCCAAAAGGCTCAGCCTCACCGTGGGAGATACCAATGATCCTAAATGCCTTGGTTTCTACAGTGTGAAGCGAGAAAGGTGAGACAGGAGCACCAGCCCAGAGGGGAGAGCAGTACTCCATAAAGCTGAAGATGAAAACTTTGAATGTGGTCAGGAGCTCAGATGGGCCGAGGAAGGACTTTGCACGACAGAGGATTCCCAGTCGACGACTGGCTTTGGAAGCCAGCTTGGAAATGTGGCTTTCTCAGGAAAGATCATAGCAGATAGTGAGACCCAAAAGTTTGAATGAAAGGACTTTTTCAGAGGATTGCTGAGAAAGTAGATGGGGGGGGGGGGTGTTCCAGACAGTGCTTTCGGAGAGACATAGTGAAAGTGTTAATGTGAAGTTTTGAAAATCCTTGTGACCCTTGACCCTTTGGGTGGGTTGATGGTAAGAGAGAGAGAGAGAAGAGGGTAGAGAGAGAGAGAGAGAGAGAGAGAGAGAGAGAGAGAGAGAGAGAGACACAGACACACACACAGATAGAGATAGCTCTTCCTTTTTTCAAATTTAAATACCACTCCCTTCTTTCCAAATGGGCCTCTTAGGAGAGTAATATGTGTCATATAATGCAAGATTGTTATGTGATTTCCTTATCTATGTGCAACTCTCTCCCCTGTTATTCATACATACAGCTTTCACTTTCTTTTCTTCTTTTTTTGTATCCAAGATCAAGGCTCGTGGAAGAGCTCGGACATAGAACGGATCAGGACGCAACAGAACAAAAGGAAGAAAGGATGAGAAACATAACGGCACACACTAAGATTGGGTTGAGGTTGGGTAATTTTAGGAAGGTTACATCACCTGACAAATCACTTTTAACATGTATGGGTTTAGATGTATTCTGTTGTGCCACATTAGACTTTCTATTAATTACGTACGCATGGAGGGTGTATGTTTGGAGGGGGAGTTGTTTGGGCTCGTATGTCGATGTCATGATGCACACAGAATGTAGTGTGGAAGGGGGAATTTAGAAGGTAGTTTACGTGTTAATCCCAATTGTTATACTGTATTACAATTTAACCCAATTTCCCCCCTCTGTTTTGTTTCTTTTGTCAATTTTTGAAATCTGGGAAGTCTAATAAAAAATTTTTAGGCCCTCCATAAAACAAGACATCAATATGAAAGGCATGTGTTCAACAGACTAGTGGCCACATGTTGTGAAGGTTTATATATCTGTTGTTGGTATGCGATGATGGCTTCCTGGACCTTGGTAATGGGAATGAAAATGCCTTTTATTTAATAAATGTGACCCTGGGTTTTTTTTTTTAATGTTTTGAAGTTTGTCGTAGCATGAAATATACATTTTATAAATTTGTTGAAAAATAAAATGTCATTGAAAAACTGGTTGAGGTTTTGTGGGTAGTGGGTGGGAGTGGAGAGAGGAGCGGTGGCAAGGGAGGTAGGTATGTGTATTCGGACATGGTGCATACAGGAGAAGGGGTGGGAGGAAGTAATGCTACCATATTTGCATATGTAATAAATAGATAACCCCATTGTGGGATTCCCCTGTGTTCAGCCTACCAGTCTTCCTGTTCAGTCTACCTTTCAGTTTAAATTTATGAGGTGTGTGTGTGTGTGTGTGTGTCAGTCACCACCATTTTTCTCAGAGAAGGCCAAACGGGCCTCCGTCAAATTTTCAGAGGTTCATCAGTGAGTGCCAGGGAGTGTTTTAGGCAGAAATATATATTTTTTCATTTTGAATTTTAAAAAAGTTGAATTTTTTAAAGCTATGTGAAAGGTAATGTTAAATGATCCTCAACCCGATTCTTTAGTGGATGTAGGGAAGTGTTTTATGCCTCCACAAAAAAGAAGAAAAAAAATGATTTCTTCAAAATGCCAATAGGGATAGCACAGCACCGGGAAACGTTGGGTACCCCCTGCTCGTCCGACATGAAATAAGCACACCACTGTTTAATCAGCAAATACAACTTCGGTGAATTTCATGGCAATTTCTGTGGAGTCAGTGCTTGTACAAGGAGCTACAGTAATTATGATATGGTATTGTTAATTTTGGGGTTTAAAATTAAAAATAAATAAAAAAACTGGGTGCTGATTTAACTGGAGAGAGAGAGAGAGAAGAGAGAGAAGAGAGAGAGAGAGTAGAGACTAGAGAAATAGAGATAGAGATAGAGATAGAGATAGAGATAGAGATAGAGATAGAGATAGAGATATATTTACTTGGGCCAGAAGCTGGAAAGATCTTGATTTTTGTGGTGATTATTGCTTGTATGAGACAATGGATCTAATTGTTCTATCCTCCAGTGAATCGGATGATGAAATTGGAGCAGACCTCGATAAGGTAAGTGTTTGATGCAAGGATATTTTTGTACTTATTTAATTATTGTGAACTTGGACAATCTGATGGAATTATTCGATCTTTTTATCAGTTCAAATGTTCTTGATGAAGGAGAACAGAAAATATTCCAAAAATTAGTGAATTGTTGAAGGAAATTACTACTACTACTACCACCACCACTGCTGCTGGCTGCTGTTACTACTTTTTCCGCTTCTATAACAACCCCAATTATTCCCACCTTCTTGTGGGGTCGGCCAGGGCAAGTTTTTGTCCGAAGTCTTTAATGAACTGGTTGGCTAGGCCTTATGTTTGATTGGAGTTGATTCGGTCAGGGATTTGTAATTTGTTCAGGGTGCCGGCAATACTCTGGACACAATACCAGAGTATATTTAATCTCTACCCACTAGTATGTGGATATTTAATACGAGTAGCCTGGATACCCCCCCCCCCCCCACTTAACGTCCATCAGAGGGACGGTGCACTTTTTTTTTTTGATACATAGTCAAGGCTTGTGGAAGAGCGAGAACACAGAATGGATCAGGATGCAACATAAACAGAGGGAACAGCAGGAGAGGGGAAAATAGACGAGACAGACAAACAAAGGATGTACGTAACGATGAGGGGTATGGAGAACACAAGGGGTGGACAAGATTGATACATCAGAAAATTTTTTTTAGGAGGGTGGGGGTGGTTTAAGGGTGTAGAAAAGATCATGATCTTGGATGGGGGATGACTTGAGATGGGGGTGAATAGCTATCTTGAGGACTTGGAGGGAAGAATGAGATTGAAGAGAGTGTGGAAGTTTGTTCCACAGGCAGAAAAAAAAAAACACATGAGTGGAGGTGCGCAGTGGTTCTGGGATTTTGGGAGTTTCACAAAGGGGGGGGGTTGCGGTGGTGGACTGCATACGTCCTGCAGATGCCTGGTGGGGAGGGGGACAAAGTTCGGAGAAGGCAGAGGGTGAAAGTCCAGAAAGGAGGCAGAAGAAGACTGGGAGACCACCGACCTGTCGGCGATGATGAAGCGATCGGCCCATAGACTCAGCTTCATCGCAAGAGATTCCAATGTTCTTGAAAGCCTTGGTTTCCATGGCATCAAGCTGAGCAAGGCATGAGGCAGGCACACCAGCCCAGAGGGGAGAGCAGTACTCCAACAAGCTGCGGATGAAAGCCTTGTAGGTGGCTCGGAGCTCAGGTGTGCCAAGGAAGGACTTTGCATGACGGAGGATACTCAGTAGGCATCTGGTGTTGGAGGCCAGCTTTGAAATGTGGCTTGCCCAAGAGAGATCATGGCTGAGAATGAGACGCAAAAATTTGATTGACTGAACTTCTTCAAGAGGGTTGTTGGGAAAGTAGATGGGACAGTTTGCGGTACATTCCATTCGGAGAGAGAATGGAGTGTGTGAGATTTCTTAGTGTTAAAAGACGTATTCCAAGTGTTTCATCAGTTTGTGATTTTTGTCAAGATTTGAAGAGTTGGTAGAGGCTGCTGCCTGTCTGTCAGAAGGATAAGAGATGATGTGGCATAGAGTCGAGTCATCAGCAAATCGATAGAGGATTTTCCAGAGTCAGAGAGATCATTGATGAAGATTATGAATAGGATGGGGCCTAGAACATTGCCTTGGAGCACAACAGCCTTGACAGAGAGAGGAGATGAAAGGATTCCATTGAGAGCCACATGTTGGCTACGAGAATAGAGGAAGTCAGTAATCCTTTGATTACTGGTGTAGTTGGCCTTTGATTCCATAGGCAGACAGTTTGGAGAGCAAGGCGGGATCCCAGACTTTATCGAAAGCTCAAGATATGTCCAGAGAGACAGCCCTGATCTTATGTCTGACATTCATGGCCTCCATCCATTGTTGAGAGAGAGAGTCGAAGCAGAATGTCCAAGGTAGAGTGACCACGTCTGACTCCGAATTTATGATCTGAGATGAGGCTGTTGGAGAAAAGGAATGATTTTATGTCAACTGCGATGATGGATTCCATGACCTTGCTGATGATTGGAAGCAAACTAATAGGGCTGTAGTTAATGGGATCTGTTTTTGAACCTTTTTATGTAATGCAGTGATGATGGCTGATTTCCAAGCAAATGGACTATGACTTACGGTAAATGACAGAGAGAGGAACTGCAAGAGAAGCAGAGCAGGCTTTCAGGACATCTGATCTGATGCCTTCCGGTCCAGTTGCAGAGTCAGAGTCGAGGGTTGAAAGAACCTTTACCACCTTCTCAGGTGCAAAACACACAGAGTCCCGGAGCTGTTGGGTACGACAGTGAAGGGTGGATACAGAGAGAGAGAGAGAGAGAGAGAGAGAGAGAGAGAGAGAGAGAGGGGGTTAGGGACACAAGATTTGGAAGCAGACACAGAATTGAGGCATTAAAACTTCTCACGAGTGATGCAACGCCCTATCTGAGAAGCACCAATATTGGCAGTTTATTGTTGGTCGGGAATCAAACCCACGCTTGAAGCTTAACTACATATTCTTCTTCACACTGATGAGTACAAACCACCGTCTCATTTTTTTTACCCTCACCAGAGGAGAGGGTATTGCATTTGGGTTTGTTTGTTTGTTTGTTTGTTTGTTTGTCCGCACAGAACTCTCGTGTTTTTCTCCACAACTGCTTGTCGGATTGAGAAAAAATTTTCACCACAGGAACGACTACTCATGTAGAATGTTTTTAATGATAATTATGACGTCATAGGTCACGTGGTGTGGTGGCCATGTTGGAAAAACAGAAAAACTTTGGACCTCTATCTCTGAAACTGCACCAAGGAAAAAATTGAAACTTGGCACATGGCAGAACTCCTCATGTGGATAAGTATGATTTTTTTAATGACGTCATAGGTGCCTTTGTTATGACGCCATAATTGCATATGTAGAACGCTACATCACATCTGCATGAAAATTTTTGAGGGTCATCTTGGGATAAATTGGTCCACAAAAAAAAAATTGATGACATCATCGGTCACGTGATTCGGCAGCCATATTGTTTAAAAAATAAAAAAACCTTCAAAAATCTTTGAAATAGCTGAACAGATTGAGGCGAAACCTTACACGTATGACCGCCTATCCATGAGGAACAAAACGATCACACATATGACATCGAACGTCACAAAGTTTGGCAGCCCTATTGGATTTGCCCTAAAACCCATAAAAAAAATCTTCTTCTCCAGAACAGTTGGAAAGATCGAGGAGAAACTTCACACACATGTTGCCCAAGCCTTCGTGATACCAGCGTATTCACAAATAATTGATAATTTACATGGTCTGGCAAGCCATATTGAATGAGCAAAAATTGGTTCACGAGTCAGTAAGTGGACCACTATATTCGTTATGGGTGTGTGTCTGTCTGTCTGTCCCGAGCATAGCTCCGTGGGTTTTGATCCGATCTTGATAAAATTAGGGTGCGAGGTTTATATCATAATCTAGTTGTGTTTTCCGGAGAATGGGCTGCTGCGCCCATTATGGGCGGAGCCACGCCCAAAAACATGTGTTTTTAAGGGGTAGCCGGTTTCAAGTTACATCTTCTCCAGGGGTTTGGCGAATCTGGCGGGGTTCGTATTTGTTAGCCAATGGCACTGCATAGCCCCACGGAGCTCGATTTTTCATTTTGTCCCAAGGTCAAGGTCACAAGGTCATGAACTTAGAAAATGTCAAAAATATCAATAAATTGGCATCGAGCTCCTAGGGTTTTCAACTGTTCGAATGAAAGTTGGTATGCAAGTAGTGCTCTTCGAGTACTACAACTTTCATCATTTACATTTTTCCCGATTCCGCCAGTTTGCCCGTGGCGCCCTCGAAGGTCAAAAAATAAAAAAGGCGAACCGTGTACAATGTACATTGCTCGTGAACCATCGCCGTCTCCAGACTTGTCTTTTTTAAAGTTCTGTCTCCTGAACTGCTTTTTCACTCGACATAAAACTTCACAATTATGACCTAATGTGGATGGGGAATATCTATCTATATATTACTAAAACTCTCATCTGTATTATGTATGTTTGTATGTATGTATGTATGTATGTTCCCGAAATACAGCTAAAACGGTACACGATAGCGCAAAAATTTTCGGCCCACCTTACTCCCATTCGCCTTCAGTGTGCAGTACTCAAATTTCGTTCAAAGCTGGCAATGAAAAAAAATATTTAAAAATCAATTCCCGATTCAGTCAAGTACTCTTCGGGAGTATTTGATCAATGTAAACAACCTCATGGTGTAGATCGCTGGAGCTATCTTTTTTTTTTTTCTTCAAATGATTTATTTTAAAATCTCAAACATTTAATATAGACAAAGAACGATTTATTTTTAAGCATAAAATAAACATCGCCATTTTGATGTAATACTTCCATGTTCATTAATAAATAAAATTGTGTTTTGAAGAAGACGCACAATAATTTGTTCGACTTTCTTTCTCCATTTTTTTTTCACATTGACGCGCAATATCAAGTTTCGTTCAAAGCTGGCAATGAAAAAAAATTATTGAAAAATCAATTCCCGATTCAGTCAAGTACTCTTCGGGAGTATTTGATCAATGCAAACAACCTCAGCGGTATAGTTCGCTGGAGCTATCTTTTTTTTTTTTTTGATTTTTTTTTATCAACCGCTGTCACAACGGGAACCAACGGGTTCACGGGTCGTCTCGTATTTTTTAAATTTCAACCTGATCGGACGCATGGTCTGGCAGCCAGAATTATTTAATTTTTTCATCTGGGTTCTTTTTGATTTTTTTTGTTGTGTTGAAGGCCTCACTTGGCTGTTCCTGGATGGGTTTGAGGGTGGAGTAGCAGCTGAAACCCGAATCCTATACAGGTTCCTCCTGATGTCCACGTCTTTGCTTTTTTGCTTGTTACCTTCACCACGGAAGGTGAAGGAGGTTATGTTTTCACCCCTTTTTGTCTGTTTGTCTGTCTGTTTGTTTGTCTGTTTGTGTACAGGATATCTCAAAAAGTTGTGGACAGGTTCAGTGTGTGACAAGGATGAAGTGATTCGATTTTGGTGAAGATCCAGATCTGGATAGGAGAATTATTTAATATTTGAAGTGATCCTTCACCATTGAGAGATAGGGCCAAAAACGATATAGTACTGTATATCATGATATTTCAAAAATGTATTGGGCCCGATATGTTCTCGGGGATCAGGCATTGCGTGGCGGAGGTATGCGCTCTACCGAGTTACCTTCTAGTAAATTATGTAACACACCAGTACACAAACACCACACAAAAGTCCTGGCGAGGGTCTACAATCTCTGATTGCTCTTTTTCTTGTTTTACATTGTTTTCTGCAATGTCTATCTCGAATGTATTTCTTTCTGCTTTTCAAGGGGCAGTTTTTAAAAAAAATCCTAAACTCTATCGTTTTCAGTTTCCACCACCAGGAGAGCAGACTGAGGAATATGAAAAGTTCAAGCACATCTTTGTGAAGCTTGCAGGAGAGGTCAGTCTCGCTCATCCTGTTTTACTTCCAGAAAGTGTCATTGTGTAGGATGTCTGAAAAATATACATTGGTGTCTTTGCTTCTGCATAGTGTTTGTATGCCACAACATATGAGTTTGCAGAGTCGGCTCAATCAAACCATGGTTTCATCATGCATGCTAAATATGGGTTGGCCAGTTTGTGTTCCCATCTGAATCCTGCTGGTGTTGTGGAGAAGGGAGGTCGCATGAAAAACGGTGTGTAAGACGGGCAATGAAGGAACAAATGCCACATACCATCGGGGTTTGTTCATTGTCTGTTAATGTCATTGTAATTTATGTAAAAGTACCACTGATATTTACTGACATCTTTCTCTTCTATGTGATTAATCTCCAAGCTCATATATGGGCCTACGATCAAGGCAAAATATAAAATGGTTCTTGGCTATTGTACAGGGTGGCCTGAAAGATGCTTTACCCCCATTAAATCTCTCGCACCTCCCTTCCTTCCCCTCCACCCTCCTCCACCATGGTATGCGGCAACACTGATTCACTAACAGTAGGAAGTTAGATGGCATGGCAGACACAAGTTGTTGGATATCTCAAAAATATCACAAGTTGGATATCTCAAAAAGTTGTGGACGGATTCGGATGAAACTTGGTGGACACGTTGGGTGTGTGGCAAGGAAGAATTGATTCAATTTGGTGAAGATCCGGATTCGAATCTGGATCCAGATCTGATAAAAAGAAATTGATCAAGGAAATTGCAGCGATTGATCAAGAAGTTTTGTCCTCTGCAATGGATCACGTTTTGGAAATAGCAAGACTTGGCGAAGAAGCCAATGGGGGCCATTTGCAGGACATTATTTCTCACAATTAATTGAAAAAAAACAAGCTCAAATGAGCTAAGATCCTTGTCCTCTTAATGATGACGTCATAAAAACGAATATGACATCATTGTGATGTATCAGGTTTGCGATATAATTATCTGTGCTAATGCCCGGCTTGATTCCCGCAAACAAAATTCAAACAGCTTGCCTAGTTTCAGAGATAATGGTATAGGCGATTTCCATTAGTGGCGATATTATGACGTCAACTTTTTTTCTAGGAAGAATTTCCAAAATCGGAGATGGTTACTGCCTGCGCGTGGGCTTTCTGCATATACATGGCAATTTCACGAAGATCCGATGAAAACTCTGGGTTGTGAAACAAAAAAAAATCAAAAAATAATGGAATTACGTCATAAAAATTGATATGACGTCATAGTGATATCATATGCGCGGTAATTCATCTCTGCTAATGCCCTGTTCAATTCACGCAAACAGAATTTAAAAAGCTTGCCTAGTTTCGGAGATAATTTTTTATGCGATTTCCATTAGCGGAGATAGTTTGACGTCATAATTTTTTTCTAGGAGGAATTTTCAAAATCGGAGATGGTTACTGTCTGCGCAGGGAATTTTTACATATATATGCCAAGTTTCAGGAAGTTTCGATGAAAACTGTAGGCTGTGAAACAAAAAAGTCCACAAGAACAACAACGTGAGTAAGACTTAGAGATCCTCCACGAGGATCTAATAACAACAAATTCCATGAATTAAGTCACCATTTGCAATTTATTTCATTATTTTTTATTCAAAAATAAAAAAGTTGCAAAAAAAGAAAACCTTCAGAGACTTGTGGCCCGTACTGTACAATGACTGATTAATTATTGTAATTACTGCACAATAAAACCTGCACATTAAAAGAGTTTAACAACGAATGCTTTACTGCGGTGGGGTAAAGGGACTTTCAGGTCACCAAGTTGCACTTTAAATAATCTGCATCTCTCGGTGAAACCATTCATTTTGTGACATTTCAAATCAGAAATATAATTACTCTTCATGTTGGTTTTTATTAAGTGATCAAGATGTGTGTCAGACAAAGGATCCTTCAGTGATTGGAGGGAGGTTTAAGTATGCAATAGCTGTGTACTGTCCCTTACGCAGTTTTGTGTAATTTTTGACAAAGTTCTGATATGAGGTTGACCTTAAATGACTCGGTTTGTTTGCAGTTTTTCATTGTCTTTGTGACTCACTCGCCTTGTCTGGTGACCTGTTTGTCTTGGCAATATACCTTGGTGATATTGTTTTGACAATTGCATCAATCGATGCATGGCTACGTTCCTGTAGCTCTCACCTGATCACCAATGTGGCCAAGACGAAGGTATTCTTGGTTGAGAGGTCAAGGCAGGATATCTGATTTATTCTTATTCTTGTGACAATAATGGAGCAGCTTCCAGTGTTCATATTTACTTGAGGCAAAATAATTCTGTAGATACTGTACCTTGATACATATTATGTAAGGTTAAACCACTTGGACTCGGGTCTACCTGATCTGTGCAATCTGTCTGTACTTGGAGGTGTTAATGGATCTCCAAGGCCACCAAGTTGGGAACCTTTATGGATTTCAGGGAATTCCACAAGGATCTTTCATTGCAGTTGTAACATGCTTAGTACCTCAGTTTTTATCTTGTGAGACACAAAATTGCCCGAGGATATATGCAGGAATAGGCCTTTTGGCCCATCATACCTGCACCACATCAACACTACATTTATCCAAACTCTTAGTTTATCGACTCCTGGGGGGGGGGGGGGATAATTGTGGAGGCAGGCACGGGACATCACCAAGATGATATATAATAAACTCCACTCTCTTTGCCTACCTGGAAGAAACTTCCACATTCTCTTCAATCTCATTCTTCCCTCCAAGTCTTCAAGAAAACTGTTTACCACCATCTCAGATAATCCCCAATCCAAAACCATGGTATTTTCTATCCTCACTACCCCACCCTATCTCAGTTTCCTTCTGTATCCATCTTGTCCTTTCCTGCTTCCCCCCTCCCCCCCTCCTTTCCTCCTCACACCCATTGTTTGTACAGGTCTCCCTTTATCTTGGCCTTCAATTCTGCTGATGGTGTTTCTTCTCCTCTCTCTCATGTTCCTTTTGTCGTGCTATGTCTTGACGTATTCAGTGTGCTAGCTCTTCCACGAGCCTCGGCTATGTATACAAAAAAAAAAGATTGGGATGGAGGAGGAGGGAGGGATAACGACGGTTCAAGGGTAAGGAATTAAGCAGCGACAGCAGATTCACCTTTTTGACGAGACCCTCTCACAGACATCACAATCCATACAATCACCCATTCACATCCAAGCTACGTACCATTCCTGCCATGACCCATTTTACCCTCCATCCCCAATGCTTTTAGATCCCAGTTTAAACCTTTCTACGATCTTAGTTTCTGAGCAGGGAGACAATTCCATGCATTTACTCGACTCGCTAAGTGACAGCCTCCTGGCTTACTGCCGTCATAACTCTCCTCTTCTTCACTTTCAGGCCGTGGTCCACAGTCCTGTCACTGTCCATTCTGCTCAAAAAACGTTTCTGCACTTATTTTGTCCACACACTTCATCATCCTAAACATCTGTCTGAGATTCCTCATTATTTGTTAAATATCTCCATCAGCCTCCTTTCTAATCTACCGCTCCTTTCTAATCTCCTCAGCCGCTCCTCAGAGCTTCGTCAACCGAGCCCAGTCGCTTATTTGGTTGCTCTTTGCTGAACTGTCCCTGTGGCGGCGACATCTTTCCTCAGATGTCGTGACCAAAACTGAACTGAATATTAAAGGTATTCATTCAACTCACATGCCTAGTGTTGGCTCAATGGTTAGGGTGGTTGGCTTGGGATCTTATGATCCTGAGTTCAAATCCCGCTCAGCCAGGTGGGGTTTACTCTGCCTGTTCATTCCTTCCGTGGTCGGCAAAATGAGTGCCAGCTTGCTGGTATCCTGTGTAGGAGTGGCGACCCGTCCAGGATTGTGCCCAATAACCCAGGAGACTGCTTACGCAGCACCAATGCTCTGACAAGTATGGTCCCAATGGATGGATGGATTCAACACACAGCGTTGATGAATACCTTTAATATTGTGTAGTTTTGAGTAAGAATTCTCAGAATTCAATTTAGAAAATGTCAAAAGTTTCTGTTACCATGGAGGCATCAAAGGAGCAGATGTAGCTGTAAGATCAAGAATAAAGTCAGCTGGAATAGTGGAAACTTATTGCCTGAAAATATCTGCTGTTCTTCCTCCGCTCCAATCGGTTCTTCTGACCACGTGCTTGTCAAAGTGGACATCTCTCTGGCTTTATCAGAGAACCACCTCCAGCGTCGTCGAGTTTGGATTTCACTCAAGCCGACTGGCAGGGTCTCCACAGCCATCAAACTTCTAGACTGGTCTCCTATTGCTACTTTCTCCAACATCAACTCATTGTGGGAATTCTTTCAAAGAAACTTGCTCTCCCTCATGCACAGATTTATCCCCTCTCGTCTTCAGTTGTCCTACCCTTCCTCCCGCCCTGGTTCACTGAAGCTTGTGGTGAGGCAGTTGTCCTGAAACAATTGCCTTTGCCTCATGGAAAGCAAACCCAACTGAGGGTAATCTCAGTTCCTTCCATAAAGCTCGGAACAAGTGTGTATCTACCCTCAGGAGAGCCAGAAAACAACATCTTTCTAAGCTCAGTCTGAACTCTCAAACCTCTCTTCCTCCTCCAAATCCTGGTGGCGTCTAATCAAATCTGTTTCTGGTGTTTGTTCCCCCTCCATCCCCTCCCTTACCTCAAATGGCGCACTGCTGATACCGCACGTGAAAAGGCTGAATGTCTAAACTTGGTGTTTGCATCAAAATTGGTGTCTGAAACCCATCACTTTTTGTACCCACCTTACCCATTCACACCCAACTGTCCCTGGACTCTGTGTCCTTTTCTCCTGACAAGGTGGAGAGCTTGCTGTCAAACCTCGATTCAGATTTTCTGCAACCGGTCCAGAAGGCATCAGCCCACGTGTCCTAAAAATCTGCTCCTCTGCTCTTGCTCAACCTCGCTCTGTTCTATTCACTCTCTCATTTGCTCAAGGTCATCTGCCATCTGCTTGGAAATCAGCAAACATTAGCTGCATAAAAAAGGTGCAAAAACAGATCCCTGCAACTGCAGACAATCAGCTTCTCCCAATCATCAGCAGGTTATGGAATCCATCATTGCTTCAGATATTAAATCCTTCCTCTTTCCAATGTTGATTCTGATAATCAATTTGGTTTCAGACCAGGTCATCTATCCTGGATATGCTGCTTCTGCTCTCTCAACAATGGATGGCGATCCTCAATGCCAGACATGAAATCAGAGCCTATCCTGGACAATATCATGTGCTTTTGACACAGTCTGGCACCTCGCCTGCTCACCAATCTTCTTCCTATGTGGAGGAAAGCCATCATTCGACCAACACCCTGAAAAAGGGAGGAAAAGGTCGTTCAACGGTTGGCATCCATGGGGAGGAGGAAATGCCCCGCTGAGTGTGGTGAGAAAAGCCTCTTCCCTCAAGCTCAGTGGCTGTGTTAAGTGTTTGTCTCGTCAGTATGACCATGTGTGTGTGAGTGGCAGCTCCATTACGAGCCTTTAGACCTTGTATAAAAATAAATAAATCCAGTAAGTAACTGTTGTTGTTTTTTAATTCAATGTATAGTTTTCAAAAATGGACTCAGAATTGAACGAGAAAGTGACAGTTATTGCCAATGATATTCATTCTCCAAGAAACTAACAGGTTATTGGCTTTCCAATCATGCGAGGATCTCTATTTGAACCCGGAATGGTTTTTGAATGAATGTTTTTCGTACAATATTCAGCATTGTTTTTTTTGTTTGTTTGTTTGTTTTTTTTTGTATAAATGTCAAGGCTCGTATAAGAGCTAACACCAAAAGGAGCAGGAGGCAAGAGGAGTGGGAGAGGGAAGCACAAAACAGTGGGGAACAGAGACAGATCTGTGGAAGGGTGAGGGATGGGGTGGGGTACACGGGGTAAACAAGATGGACACTACAGGATTGTTGCATCTAATGCTTCTTTTAAAAAAATTTATGTTTGTAATGTTGTGAAATGAGCTTGTCTCCACATGCAGCAGGCTGCTTAGATATTCTGATGCAACCAACTTGCAGCCTCAGCTGAGTTCAGTAGCAATGCCTTCGCTTGCTGCCACACTTGTTTTTTTTTTCCAAAGAGCATTACGCGGCTTTCGTGGAATGGCAATTCTCCAGGTGCTTGAAGATGAGAAAGAAAATTCTCTTGCTCAGCTTTCTTCCCTTTCAAATACTTTATTGGCACTGAATGTTTTTTTGGCTTTTTTTTTACAATCTTGAATATAAATTGCCTTTTAGATTTGTATAATAATGTCTTGAATCTGTTTTGGAATACATCTTGAGCCCAAGGTGAGGGCTTGTGGAGTAGCTGGTCAGGTAGCTAATTGGATTGCAAACTAGCTTAGTGGTAGGAAGCAAAGAGTGGCTGTGAGTGGGAAGGATGTCTTGCTGGGAGAATTTAAGTTGCGGGGTACCTCAGGGATCAGTACTCGGACAATCACTATTCATTATTTACATCAAGGATTTGGATGGTGGGGTGAAGAGTAAGCTTTCCAAATTTGCAGATGACACAAAGCTTGGAGGTAAGGTGGGTAGCAGAGGGGGTGCTGATCAGATGCAGGAAAGTTGAGATCCTTTAATAGATTGGGCAAAAGATTGGCAGATGCAGTTTAACATAAAGAAATGTTAGGGGCTGGATATGGGTAAGAACAATGAAAATAGAGATTACAGGATGCAAGGGGTAATTTTTGGAGCGTGTAACAAAGGATAAGGATCTGGGGGTGGTAATAGATATGGGAGGTAAGCAGGCAGCACAGTACTAGTCAGCTATAGGTAAAACAAATAGGGTTTTTGGCTGTTTTATGATGGGGATCAATTATAAATCAAAAGAGGTGGTGTTAACACTGTACAGGAATTTAGTGAGGGCAACATCTAGAATATTGTGTGCAGTTCTGGTCACCACAGTTCCGGAAGGA
>CM068965.1:26074310-26099959 GCA_035128595.1 Eptatretus atami | reverse complement strand
AAAGAGAGGGTTCAGCGCAGGGCTACTAGATTGATTCCGGGCCGAACTAGACTCAGCTATGAGGAGCGGCTGAAGGAGACAGGGCTTTCTACACTAGAAAGGAGGTGGTTACGAGGAGATATGATAAAGTTGTTTAAGATAATAAAAGGTATCGATAAAATAAGTGCAGAATTATTTAGCAAAGTCGACAGTAAAAGGACCAGGGGCCATAGCCTGAGGGTAAAGAAAAGGAGAGTTAAGAAGAGGAGATGAAAGAAAGAAAAAAAAATACTGCAAAAAACCACAAAAATACTTCCAAAAAAATAAATAATTGGCTGAATGGCCTCCACCTGCATCTAATTTCCTTGTGTGTATCTTGCTGTTCCAGAGGGTTGTAACACTGGAATTATCTCGACATTGGTATACACTGGCAAAAATTATTTCCTTAGTACGAAAATATTTTCTAAAGATAAGAAAAGTTTTCTTGAAACAAGAAAAGTATGAGAATTTTTCTCGTTGCAATAACAAATTTTCCCATGGTTTTCATTTTTCGAGAACTTATTTTAAGGAAACATTTTCTTTCTTTGAAAAGTATTTTTGGCAGTGTAATAATGATGATTATTCTTAATATTATTGCTCATATTCTCTTCTGAAGGGTGAAAATCCACAACTTTTTCATGACGGTTCCCACAGGGTGCCGCAAAGTAGCCCCGAGTCAATGTAGGAGTTTAGGATTTGGCCAGAATACCAGCACGCAATGGCTTCCTGAGTTTTAAAGGTGCAGTGGGATCTTTAACATCCGCATGTGAATGCTCGTAGATTCGACAGCCGGCTTGACATCCTCTCGGAAGGATGGTGGACAGTGTAACGTTGTGCCTGCACAACACCAGAATGACAGTTTATGGTCAGACTGGGAATCAAACCGAGACTCAACAACTCAAAGGCAAGTGTGCTCGCTCTGAGCTAACCATTGCCTCGCAGAACTCATTTCGTCAGATTTATTCAGCGATGGGATTTTCCTGCTGACTCGAGCGATTTGTATGTAGAGCAGTTCTCATTGTTGGAGAGTTGGAAGTTTGCTTACATTTCGAAACACCATAGGTAATCAATTTTAAAACAAGTCACGGCAAGAGGAAAATGTGTAAAAAGGCTTTTGAATATAATCTGTGAATTCATCTTGTTTACCCATGGGTAAAAACGGGCTATTTTACAAGTTAGTGCAAACATTTAATATGAGCTTCCTTACAAGGAACTTCAACACAGGCAGAGGCCATTAGGCCCTTGAAAGCCCAAGCAATGGCTTCCAACCTCTGGTTGTTTGTCCGTGTTCTATCCTTTTCTTATGCTGAACATCAAGCATGGAAGCAGCACATACTATTTGTTTTTTTTATATGCTTCCGCTGACGAAGTCGCGGTGGCATTATGTTTTCAGGTTGTCCGTCCGTACGTCCATACGTACATCTGTCCGTGCTAATTTTCTGTTTTCTCTGCAACTGCTTATCCAATTGGCACAAAATTTGCATCATCGGTGCAACTACTCATGTAGAATGTTTTCATAGTTATGATGTCATGGGTCATGTGGAGTGGCAGCAATGTTGGAAAAAAGGAAAAACTTTGAACCTCTGTATCTCCGAAACCGGTCCATGGAAAAAAAATTGAAACTTGGCACATGACAAGTACTCCCCATGGGAAGTAAGTGTGATTTTTTTTTTGATGATGTCATAGGTGGTTTTGTTATGACGTCATAATTGCAAACGTCGAACGCTTTAATCCGATCAGTATGAACATTTTTGAGGGTCATCTCGGGCTAAAATTGTATTGGGAGCGGGGGGGGGGGGGGGGGGGAGGGGGGTGGGAGGGGAATTGATGTCATCATCGATCACGTGGTTCGGCAGCCGTATTGTTTTTAACATAAAAACCTTAAAAATTTCTTCTCCGAAACGATTGAACAGATTGAGGCAAAACTTTACATGTATGATCGCCTATCCATGAGGAACAAAAAGTTCTCCACCTGTGATGTCATGGGTCACATGGTCTGGCAGCTATGATTCTTTTTTTTTGAAAAGTAAACCTTTGAAAACTTCTTCTCCAGAACAGCTTAACAGATCCAGTGGAAACTTCACCCACATGTTCCCAAGCCTTGGGGATACGAGGTTATTCAGAAAATAATTAATAGTCACACGGTCTGACAGCCATATTGGATTGAACGAAATCTTTTAAAAATTCTTTCTCTTGAACCCTTCATCAATTAACATGAAACATCACAGTTATGATGTAGTAGTCTGGGGAATATATGTTTTAAATTTCAACCTGATCGGACGCAAAGTCTGGCAGCCAGAATTATTTAATATGTTGAATCTGGGTTCAGGGATTTCAGTCAAACTTGGTACAAGTATTATAATGATGTAATAATGTTGGTGGATGCATATCTGGCGACATCACAACGTTGAAGAGTGCCCTTTAAGACGTTTACAAACGTCTTTAGTATGACTAGGCCAGGGTTTGAACTGCCGACCTCCCAGATTCAGTCACCGAGTCTGGTATACCTTTCTGGGAAGACCAGTCCATGCATTAACTTCTCTCTCAATAGTTGAAAACAATTATGCCATTTCGAACTCTTCTTACAATTGCTCAATGGAAACTTTTGAGATGTACGATAACAGTGGCTCTGCTTTTCTTTCACACTCTGCAGGATAGGGAAGTGAGTGCAAGAGAACTGCAATCTATTTTAAACAAGATCACAGCAAAGCGTGAGTATTATATTCCTGTTGAACGACAGATTCAAACGTCACAATGATTCCAACATATTATGTTGTTACTTGTTGGATTAGCACTCAGGTCCCCCCTCCCCATCCTTAATAAAATGTTGGAATAACCCACCAAGACGCAACAAAATCCCCATGTTTTCACTCTGCAATGACTTCCTATGGCACACATAAACATTGTGTTTGATATTTTTGTGAATTCGATGTACTTGCGTTGCTTTTAAACTTGGACAAAATCACAACTAAATTTATTTATTGCAACAATTATAACAAGGAATAACAGCAAGGAACTTTGGCACACGAGGAGCGGCTATTTGGCCCATCATGCCTGTGCTATATCAACACCAGACCAAGCTTATTCCTCTGTTCATCCACGTTACCTGTACCTGTAAATATAAGGGCAGTTATTTCATCATGATCGTCGATAGGAAATTTATTGTATTAAACATAATATTTATCACTACAGTTCAAGAATCAATGTTTTTGTTTTTGTTTTAATGCAGAAATTTCACCTCTCAGTGCTTCTTATCAGTGATGAGGCACGTAAAGATGAGGTGCGTACAGAGGTGCTAGTTGCTGCGGGAGAAGTTGGAGTCAGTTGGACAAGGAGGATGATGAATATATGTATGAGAGAGGCTTCAATTCCGGAGGGTTGAAGGACAGGGCTAATTGAGCCGATTAAATGGAAGGGGAAGGGGGAAGTACAGGGGCATTACCAGCGATTCACATAACTGGTACTCAGGTACTCATGCGCGGTAAAAAAAAAAAACAAAAAAAAACCTAAATGCGGAGTTCAAAGATGCTTAGAAAGCTCAAAAGCATATGAGCACAACAGAGGCTTTTGATGGAAGGTTTTCTCATCAAGTGTCGATAAGATTCTTCCGTGATAATTCAGATATACTGTGATTTCAAAATTTAAGTGCACAAAATTAAGTTTATAAATTATAAGATTATAAGTTGTATTATAACTTGTAACTTATAAGATTAAAAAAAAAATCTAAGGAGAACACTAGCTAAGAGGAAGAGGAGGAGGCTCAGGAGCATCCAGAACGAAATGAGAGCGGTTTGCGAGTGTTTCATCTGGAGTGAACGTTCTGAGAGTGCTTACAGAGGAGTATGATGCATACAAACCTGAGTGGCGCATTAAAAATCGGAGTGGTGATTGGGAAAGCAGACGAGCGTGCTCGAATCTGACAATAATTATTTTCGTGAGTACCAAACCATTTCTGTTGGTACTCATTGGAAAACCTCATTTAAAAATTGTGTGAACCCCTGGGCATTATGCTCTTACGTCTTGCAATGAAGATACTGGAGAGGATTCTTCACAAGAGGATAAGGAAGAGTATGGAGATGGAGATTGGCGAAGAGCAACAGGGGTTTAGAAATGGTAGGGGGATGATGGATGGGGGATGGATAGGTTCGTGCTGAGACAGCTGGTGGAGAAGAGGTTGGAGGTGCAGGGTGAAATGGCATTGGGATTTGTAGACCTGGAGAAGGCCTACGACACTGTCTCAAGAGAGATGGTGATGGCGACACTGAGATGGATGGGAGTTCCGGAAGCAGAAGTTAGGCTGGTGGAAGGGATGTACAAGGGAACAGAGAAAAGAGTTTTGATTGATCCGGAGATGTCGGAAGAGTTCAGTGTGAACATCGGTTTGAGGCAGGGAAGTTCTGTCAGCCCACTCATGTTTATCACGGTGGTGGTGATGGAGCTCGTAAGCAGGACGGTAAACACGAGGGGTATTCTGGGGAGGATGTTGTATGCAGCCGATCTGGTTGTTGAAGTGGAGAGGGAGCAGGAGATTCAGGAGGTGCTGGGGGAGTGGAAGGAGGCATTCTGGGAGCATGAACTGAGGAAGGGAATGGATAAGACTGAGATAATGTGGGTTGGGCAGCAGAGAAAATAAGTTGATATCGGGTTAGAGGGGAAAGAGATCAAACGGGGAAATAGCTGAGGGGAATAGTGACTGTGTATGGTAAGTTGGAGGTAGGAGGATTCAAGTGGGTGCGACTGTGTGGAGGAGTGTGGAAGGAGTAATGGCAGACCAAAAAAATAAATACCAACAAATTGAAAGGGAAAGTTTTGGTGTTTTGTGTGATGTCGGCCTATATTTACGGTCTCGAAACGGCGGCACTGACACAGAGACAACAACAAAGGCTGCACGTTTGCAAGAACAACTGAGTCAAGAGGATTGCGAGAGTGAAGAGGGTGGTAGAAGGAGGATGGATGATCTGCGGGAGGAGATTGGTGTGCAGATGAGCTTGACGGGGAGATTGATAAAAAGCCGGTTGAAGTGGGCTGGACACTTGGTGCGGATGGAGGAACAGAGAATGGCAAAGAGTGGATAGGTTTTGAGAGCAACTTAGAAGGAAATGAGGTAGACTGCGGTTGTGATTGGAAGATTGTGTGATTAGGGACATCAATAAGGTTGAGGTGGTTGGGGAGTGGAGAGAGTTGGCTGAGAACACTGGGAAGTGGAGCTGTAGCGTGATCGAGGCAGGGCAGAAGCTTGTTACACCGTTGGACCTCACCCCTTATAAAGGGAAATTAAGGAAAAGTGCTGGTATATTGTTTGTATCTCTTTTGGTAATGTATTACTTCAATTGCTTTCTGTAGTTCCTTAAAGAATATGAATCCTCTTTTACTTTTTCTAATCTGCAGAACAGCAATAAAGATATATTTGCACATTATGTATGGGAATAAGAGTTGGGGTAGATGGATTCAGGAGACCTGAATGGATGCAGAAGGGGGTCCGGAGGGGGGCGGAGGAGGGAGGGCTTTTGCTTATGTAATACAGAGACGACCTTCGACTGGAACACTTTAAAGATGCCATGATGAAATAATTTTGAGGTTATATTATGGTTCTGCACATTGTTTTGGTGCTGGTTCTACCAGTTTCTCATACCTCTTATTTGACGGCCTTCCTGACCCACAGACTCTGAGCTGCAGTCGGAGGGATTCAGTATGCATGCCTGCAAGAGCATGGTGGCACTCATGGATGCATCCTTTCTTGCCTCATATACTTTCTTGGGCTGTATAATATCTTCCATTTTGTGTGTGTGTGTGTGTGTGTGTGTGTGTGTGTGTGTGTGTATGCTTGTGTGTACATGCATGTGTGTGCTCTCTCACTCAGCCACTTTACCTGGCAAGTACTTCAAAAATATTTATTGGCTGTCGATGTGGTCCTGGCTCTTCCCCACACTGGCATTCACGTTGACTTGCATAATTGTTGCTGGCAACTTTGATCGGATTGCCACGCTGTTGCTGGGTGTCCAGTGAATGAGTTGTGCTTGTTCATCTCTGTGGTAATTTCCTACACAGTGGTGTGTTTGTACAGTACATTTGCACTGTCATGAGGAACTCCTTAATCATACTCCATAGAAAGATGGCTCGGGAAAATTAGGCCTGGAGGAATTCCGCTTCTTGTGGGAGAGGATCAAGGGTTGGCAGGTAAGAGTTATCAGTTGATGGTCACCTTCATCAGTAATAATACAACCCTCCAACTCGAAAGCATCTCAAAATGCAAAGCCTGTCCGCATCCGCTTTGTACTCAAACTAAACTTGATGGAAGAAAAGGTAAAGTGTATTCACCCTTTGAACCCCAGTGGCCAGTTTATCAGCTGCTATTTAAACCTCCATATACCCAAGTGGCAGGTTTAACCAACCGCTATTTAAATCTCCATATAACCCCAAGTGGCCGGTTTATAAGCTTGCTATTTAAACCTCCATATACCCAAGTGGCCGGTTTACCAGCCGCTATTTAAACCTCCATATACCCAAGTGGCAGGTTTAACCAACCGCTATTTAAATCTCATATACCAAGTGGCCGTTTACCAGCCGCTATTTAACCTCCATATACCCAAGTGGCAGGTTTAACCAACCGCTATTTAAACTTCCATATACCCAAGTGGCCGGTTTACCAGCCGCTATTTAACCTCCATATACCCAAGTGGCCGGTTTAACCAACCGCTATTTAAATCTCCATATACCAAGTGGCCGGTTAATCAGCTGCTATTTAAACCTCCATATACCCAAGTGGCCGGTTTACAACTGCTATTTAAACCTCCATCTACTGAGTGGCCGGTTTACCAGCCGCTATTTAAACCTCCATTTACCCAAGTGGCCGGTTTACCAGCCGCTATTTAAACCTCCATATACCCAAGTGGCCGGTTTACCAGCCGCTATTTAACCTCCATATACCCAAGTGGCCGGTTTACCAGCCGCTATTTAAACTCCATATACCAAGTGGCCGGTTTACCAACGCTATTTAAACCTCCATATACCCAATGGCCGGTTTACCAGCGCTATTTAACCTCCATATACCAAGTGGCCGGTTTCAGCCGCTATTTAAACCTCCATATACCCAAGTGGCCGTTTTACAACCGCTATTTAAACCTCCATATACCCAAGTGGCCGGTTTACCAGCCGCTATTTAAACCTCCATATACCTGAGTGGCCGGTTTACCAGCCGCTATTTAAACCTCCATTTACCCAAGTGGCCGTTTACCAGCTGCTATTTAAACCTCCATATACCTGAGTGGCCGTTTACCAGCCGCTATTTAAACCTCCATATACGCAAGTGGCCGTTTTACCAGCCGCTATTTAAACTTCCATATACCCAAGTGGCCGGTTTAACCAACGCGCATTTAAACCTCCATATACCTGAGTGGCCGGTTTACCAGCCACTATTTAAACCTCCAGATACCCAAGTGGCCGGTTTACCAGCGCCTATTTAAACTTCCATATACCCAAGTGGCCGGTTTAACCAACCGCTATTTAAGCCTCCATATACCCAAGTGGCCGGTTTAACCACCGCTATTTAAACCTCCATATACCTGAGTGGCCGGTTTACCAGCCATATTTTAACCTCCATATACCCAAGTGGCCGGTTATCGCAGCCGCTATTTAAACTTCCATATACCCAAGTGGCCGGTTTAACCAACCGCTATTTAAACTCCATATACCCAAGTGGCCGGTTTAACCAACCGCTATTTAAACCTCCATATACCCAAGTGGCCGGTTTACCAGCCACTATTTTAACCTCCATATACCCAAGTGGCCGGTTTACCAGCCGCTATTTAAACCTCCATATACCCAAGTGGCCAGTTTACCAGCCGCTATTTAAGCCTCCATTTACCTGAGCAGCCAGAGTTTTTTTCCCAGGGTGAGGGAGCCAAAAGTCCAAGGAGCTCAGTTCAAAGTGTTAATCGGTGTTCTCCATAATCTCATCATAAATGTTTGTTTAAAATTTGATGATTGAAGCTTCAATGGTAAAAATAAAATAAAATTCCTGTACAGAAGCTCAATGGTAAATAAATAATGAAACACGGAAGCGATTACAAAACCCGGCTGTCTCACGCAGCGGACGGGCAAAGAAGCCTTATTTCTACTCACTGTGACTTTGCCCTTTGACATTTTTTACTCAATTATTAATTGGTTTTCTCCATGTTCTTATAAGTGTTTGTTGAAAATTTGATGACAAGAGCTCAAGTGGTAAAGAAAAAAGTTATGCTGTGGACACACACACACCACGCACACGCACACGCACACAGCACAGCACACACACACCACTGCATGGGCAGATGGGTTAACAAGACGTTAATGACCTTTTTGCAACCTTCCTTTTTTTTCTTACTGATGTGTTGATATATATATATATATATATATTGCTTTGACACATCTTGAAGCTACTCATGTACATGATGAAGTTTTTAGTCCTTGGACATGGAATGCCTAACAAGTTTGTTTGTCACCAACCGCTATCCTTATGTGCATGTTGTTGCCACAGGCTATATTTCGAAGGCATGACCTGGATAAGGATGGCATGATGTCCTCCTACGAGATGCGCACCGCACTCAACTCTGCAGGTGAGGTGCAGGTTTCGATAAGGTGGTCTTGAAACTTTTCATGTTTCTTCCAAACAGAGAAAAATGTTCAAATTGTGAAAAAGGTAATCTTGAGGTCCACGTGCTACCTTGTGGCTTGACTTTTTGTGTTTGAACCTCTTTTGTTTATAAAGTTGAATGCAGAACAAGTCGGAAATTCGTTTTCCTTTTGTTGTTATTTGTGCTTGCAGGATTCCGTCTGAATAACCAGATGTACCAACTGCTCACATTACGTTATGCCGACGAGAAAATGAACATAAAGTTCAATGACTACATAACCTGCCTCACCCGTCTCGAAGCCTCATTCCGTGAGTATCAGAATGGCTCGTGGTGTTGGACGATGTGAAATCACAGCAGTGTCTTTGATCTGAGGCAGCATTCTTTGCTTTAGTGGGGCAACTTAGCTAAATATAGCATAACAATTGTGCATTTTGTGAGGAAAGCACCAAATTTGGCACATTAGTAGCCTATCATATTATGAACAGATTTGGATATTGGGCAATCTCAAATTTTTGATGGCAGTGGAAAATGGCTGCCACAGCCATCCGTGGCTGAATTTGAGATGGCCCAATATCCAAATCTGTTCATAATATGATAGGCTACTAATGTGCCAAATTTGGTGCTTTCCTCACAAAATGCACAATTGTTATGCTAAGTTGCCCCACTACTTGTCAATTATATTTTTGCAAATCCATAAAAAAAGTTTTTTTAATTTAAAATATTACATTATTACTATCGGATCCCTATAATGTGAAATGATGTGCACAGACGAACTCGATCAGCCATCAAGTAATACTGAGTGTGGTAGATACATTAAATATTTCATATTTACACTGCACAGGTGAAGCCAATAGCAGGGTGAAGAAATTGGTTCACTCTGTCTGTCCGTCTGTCTGTCTGTCTGTCAACAGATTTCAGTCTATCATTGAAGAACTACTTAATTTCATTTGAATGATATATTTTGAACACTGCAGAACATGAATCAGAACGTAAATCGGAACATGAACCTGCAGTTTAGCAGTACTTTGGCTCTGAATTTGGCAAATTGCAAGGAATGTTGTCCCGAGTGCATGCACAGAGAGGAGTAAGGTAATTGTTTCAGTCTGTCTGTCAGCCTGGTAATCAGGCAAAATTGAAAATCATTCCAAATAGGAAATGGTTTTCAGGAATGTCATAAAGGATGCAAGCAACAGGCATGAAGAACTGATGTAACGTGTTAAATAAGGTGGTGTAAAAAACGCTGCATCAACAGCGGTACACTTCTGAAAAAAGGGTTTTTTATTTTTGTTTGTTTGTTTTCTACAGCCTTTAAAACCTTTATTTTATTTATATGGAATTATATACTTCAACAATGTAGAACACAAATCTTCTTCCAGTTTCGCAGTACTCGAACAAAATATCTCAACCAATCAAATTTGCCGCTCTCACTCAGCGTTGGGGAATATCGACATTCAGACAAAACCGCGGCTCGTAGTAAATATAGATCGTGCTCGATAAAGCCAAAGCAAGAGTTTAAAAGACCCTTCCCATGTCCTTTTTCTCAAGACTTTGTGGGGTAAGGTGTACTTTAACATCTCTAGTTTTATATGGTATACCACACAGTATAAACTATTTAATTGAGACATGTTTTAGATGTTGGCAGCAAGTTACCTTGCCCTTTGATTTTAGAAGCTGATCGATTATACGTTAATTAAATGCTGAATGATTCCACAATAATGGTGACCGGCAGCAGAATTTTATTCAGTTTTCTTTTGAGGGATGAACAGAGTTTTTAGGATGAGGGATGAAACATTTTGATGTGATCCTCTCATAGACATCCAGTTCAGTGTACGAGTAATAGCTCTCCCACAAGCCTCGACTATGTATGCAAAAAAACAAACCCGTCAATGTCAAAGTTATTTACCAGTCCTGCTAATATCCACATATCCCTCGATCCCCAATACATATTGTTCTAGTTTAAAAGTACCTCTCTAATTCCAGTTTAAACCAATGTACTGTTTCTGCCTTCGCGAGATTTCTAGGGAGATCATTCCATATACTGGGCTGGCAGGATGGCCGAGCATTGGATGGTACGTACACTCGCCTCGAAGCTGTCTAGCCTGGGTTTGAATCTTGACCCACCTATAAACTGTCAACTTCGTGTTTCACAGACAGGGTGATTCATCAATGTGTGTGCCGTCCTTCGGAAGGACGTTAAACGGGCATCCCGTTTGCCGGCATTAGCTGGTGGATGTTAAAGATCAAAATTTGATGATGCTTTTAACAGTTGCTTCGGTTGTTTTACATTGAACGGAAAACTTATAGGGAGGGCATGGCGATTGTGAGTATGACGGCATACCAATAAATATCTAACCAATGATGACCACATTCGTCGTTTATACCTCAGATGGACTGTTATGTTTAACATCGCCGCAGATTATTTCTCACACGGTAAAACCGCATAATCCACACAGAACAACCATCCGTCTGCCACCCAGATGATTGTTCCTGCTAATGTAAACCATTCAACCAGAAGGCACGTGATGTGATCAGCAGGTTTATTGAAACGTGTGGAATGTGATGAGCACTACCCTGATCTCCAGTTGACGCAAGTCCTGCGCACATGCACACCAAGGCATCACCTCTGACTCAGAGGCATCGGCCCAGCCACTCATGTCAAAAGAGAGAGATTTTATGGCCGCCATTAGTTAAACTCCAGACAGAGCCACCTATCTGGATTTGGGGCTTATTTACTCTCGTCAGGATGGGCATACCGTATAAGCATCTAACCAATGATGACCAAAGTCATCGTTTAAATAACAGTCGTACCTCTCGGCTTCAATGGTGAGCATCAGGCACGGATTATGTCTCACACGGTAAAGACCACATCATCAGCAAAGAATGACAGTGTGAACTTGAGACTTGCCCTCAAAGACTTGAGACTTGCTTTATACTTGGATAAAGTGACTTGTTGACATCTCTGCTTCAAGGGCCCCAATTATTCCCACACGTGTGTCGTCAGCCATGGGAACAATTCCGGCCCAAGTCTTTCTGTAACTGGCTGACCAGGGCTGATGTTCCCCTCATAGGAATTTGTAATTTAACCAGGGTACCGACCATAACTCTCACAACTTCCAAAGACACTGGGATAGTTACCGTCCACCAACGCCCCCAATGCTGCGCACACATTGATATAATTAATTAATCACCCTACATGCAAAGCACCAGAGTGACAGTTTGTGACTTGGTCGTGATTTGAATCCAGGCTGGATGGGTCAAATTCAAGCATGCATATCGCTAAGCTATCCTGCCAACCATTATTATGTGAGTGATTGTGTATCTGCAACCAGATCTACTTTGATATAGGTCATTCATTCTCAGATCTACTGTAATCTACATACTCCGGTAAGGTTTGTATTGTTAAGTGTTCAGTCATGTTTTAAACTATGCTATGCCTGGTGTTGGCTTTACGGTTGAGGTGGCTGGCTTCACATCTTAGTCTCTTGAGTTTGAGTCCCTCTCTCTCTCTTACCATTAAATAACACTAGGTGGGTTGACGCAGCCCAGTTGACTCGACCAACTTAGCAATGATGCGACCAGCAGCCACAGGCTGCATACAAAATAACGATGAACACTGTGCTTAAAGAAAACAAATTGCTCCATCAAACGGTGACAACCTTCCTTGGGCAATTTTTGGGAATTGCATTTTGATCTCGCGTCCGCCTGCTTGCTCTCGCAGGAACGTTTTACGCAATGGATCCAGAAAATAAAAGGTTTGTGAAGATGCCTTTCGGAAAGGTAAGGCGAATGTATTAAAAGGCTCTTTGCATTGTGAAAAGCACACGACTCACACAGGCATTGCATACATTCTGATTCGAGTGCTGTGGATTTGCCACGTATTTGTTGTTGTGTTTTAATTGTTCCCCCCCCCACCCACTCCACAGTGGCTGTACGTCACCATGTACGCCTGACAAATGACATTCGGATCAACGCAATCCTTGTCGTGCGGATGATGGCACTGACAGTAAAAGAACACCAGTATAGCATCGGTATCTTTTGTTATTTCATATATTCGTTCACTTTTCAAACATTATTCATTTAGAGGTGGTGGTACTAATCTCAAGATATTTTTGAACTCTTTTCACATTTGCATGCAAGCCGCCATATCATGGTGACATGGTCAAAAGACCAAATAAACATGAGGAATTTTATACAATACAGTAAAGAATTGGGTCATTCTTTGTTCCTTTGTGAAACGAAATCACTCATGACGGAGCATCCAGAATCAATTTTAAACAAACAGCTTGTTGAGCAGCTCACGTCACAAAAGTAAAGGTGAAATTGTATTCGTTAAAGGGTCCAGAAGTCCGAATACTCTGAGTCCGGAAGGTCGGCGATTGGAACCTCATCAGTGATCACGACCGAGTCGTACCAAAGACTTTTAAAATGGTACGTGCTGCTTCATTGCTTGACGCTCGGCATTTAAAAAGGATAGAGCGTGGACAGACCATCGGTTGGCAACCATTTGCGCAGGCTTTGATTGGCCTGATAGCCTCCTCCTATGTTGAAGTTCCTTGCAAGAGAACTCGTATTATTATACTGCGTAATAGTTGGTCCAAGTTCATTTTCTTAAGTTTTTCCACAGATTTAAAGTCTCCAGCCATGATGGATCATATCAAGAAGTTCATGTCAAGAAGCCAGACCAATCTAGCATACACAGTGCAGCATACAATAATTTGTATCGTGAATGGAGAACTGTGCAGGTAAAACACGAGTACCATGAAATGTGTCCATGGTGGAGAACGTAGCCGATGAGTAGATGCCGCCACCTTTTCGAAGCCATGTCTCGTTCACAGCTGTTCAACGCATGAGCTAACTCGAAGAAGTTGCCACGGAGGCCTGGGGTATGGAGATTACGCCAGAATTCATGTGCAGATGAAGTCGGATTTATTAATTTTTTTTCATAGCTGCATTACATTTCAGACCTTGCATTGTGCCGGATGACTTTAAGAAAATGTGGGGAGGTGAGGGGAGAGGGGTAACGACGTTGTTCACCATGCATCCTCTTCCCCTCGTATGTCCTACTTCATCCAAATGCTGTAAACAACTAGAACGAGCAATCGACGATTGCAGACCCTCGCCGGGTCTTGTGTGGTTTTGTCGTACGTATTTTATAGACATACTTTGTGGTAGTGGTAGTTGGAGTACCCGAGGCAGTATTCAGGGTGAGCCACCGATGTACCATGACCAGTTTGATGATGAGATGTACCGCACTGTATTTACAGAGTGTTGGTGTTGCCAAAGCAGTTTCTTTGCAAGGGCTATGCTGGGTGGTTTGCCGTTGCCTTCTCAAGAGTAGTTGGGGCAGGGATTTGGGACTTGGCCATTTTGCTGGAGATAGCTAACCTCCTCTTTACGAAGATCTTCAAATTCCACGAACGCCAGCAGACAGGACACCCGATTTATTAACGTCGATATTTGCATGTTGCCATTCTGAGCACACAAGCTCATGATGCTGGGATCACAGGTTCAAATCCCGCATACTGTTTGTTGATTTGTCCGTTGTCTATGACGTCCTTGTAAATTTTGCAATTGCTGATATCTTCGACGTCTGGAGAAGGGTTTAACCCAAATATTGAAAATTCCACAAACGCATTTAAGTGTTGAGTGAACTTGAACTTTTTGGAGTTCAGCTCATCCCAAGAAATATCAAAACAGTAATGATCGGCGATGCATTCGAGAACACAGCTTCGTACTGAAAGTGGCCCACCTTGACGAAACCAATCACATTAAATGGATTTGGTTATCGTCAAATTGTTTCGGTCTCCACTCAGCATAATTGCACCACGGTCAGTTTGGTGTTACATTTGACCAATAACTGCCAAACGTTTAATTAGAGAAAGATCAGAGGAACTTGTGAGCTATGGCAGCATGTAGGATATAGGATAACATGAGAACCTCCATGTTAAGTTTCAAATGCACAAGTCGATGCACAGGATGCCATTTTCCTCCAAGACAATGTCTGTCACAGTAAGGGACATTGCTCGTGGCTGCAGGACATCATGTGTGTACTTTGTCATCTCACCTTGGTGCAACAATCAAAGGGAATCTTGTGACAAACCACAATGCAATGCCAAATGTTGTTGCAGCATGGTGGTGCTTGGGTCGTGGCTTCCATTGAAAAAGTGGTGTTCAGGTATCCAGCCGTTCTTCTGGCCTAAGCAAAAGCGGCATTGGTCTTTTGAGTATCGCGCAACACCATTCGTACCACCTGTCGAAACATGAGCAGCGGTGGTGTGAAAATCTAAATAATGGATGACATTCTTACATCCTTTATCGAAGCAAATGTCCCACCAGGTCATCAGGAACATCCTTTCATCATGCATGTATTGACATTAAGGATGAGGGGGGGAAAGCACATTCATTTGCATAACTTGGGGATGAATTAACAAAAGGAAAGAACACTGGAAACCCCTCATCATCGACGTCAATGTACCATACTCTACGCAGAGCGTCGGGACTACCGAAGCAGGCTCTTGGCGAGGGTTACGCTGGGTGCTTTGCTGTTTGCTTCCAGTTGTCAATCAGGACAGAAAGTTGTAATTTATTCAGGGTACGTGCCAACAATAACTCACCGACTCTTCGCGAAAGTCCAACGTGAGACCTTTAACGTCCACCAAAGAGCGGCGCTGGCAGATGGGTCTTCTGGCTGGTCATATGATGGATGTCACTTGCATTGATGAATTACCCTGTATGTGAAACACCGGGATGGCAGTTTATAGCTCGGTCGGGATTCGAAGCGAGGCTAGACAAGATATCCATGGAAACTTGATCTGCACAGGAGAAATCAGAACAGGGTTCTGAATATAGAACAGTAAGCAGATTTGTTAATCTCATTATTGAAGAAGAGTTGTAATATATGTTATGAGACAATTATAAATATACCGACAGAGAAAACCTTGGTATAATGGAAAGTGTTCATTGTAGAACTACCAACAGGTTACTTCAGGGTCTACATCGCCTATTTATTTATTTATTTATTTATTTATTTATTTATTTGTTTTTTAAGAGATAATAGCGAAACAAACCATTTCTGCTCAAAATATGAAAAAGTGATCACAAGCTTCCCTTATGGTAGTGGTCGATAGGCAGGAGCACCGGAGGTTCCTCACGGGCACAACGGACCGAAAGGCCTTCGCTGTTTATTTTTTTGTGTCGTTTTGCATTCATTCGCTTTCAATAATATGACGGACTTCTTAAAGTTTTATAACCAGTTACATTAAAACAAAAACATGACAGCCAGCAAACACTAACGCATTCGATGATTTAATTGTTGAGCTCAGCGAAACATTGCATCACAGCACAACAACACATTATTGGATTGTTAACCCATACGTAGTATAATGTGGTTTATTATGTCCATGTTTTTTTGGAGAAAAAAACTGGAGATATTGTAATCCGCTCTGTCTGTCCATCTGTCCGTTACGCTATCTCCTCCACAACGGTTGTGCAGAAATTCACTAAACTTGGTGGTTATGATCAACACATCGCAAGAAAGTGCGAGAGCAGTATCTTTTTTAAATTTTTTTAGTTCCGTCCCCTGGGGTCCTGTTGGGGGGTGAAAAGTTCAAATAGCAAAAGATGCAATTACGGGCACTTTTTTATTGTTATTTTTAAATGAAACTTTGTATATGCAATCGACATAGGACGACGCATGGAATATGTAACGATTTTAATATTTTTTTAAAGATTTGGCCCCCAGTTCATGCCCCATGGGGCAGGTGGGGGATATTTTTTAACTCAAAATTTGATATCGGGTCAATCTTGGTGGAACTTTCTACCATCTTTCAACTTGGCTTTAAGTGGGAAGCGTGGGGGTTTTGCGATGGCACACCATCGACTTCGCTCTAGTTTTACTCTCTGAAGGGCCTCCTGGTGAAGGTTACTATTGTAGATGCATTTCATCGTTTCCTGCTGAAATATGTGGAGATATAGTCCAAGATTTTATCGGTTTATGGTTGCCTGAAAGTCGCTTTTCCCATCCCCAATAACGCATTCATTCTTAAACTCTTAATATACAGGTTATATTATGCAGTACTTGCAATAATTAATCAGTCATCGTATCTGTATGATGGAGCACGTATAGATACAATGACTGATTAATTATATTGTAAGTACTACACAATACAACCTGTACATTAAGAGTTTTAAAATAATATGAATGCGTTACTCCGGAGGGGTAAAGGGACTTTCGGGCCACCCTGTACTGATATAAATAATCCGATTTGTGTAAAAATTGTTTTTCAAGTTCAGCGGTTAAAGACTGTTGGTTTGTTTGTTTGTTCCCTGGCTGGTATGATGGGCTCGATTCCCACGGCTGCTCGTTCTCGGTGACCTGCATTTGGCAAGCGTGGTGAATATTCAAAATGCCCCCCTGAACATTTTGAAGATGAAGGAGGCCTTCGTCCTGCAGTGGGATGAAATAAGTTGGTTTGCATTCAAATTAAACATATTATGTAAATTTTTTTAATACTTCTCCCTTTTCAATTCAATATCGCTTCCACTGTTATAGTACAAGGACATGGTGAAATACAATGACTTATTAAGAGATACGAGCGAGTGAGGCAGCAAAAAAGAAACAGTCCACAAACATGGACCCCCTAAAGAATAGGACTAAATTTAAAATGGACACAAATAAATAAATTTCACCAAACAAAGAGATTCCACAAAAAGCAAAGCCATAAAAATGAGCTTCACAAAAGGAATCCTAATACACACAAACATTCAAGACAGTACAACGATACTTCGTACCCAAAAGCTGTCATCTTGTCTACTTCGTAGACAAAAAAAGATTCCTCGAAAATAATCCTGCAATGTAGAACTTGTTGAACACCTCGCTACATATATCGAACAAACGATTTCAAATGGAGCACATCACCACCATTAATAATAATAATATAATAATACCATTCCTTTCATGTCGTAAAGGCACATAGGGCTGCCGAGGCAGTTTCATTGGCAAGGAGCACAGTCCTGCACAGGTCGCCACTCCGACGCTGTCTCGCCACCATTAGAGCATTTAAATTGTATCAGTTGTGGCAATAAATGTGAATTGCTACTCAAAACTTGCCGGCTCATTGAGAGAAGATGCCGTTTGCATTTTTGCCAGCTCCATCACGACACCAGTTTGGAATCCCATGCGGGCACGGGCAACTTGCTAGTTATATCAATGAATTCTGGGGAATTGTCATTCCAAACTATCTGCATGAATATCGATTGTAATCTTATGACCACAAAACTTTTAAAATACCCGTTCCATTCCAACGTGATCAAGGTGTGTCGGTAAATAATTTTCAGCCTCCAGTTTTCACGAACTTTCCATTTCCCTTATTAATTAGTTCGGTATTGAACTTGTACCGCGACCTTCTAGAGAACGTTGCCTAGGTTTGTCATATTATTATATACAGTATGTATGAGAACGTGTGTTTTGAAGGATCACCTTTCGCTTGAAATTTTCAGTTTGAAAGCATCTGGTTTTCTTTATCTATAAAACTGATTGCCCTTCGTAGCCGAAGACGGTTGGTCACGCAAGACAATCTAGGTGTGTGAATTTGTTCACGGTGTGGGAGTTGTTGGACCAGGCAACAACCACACTCTGCAAAAACAAGTGTTGTAACTTGGTGTCAAGGGATGGGATATCCAAGGACACTAGACCACTTGCAACCCGCAGTTTTCGGCAGGAGTTTGTCCAGGGCGGCCAGTGATGATTCACTGAATCTTCGTGAAAGACACCGTACGGTCTTTAACATCCACCAACAACCCATCCTGGCAGACGGGTCCTTTGGCTTCACGTTCTCAAACGGACGGCACACCCATTGATAAATCGCCCACCGTCCGAAACACCAGGGTGACAGTTTATCGTTGCTTCCACATTCAAACCCAGGCTAGACAGCTCAGATGTGAGTGTGCTTACCCTCTCGAATATCGTAGACAGAACCAAACCGAACTGCATGAGTGGAGAGCATACTACAGGTGTTGCGAAATCCCAAATGAATATCATTTCTTCTTCGGTGGTCGAATTAAAGTGACTGCGTAAAACAGGTGACCATTATTACAATGGAAGTTTTATGTGAAATGCGCATGATCCACATCTAAATCTTTTTTGTTGGTGTAATTTCCTGAACCACTAAAAGTCGCATCATGAACTCCTTAGTGATTCTCAAAGCCTTGGAATCAATTACAGCCCTAAGAAGTGCCGATTTATAAACCAGAGCAACATTCCAAAGTTATTGTTGAGCGTGCTGTGATCCATTATTGGTCTGGCTTCTTGACATGAACTTCTTGATATGATCCATCATGGCCGGAGACTTTAAATTTCTGGAAAAACTTAAGAAAATTAACTTGGACCAACTATTATAGGACCATGCTAATCACACAAATGATTGTGATGTGGAAGGAGTTGTGATCAGGGATGTGTGTGTATATTAGGGAGTGAGTGAGGGAGATGTACAGGGAGTGGTTTAAGAGGATGTCTCACCCTTGGGTGACGCAGAGCCTTTCAGCATAGCTTGTAATGCATCCAGAATAAAAGCGCTACGAGAACACGCGGACCCGGATTTGTATCTGAGCTAGATAGTGGACGAGACAGGTCGGGAGAGTAATCTTAGAGCACACAATGCCGACCTACACAATTCCCAAAGGGAAAGATTCCTTGGAGGTGCGGGCGACAACCATCTTTAATGACAAGGAAATGAGTTTCAAGGAAATCAGACAGAAGTGTTTGGAGAAGAAAGTACTTTTCAGAGACACACAATTTCCAGCGAGTGCCAAGTCACTCTTCCCGAGAAGGAAACCACACGTGAACTTTGACTGGAAACGACCGAAGGTCAGTGGGAGAGAGTGAGAGAGAGAGAGTGAGAGAGATTGCTTGGAGAAGCTGCATGCTGGAATATTTTGGATTTTTATGCTTTTTGTTTTAACATATGAAATATAGGGCTGGTACGATAGTGTAGAGGTGCACACAGTCGCCTCTAAGCTGTCTAGCCCGGGTTCGAATCCTGACCCAGCTATAAACTGTCCTCCTGGTGTTTCACAGGCAGGGTGATTCATCAATGTGTGTGTCGTCCCTCGGATGGCCGTTAAACTGGGAGTCCCATCCGCCGGCATAAGTTGGTGGATGCTATATAGATCCCACGGTGTCCTTCGCGAATAGTAGGCGAGTTATCGCTGAACAAATTCCAAATCCCTGCCATAGCTACTGCCGGGAAGGCAATGGCATACCTTGCCAAAAAAACCCAGCTTTGGCAGCACCGACGCTCTGTAACAGAGTATAGCACGTCAGAATGTGAAATGGAAATGAAAACTTGAAGTTATCAAGGGATATATCCTGTAAAGAAGAACATGCTTTTGAACTGAATGTAATTTGGATCCTCAAGAAATTGTAGCCGTGCAAGAAAGTTTTGAGTACATCTCTGGATACTTGTATGATATTGAATTTTGATTCAAGTGATCCCATGGTCATGGGTATACCACCAAGAGATTACTTAAATGTAAAAATGGGAAATAAGGTCGGGTTGCAATTAATAAAGCTGATATTTAGGGGTTCATATATTCCAATATGCTTGGTATTGGCTTAATGGTTCGGGTGGTGGACTTGGGATCTAAGGATCCTGAGTTCAAATCCTGCTCGGCTGTTGAATTAATACCAGGTGGGGTTGACTCAGCCTGTTGTCCTTATCCTGTTATCCTGTTAAAAATGAGTACCAGCTTGCTGGTATTCTGTGTCGGAATGGCGACCCGTCCAGGATTGTGTCTAATAGCCAAGGAGACTGCTTAGGCAGCACCAACGCTCTGCACAGAGTATGGTCCCAATGGATGGACATATACCGTACACCGATGAGTGTAAAATATGTGAATGTAAAACTTCAGTGTTTGGTTGCCTTAGAAACAAATGATTCTGTCTGACAATTGAACCTTCATTGCCTGAGAATCAAAAGGTTCTAACTAACAATTTCACAATTTTTTTAAAAAAAAATACAGACAAGCCTTTGTTACAATCAGCAAATTTAAATCTCTTTTCAAAAGGTTTTATTCAAGGCTCTTTAAGCTGTATATTTTATATGTTACATGTTTGTAAGGATCATGATCTTTGAGATTCCTATAGAAAATTAATAAATTAATTTCAGAAAGTAGAACGGGACTTGGGAGAGCGCAAGCTGAACAGTTTACATTTTGTATCCCACTGTTGGTCCCGAATCTGAATCCCGACCTTGACCAGAATCTAATCGGCTTGTTCTTGTCACCTACCCAACTAATCCACCAAGTTTTGTCATCGTTCATCCACAACTTTTTTGAAATATCGTGTTATATGTCATTTTTAGATCCTCGTGGAGGATCTCTAAGTCTTACTCACGTTGTTGTTCTTGTGGACTTTTTTTTGTTTCACAGCCTACAGTTTTCATCGAAACTTCCTGAAACTTGGCGTATATATGTAAAAATACCCTGCGCAGACAGTGACCATCTCCGATTTTGAAAATTCCTCCTAGAAAAAAAGTTATGACGTCAAAATATCTCCGCTAATGGAAATCGCCTCAAAAATTATCTCCGAAACTAGGCAAGCTTTTTGAATTCTGTTTGCGTTAATCGAACAGGGCATTAGCAGAGATGAATTACCGCACATATGATACATCACTATGAGTCATATCAATTCTTATGACGTCATTCGTATTTTTTGACAATTTTTGTTTCCAACCCAGAGTTTTCATCGGATCTTCGTGAAACTTGCCATGTATATGCAGAAAGCCCACGCGCAGGCAGTAACCATCTCCGATTTTGGAAATTCTTCCTAAAAAAAAAAAGTTGACGTCATAATATCGCCGCTAATGGAAATCGCCTATACCATTATCTCCGAAACTAGGCAAGCTGTTTGAATTTTGTTTGCGGGAATCAAGCCGGGCATTAGCACAGATAATTTATCGCAAACCTGATACATCACAATGACGTCATATTCGTTTTTATGACGTCATCATTAAGAGGACAAGGATCTTAGCTCATTTGAGCTTGTTTTTCAAAGAATCCCTTAAAAAAAAAGAAGATTTTAATCGAGTATCTGGATCCGGATCTTCACCAAAATCTAATCAATTCTTCCTTCTTGTACACGAAACTTGTCCACCAAGTTTCGTCCGAATCCAGCAATAACTTTTTGCGATATCCTGCTCACAGACAAACGGACAGAGAAACGGGGGTAAAAACATAACCTCAGTAGACAAGGGAAAGAATGATGTCATAATTCACCTTTATCCCATTGGAATCTCCATTCCCTTGCCTCCAAATACTGTAAGGTGACTTATTTTATCAGCTTTGTTGAACTCGATCATTTTCAGCAGCGATCACAAAAATGTTCCCATTCTCGCACAATTTAAAATGATAATGGTTTGGGCTTAGGAGGAAATTTGTCGAGCATTTTTTTTGAAGGAAACTACAAAACAATGATACAAAAACAGTTTTAACTAGAAGGACACTCGGTAGAGCACATACCTCCGCCACGCAATGCCTGATCCACGAGAACATATCGGGCCCAATACATTTTTGAAATATCATGATATACAGTACTATATCGTTTTTGGCCCTATCTCTCAATGGTGAAGAATCACTTTAAAAATTCTAGTAGCCGGAATCGGATCTTCACCAAACTCTAATCAGCTTGTCCTTGTCACACGCCCAATCTGTCCACAAAATTTCATCCGGATCCGTCCCCAACTTTTTCACATATCCTGCACACAGAGAGACAGACAAACAAACAGACAGAAAGGGGTGAAAACATAACCTCCTTCACCTTTGGTGATGGAGGTAATCAATAACTGATCGACATGATGTCTCTTTTTCGTGAAGTATGGGGATCCGATCATTTAATATGCAAAAATAAATAAAAACGGCAGGGTTCAACCCCACCCATCCCCATTTTTATGCCTGGTGTTGGCTTAATGGTTAGGGTGGCGGGCTTTGGATCCCAGGGTCCTGAGTTGAAATCCCACTCAGCTATTGAATCAATGCTAGGTGGCGTTAACTCGACCTGTCATCCTTCCGTGGTTGGCAAAATGAGTGCCAGCATGCTGGTAATCCTGTGTCGGAGTGGCGACCCGTCCAGGATTGTGCCCAATAGCCAAGGAGACTGCTTAAGCAACACCAACGCTCTGCACAGAGTATGGTCTCAATCTCCTCCTCCTCATCCCCATTTCCGGAAGAAAATAATTTGATTCACCAATTATACCTTCATTTCATTTATAAAGTCACTGAAACAGGTTTTCTCCAGACGTTCAATCGAGACATTTTCTCCAAGTCCAGGTCACCATGACAAAGAGTGTTTGGTCTGACTCTGACATTCCCCAAACAGTTTGAAAATGGATAGCTTGTCCAAAATGTGCAACAAATGTCTCTCGGTTTCTTTCTCGTATATAACTGTCAATTAAGTCTGGTCGAAGAGTTTGACGTGAAGGAGGTGGAAATGCGTTCATTCAGTCATTTCATATGCAGCCTGCGGCTGCTGGTTGCATCGTTGCTGGGAGCGCAGCTGTGCCGCTGATGCAGTGCCCCATGTAGGTTAGGCAAGAATTTGGAATTCGTTCAGCGTGCTGGCGACAGCTCGCCGACTCTTCGGTAACGACTGTGGGATCTTGAACACATTTACCAACTAATGCTGGCAGGTGTGATACCCAGTTTTTAATGTCCATCCGAGGGACGGCACACACATTGATGAATCACCCACCCTACCTGTGAAACACCGGGGTGACATTTTCTAGCTGGGTCGAGATTTGAACCAAGGCTAGATAGCTCAGAGGCAAATGTGCGTCCCTCTTGAGATATCCTGCCAGCCCACACTTACGGGATATGTCGTATTTTATTATGTCATGTAATACCGGACTGCACTAAGTGGCTTCCACAAACTTCCACCATGACATGTACAACACACTTTTATGTACAGTGAATTGGGGTCCTCCACCCCTCGGGCTATTAAGTATTTATTTTTACAGCCTAAAACCTTCCCATGCACTTCTCTCAACCCCCCCCCCCCCAAGCATGACCATTGCTTTTCAACGAGTTCAGTGCACTGGTTGAGGAATGTATCGAAGTCAAATAAATAATGAAACTAGAACGGGCACTCAGTAGAGCGCATACCTTCGCAACGCTACATTTTGCCCCCCCCCCCCAGAAACCGTTGATTGTGAGGTATTTAATCCCATACACATCTGCCATCTATATGTGTCATGATGGCTTAAAAACTTAAATTTCTGTGTCATATCGTATATCACAAGATTGGGCATTGAATTCACAACATTTGGCATTGGTTGCATGCAAATTGGATAAAAATCACGCACTATGGCAAAAGACGATTTTGACCTTTTCATGACCTCGACCTTGACCTTTGTACTCTTAATTTTGTAATTGGTATTAGAGTGTGGGGAACAGAACAGTCAACATTTTGGTGTTGGTTTCATGCAAATCGGATAAGAATTGACCGTGTTATGACTAAAACCGCACATTTTGCAATGTCGTGACCCCCCTGACCTTTGACTCCCAACCGCTAATAAGGGTTATTACGTCATTGTGTCATGTCACATATCACAAGATGGGGCATTGAATTCTGAACATTTGGCATTAGTTGCATGCAAATTGGATACAAATTGACCGCGCTATGGTAAAAAGACGATTTTGACCTTTTCATGACCTTGACCTTGACCTTTGACCCGATCGCTCCCAAAATCTAATCAAATGGTCTCGATAATAACCAATCATCCCACCAAATTTGCTGCGATTCAGTTCAATACTTTTGGAGTTATGCGAATAACAAACAAACAAACAAGCAGTCATAGACTGGTACTTACGAAATCGTCAACTTGACCTCTGACCTTGTCTAATAAAAGCTCTCTCTAGAGAAGGTAGCGACGCACCAGAAGTTTCTACGATGATTCTGTACCAAACCATGAAAATCGAATGTTTGACCTCACCGTGACCTTGACCGTTGACCGATTTTGACCAAAATCTAATCAGCACTAGCCATCACCCTCCTGAATCACGTGGTGTAATTTGACATTGGTAGCTTCTCCGTTTCAAGTTATCTGTACCAAACATCAAAAATCGAATGTTTGACCTCACCGTGACCTTGACCGTTGACCGATTTTGACCAAAATCTAATCAGCACGAGCCATCACCCTCCTGAATCACGTGGTGTAATTTGACATTGGTAGCTTCTTCCGTTCTCGAGTTATCGTGCCTACAACAAACAAACATACAAACATACAAACAAACAAACAAACAGAAACGGAAGTCATCAATATACTTACGAAATCTTTAGATTTCGAAAGTAACAACAAAAACCAATGTCACCCGTAGGGTGATCCGTATCTTGCCAAAAGGTGACCACGTGTGACTTCTTTAGGTCACACTGAGGTGAACAGAGCTGCTATCCACCAGGCGCGACTCCTTGAGGTATATCTGCCTACGAGAGATTCCGATGAGAATCGTTCTACAGAGTAACCATGAAAAATATGCGTTTGCCTCATAACGTCACCAAATCAGTCATAATGTCTCAAGCTTGATATATCTAGAAAGCACTCATCGAGGTGTTCAATTTGAGGTACTACACGATATGGTTCCTAAAACTTGAAAATTTGACCTTGGGGTCAAATATGTTTGACCTTAGGCGTTGACCATGAAGGTCAAGGCCAATCGCCACCAAAAATTAATCAGCTGAATGCCAGACCATGAACTATATTCCCATGAAGTTTGAAGACGATCCGATCAAAATTACTCAAAAATAAGGGTTCGTCGACTCCCCTGATTTGCGACAAAGTGACCTTGACCTTTGACCTTGACCTTCAAAATTTTATGCGCTGAAAGGGACCTCCATAGGCCTCTGCTATGCGAAGTTACAAAAATTTCCAATGAAAACTGTGGTCTGCAGAATTTTTTTTCGTGATTAACAGACAAAAAACAAACAAACAACAAACAAACAAACAAACAAAAAAACATACAGACTGACTA
>CM068965.1:26052942-26054356 GCA_035128595.1 Eptatretus atami | reverse complement strand
ACCCGTTCGCTTCTTGACCATGCTGGAAAGGCAATGCAAACTACCTAGAACATTCTTTGCCCATGAAGCTGCTTTGGTGAACTTTTCCTAATGATAAGACTGTTTGTTATTCATTGTGTTTATATAAAACGACCCGACCACATAAAATGGCTCTTGGCCCTGCCAACTCATCCAATATCGCTGATAGATCAGTGAACTTGAGCTTTTTAACTCATAGATGACGTACATGAATGAGACTGTTGGAATAATAAACTCGTACATCGTCCAACCCCACGTGTGGGCCTGTTTAGCAGTCCCACCTGAACCCTTGACTCATGACAGTGAGGA
This sequence comes from Eptatretus atami, assembly GCA_035128595.1. NCBI lineage: Eukaryota > Metazoa > Chordata > Myxini > Myxiniformes > Myxinidae > Eptatretus > Eptatretus atami. Next base: position 26,054,029 of record CM068965.1, on the reverse strand, counting down.
TCCAGCCTCAAATACCATATACTCTGTTAATTTGGCCATTGCCTACTAATGTCCCTGTAATCATTTAAAACAATGTGTTTCCTCCTAATTTCCTCGTTTTACACGTCTTTATTTATTTATTCGTACGCAGCCCGTGGCTGCTTGGCTGCATCATTTTCTGAGGGTGCAGCTGTGCCCTCATGCAATGCCCCTGTTATCAGCATGTTGGTTCTCATTTTGCTGACCTCAGAAGGATGGCAGGGTGAGTCAACCCACCTGGTGTTAATTCACAACATGACACAGGCTTGAACTCAAGACCCTAAGATCTTTAGCAGCCTCGCTAACCGTTTAGCCAACACACAGGCTTGTTTTGCACGTGATAGATGATAAGCTCCTCCATGAGTTTTTTAAACACTGTAAAAAAAAAAAAAAATCCTTGCACAAGATTGTACAGTATTCAAGTCATGGTTAATAAGTTAATAATAATGGTTAATAAGGGTGTTTCATAAAAAAAACACCAACCCCATAAAGTTGTGTGAATTTTATTTTTAATTACAATTTGTTTTGCTATTGCAGTTTGTATGAAGCATCGTTTGGAGGAAAAACTGCAAACATCAAGAGTCATAATGTTAATTTTGAGATGGCATGGACAATTGAACAAAGGATCTTTATTGTGGAGTCTTACTTTGTCACAAAGACATTTAAACAGACTCAAACACGATTCAAGAAGAGGTTCGAGACCAGATTAACCCCAGCACAAGTCTGCTATTTTCGATTGATAAAGAGGTTCAAGTCCCACGAGACAGTAAAAAAAAATCTAAATTGTTCAAAGTCTGGTCACCCGAGGACTGCAAGATCACGAGAAATCATTGAAGCGTCCATGAAGCAGCTTTGAGGAACCCCAGGAAATCACCGCGTCGTCAATCACAACAATCGAACTTATCTTCATCAAGTGCACAAATAATTCTGAAGCAGGAATTAAAAATGTCCTGTATCGCATACAGGTGAAGCAAAAGCTAACAGACAATGACAAACAACTTATTGTGACAATGTGTGAATGGTTTGATGAAAAAGTGCGGAGGGATCCAAATTTTCTGAGTAATGTGCA
>CM068965.1:26037942-26047942 GCA_035128595.1 Eptatretus atami | reverse complement strand
TTAATCTGGTCTCGAACCTCTTTCTGAATCGTGTTTGAGTCTGTTTAAATGTCTTTGTGACAAAGTAAGACTCCACAATAAAGATCCTTTGTTCAATTGTCCATGCCATCTTCAAAATTAACATTATGACTCTTTGATGTTTGCACTTTTTCCTCCAAACGATGCTTCATACAAACCTGCAATAGCAAAACAAAATTGTATTAAAAAATAAAAAAAATTCACACAACTTTTATGGGGTTGTGTTTTTTTTTATGAAACACCCTTATTAACCATTATTAATTAACTTATTAACCATGACTTGAATACTGTACAATCTTGTGCAAGGATTTTTTTTTTTTTTTTACAGTGTTTAAAACTCATGGAGGAGCTTATCCATCTATCACGTGCAAAACAAGCCTGGTGTTGGCTAAACAGTTAGCGAGGCTGGCTAAAGATCTTAGGGTCTTGAGTTCAAGGCTGTGTCATGCTGTTGAATTAACACCAGGTGGGTTGACTCACCCTGCCATCCTTCTGAGGTCAGCAAAATGAGAACCAACATGCTGATAACAGGGGGCATTGCATCAGGGGCACAGCTGCACCCTCAGAAAAATGATGCAGCCAAGCAGCCACGGGCTGCGTACGAATAAATAAATAAAAAGACGTGTAAAACGAGGAAATTAGGAGGAAACACATTGTTTTAAATGAATTACAAGGACATTAGTAGGCAATGGCCAAATTAACAGAGTATATGGTATTTGAGGCTGGAATCCTCAATGTCATGAGTCAAGGGTTCAGGTGGGACTGCTAAACAGGCCCACACGTTGGGGGTTGGACGATGTACGAAGTTTATTATTTCCAACAGTCTCATTCATGTACGTCATCTATGAGTTAAAAAGCTCAAGTTCACATGATCTATCACGATATTGGATGAGTTGGCAGGGCCAAGAGCCATTTTATTGGTCGGGTCGTTTTATCATAAACACAATGAATAACAAACAGTCTTATCATTAGGAAAAGTTCACCAAAGCAGCTTCATGGGCAAAGAATGTTCTAGGTAGTTTGGCATTGCCTTTCCAGCATGGTCAAGAAGCGAACCATTTTGTGGGTCATGTTCAGGGTAATCAGCTTATTAAACTAACAAAAATCTTTGGTTGCCAAAACCTAAATTAAATAATTTGTCAAAAACGTATTTAAATAACTAACATGAAACGCTGCACATCATTTGGTAGAGTCGTTGCCTCCGAAACTTCTGATTCTGAATTTGATCCCCATCGTAAGTTCATCAATATATAAATGCCATTGTCTCTCTCGTTTCTCTGTCTCTGTCTCTGTCTCTGTCTCTGTCTCTCTCTCTCTCTCTGTCTCTCTCTCTCCTGTCTCTCTCTCTCTCTCTCTCTTCTCTCTCTCTCTCTCTCTCCTCTGTCTGTCTCTCTCTGTCTTCTCTGTCTGTCTCTCGTCTTCTTCTCTCTCTCTCTCTCTCTCTGTCTGTCTCTCTCTGTCTCTCTCTCTGTCTCTCTCTGTCTGTCTCTCTCTCTCTTCTCTCTCTGTTCTCTCTCTCTCTGTATCTCTCTCTCTCTCTCTCTCTCTCTGTCTCTCTCTGTCTCTCTCTGCTGTCTCCTCTGTCTGTCTCTCTCTGTCTCGTTCTCTCTCTCTGTATCTCTCTCTCTCTCTCTCTCTCTCGTCTCTCTATCTCTCTCTCTCCCTCTCTCTCTCTCTCTCTCTCTCTCTCTCTCTCTCTCTCTCTCTCTCTCCCCCTGCTGGTGGTTGGTTTCTGGGCGTGGTGTCATGCCGCCGTTGGCTCCTGCTTTGTGCTGTGGTGAGATCTTAGTGCTTTTTTTCCTCCCCCTTCTATCTCCTCTTCCCCCTTTTTCTCCACAACGTGATTTTGGGGGTTGTCTGTGTCTTCTCTATCCCTTGTATCCTTAAGAGAGGAGAGAGAGAGAGAGAGAAGAGAGAGAGAGAGAGAGAGCCGGCCTATTTGGGTGGCCTACCTGTTTGATGAGGCCTTGTAAACTTGGTCTTTCTTTTCCTTTTTTCTTTGCTTTATGATGCACTTTCCTTATTTTTAGGATTGTTTTTGTGTCTTTTAGTTCCCCCTCCCCCCCCCCTTTTTGCTTTGTAAAGCTCGAGCAAAAGGGGGAGATAAACCGCTGATATGGTGGATACACACACTCGGTTTGAGGCATTTGATAATTTAACGAGGAAGCATGCATTGGTGTGCGTTCCACCTGAAGGAATTGCCACCGAAGACATTGTTTTATCAGTTGGGAAAATAATAGGGAATCAAAATGTAAGAGCAGCATCGAAAATGAATAAGAAAATTGTTGTCTTTGTGTCTGATGAAAAAATTTGTTCACGATGTTGTAAGTTCAGGATTAACTACAGAGACTGGTCTCTTTATGTTGGCTTCACCAATGGATACCCCATCAATGAGAATTGTTATATCAAATGTACCCCCGTTTATAACCAATGACAAACTGATGTGTATTCTGTCACGATACGGAACAGTTGTGTCAAAAATCTCGATGATTCTCTAAGAGCTCGAGATGAACGGATTAAACATGTGATGAGTTTCCGACGCCAGGTTTATATGGTTCTTTCCCGATCGAGGTGATGACACCGGTCTAAACATTTCGTTTAAAGTGACCTTGAACAAGTATGAGTACCAAATGTATGCAACTTCAGCTTCATTAACATGTTTTAACTGTGGAGCATTTGGACATGTGAAAAGGTTTTGTCCAAAAGTATCTTGTGTAAAGTGTGGTGAAGCAGGTCATAAACGACACTGACTGTGAAAAGGACATTACCCCGGTTTCAGGTGTAGAGAATAGATCAACTCCTAATACCCAGACGCTTCCTGTTGTTTCCTCGCACAAGAAGACTCAGGTTTTACTCCAGTTCCTCATCCTAAAGAAGTCAACATCTCAGCATTAGGAGATAATGAAATCCCCCCTGACAACCCAAATGGTTTGGCTGTTGCTGCATGTAGTGTGGAGATGGAGGAGGATCTCGTTGCTGTGACAAAGAAACGAAGAGCATCGATATTAGTAGTTCCAACACTTCCGTAAAAAAGGTAGTTTTGGACGAAGATTGTGAAGTTGAGGATGCACCTCAATGTGTTACTCAGGATTCTCCAAGCTGCATTGATACTCGGGAGAATGTTTTTGGATTGAGTAGTAATGAGAAAAGGATTTTCAAGGATTACTGTGCAACACTGGGAATTTGACGAGTAAAGCATCAGGTGAGGCTGATGTTGATGGAAAGCTCATTAGCAAGTCGTCACAGCACTTCCTGCTGAGAACGAGCAGAATGGAGATGCTTCCAGTCTTACTTCCCCCTCATTGATACAAAATCCCACTCATTATCCTGGTTATTCAACTGAGCCAGTGAACACCAGCCCTCAAGAGCAAGAAACCGAGGTTACTGTTCCGGTTGAACGTACTGAGTACCAGAGTAAAGTTGAGGAACATTCTGGCAAATCTTCAGAGTTGCCAGGACCTCAAATAGTGACTGTCAGACTGATTTATATGACCCAGGTGGGCCGGGTCTGATTTTTCAGAATCAAATGATGAAGCTGAGGTGACTAGTTGTCTCAATCTTCATCGTATCAGTCATACATAGCCCCACACTTTATTCTTGCCTTTCTGAATGAAACTATCGACATCGAAATGTGATCATTAAAGATAACTTTCCTGATTTATTTTCATTTGTTCAAGCCGCAAAAGACATCATCAGGAAGCCTGCTGAATTCAAGTTGACAAAGTCACAGTTTCATCGTCTTCGAAAGGTTGTTACAAAAGCGGGGACTGAAATTTCTCAGCAACCGCTCAAGCCTTTGGAATAAACCATGAAAAAGATCATTTTTGGAACCTTAAATATGAACGCGGTGGAGCAAGTCACAACCGCCAGGTTCAAGTGAAAAGTTTGTTTGATCGATAATCATATAGATGTACTTTTACTCCAGGAAACGCACATAACAGAAGATGTGGAGTATGATTGGTGTCGCCTCTTTAAGGGACAGTGCTTCTTTAGTAATTTGTCTTCTTCTTCTGCTGGTGTGGCCTTTTTATTCAGACCTGGGCTAGTACCTGAATCATGCCACTTCCAAGAGGTTATCAAAGGCCGATTCATCTCTCTGGAACTGGTCATTACTAATTTCCATTTTACACTATTCAAGTGTATGCTCCCAGTGAGAGTGTAGAACGGAGAGCCTTCTTTTTGTCTTTAATCAGACACTTTCGCTCAATTGATCTCAATGATTGTATTTGCATGGGGGGTGATTTTAATTGTACCTTAGAACCTCTTTTAGACAGGAATACAGCAGAACCTCACCCTGAATCCTATGCCGTTTGTCAAATTTTTTTTCAGCAATAGGTTTGTTAGATGCATGGAGGCTATGTCACCCCAACGAATCTCAATATACGTGGGACGTTGGGCTAACGGGAGCATCCTTTGCTAGACTTGACCGGTGGTACATAAACTCGCATTTCAGGACTGCAGTTTTCTCTCCGGTTCACTTTCCATCCTTATTTTCCGATCATCATTTAGTTACCATGGGCCTTTTTTCCCCTCAACCCTCACATAAAAGTACGTACTGGAAATTCAACACCAATCTTCTTGAAGATACTTCGTTTAAAAAAGGCTTCTATACCTTTTGGGCTATCCAACTCTCAAAAAAAGCCTCTTTCTCTTCATTGGAGTTATGGTTGGACAACACAAAAGCACAGATCAGAGTGTTTGTTCAGCAGTTTGCTTCAAATGTCACCAATGTTAATAATACAACAATGGCTCTGTTAGAAGCTGATATCATACAGTTAGAGAGTAAAGTGGCCAGATATGGAAACAGGAGGACCAAATGATATTAGTTGAAAAAAGGACCCAATTGAGAGAACTGATGCAAGAAAAAGTAGCAGGGATGTTAATCAGATTAAGGATAAACAACATCAAGGTTTTAGATACTCCCAGCAAATCCTTTTCCAAATGGATTTTGTCAATAAATCACAAAAGACCGTTTTTCTTTGCTTGACTCAAGAGGAAACATTGTTGTCAACTCCAGTGATGTACGTTGTGCATTAGAGATTTCTTTTCAAAAATTTATGCAAAACATATTGTTTGTGAGCAAACTATGGAAGTTTTAACTTCTCACTTTCCTTCCATCACTGAGCCCCAGCGTCTGAGCTGGACTCACCGATCACATTGCCTGAGCTAACGCAGGCCCTTGCTGGATTGAACTCGGGGAAAGCGCCTGGAATTGACGGCTTACCGCAGAGTTTTTCTTGGCTTTTGGACCTTTTGGGCCCTGAGTTACTGAATGTCCTGGAATCATCTTGATAAATGGAGAACTGCCTCTAAGTTTTAGAAGAGCGGTGGTGTCTCTTCTACCAAGACTGGAGACTTGCGGCAGATAAAGAACTGGCGACCGGTCTCGGTATTATGTACGGCTACCAAATATTGTCAAAAGTGTTGGCCAGTCGGTTGAAGATGGTAATTGGTGATCTTGTTAACTCTGATCAGAACTACTGTATCCCGAACAGATCAATTTATGATAATATTTTTTGATCAGAGATTTGCTGGAGTGTGATTCCATGGAAAAAGAATTTGGGATAATATTCCTTGACTTAGAAAAGGCATTTATAGTGTTGATCACATGTTTTTGCATCATGTTGGAAGCATGTGGTCTTGGTACCAATTTTAGGGCCTATGTATCCTTACTGTATAGCAATATATTTAGTATTTTTAAAATTAATAATGAGCTCGTCTCTCCTATACTAGTACAGAGAGCGGTGAGCCAAGGGTGCCCTGTTTCTGGTTATTATTCTCTTGGTTATAGAACCACTTCTGATTCTATTCAGGAAAAATCTTTCAGGAGTAACTGTATCCACAGGATTCCTTCGATAGTTGTATCAGCTTATGCAGATGATGTCGCTGTGGTCATTAAGAATGACAATGATATCTCTGCATTTGTTAAGTGTTTGAAATCTCTTTTGCTTGGCATCTTCGTTGAACTGTAATTGGAACAAGAGTAAAGCCTTATGGGTTCCCAGTCTTAAAAACAATCCGCTGGGGGCACGGTTAGTACCACCGATGCATTTGCCTTCAAAGTTAAAATGGTGGAAGAGGAGTCAAATATCTAGGCGTGTTCCTGGACCCCATTCTATGTCCTCAAAAATTGGGAAGGATGGTTGAACATGTTAAAAAAGATTAGGACTATGAAGAGAGCTCTACCCCACCTTTCCTACAGAGCCAGGTTCGTTGTAAATAATTTGGTTGCCTCATCTTTGTGGCATAAGTTTATCTGCCTCCAACCACCAGAAGTGCTGCTGAAGGCTGTTCAAAGACTACTGGTTGATTTTTTCTGGAGTGGTTTTCACTGGTTACAGCCAAATGTTATATGCCGCCCGTTGGCTGAAGGTGGCCAAGGACTTGTCGACATAAAAAGCCGCATAATGGCCTTTCGCTGTGCTCCACTCAGATGTTGATGCACGAGAAACAGCTGCTTAGCCGACTTCTGGCCCGTCATATCTTGCAACAAGCAAGTGGGCTCGGTTACAGCCTTGAACTTTTCTTGATCAAACTCCAGCATGTTGATATATCTCATCTTTCAACATTTTATCAGAGTCTTTTGAACGCTTGCAGAGCCTTTCGGTTAGTCGCCAGCAGGAACTTATGCTACAAATATGTTTATGGAAGAACCCCTATTTTACAACCCATTGTTTCCTGCAATTCCGAGAAGCCGTGACCTTTATCAACATTTTATTGCAGCAGGCATAATCAAAATACTACACCTCCGCCATGATTCCGGGTTGGGTGGAAATCAGTGCCGGAGATAGCAGATATGACAAGGATATGGTCAATAGACGATTGGTAAAATCCTAAGAAAATTGTGAAAAAAAGTTCTCAACTTGAACTAAAATGGACTCAAGAAAGCTTGTTGACAACAAATGACCGAGGGTTTCCTGGGTTAATTGTACAACCAAGTCATAGAGATTTACCCCCCATTAGCTCAGGAAAAAATATTTTTCAGAAATATAACAGTAAAGACCAATATAGACTGTCTACCCAAGTCCTACTCGAGGACTCTCCATTGAAGGGAGTGGCCAGATGGAAAAGACTAATGCCGAAGGACTCCCATCTGAGCCTGTATGGAACTCTTTCTACAGTAAGCTGGTTGCTAAAAGGACTGGAGATTTACAGTGGAGACTAGCACATTGGGTTATCCTTCGAATAAGTGGTTAAGTAATTTTTCTCCCATATCCGGGTGCTGCCCTTTCTGCATTTGTACAGAGGATTTGTTCCATGCATATGTTGACTGCGCAAGGCTTGCGCCATTATTTCAATGGCTGAACCACATGGCAAAAAGATGCAAATTACCTTCTCACTAAGATTGTTTATTTTCGGGTGGAAAGAACAAGTAAACTCATTATTTTTGTTCTTAGTTGCCACAGCAAAAATGGCGATTTATTTATCGAGGAAAGAGAAATTGAAAGGAAAGTCGATTGTGATGTGCAATGTTATGTTTTTTTTCAATGCTTTAATAACAGCAAGACTGAAACTTGAATTTTGTTTTTCTAAAAGTGAAAAGAGTGTTTGACTTTAAGAAGTCGTGGTGTCATGAGGGGATTTGCAAAGTTCATGAGAAAATTTATTGATATCCCTGTAGTTTTTTCATTGTTTTGGAATGTATTATTGAGTTTTGAGTATTTTTTGTTTACATTGAATTGTTGTAAGTATTAATGTACTGCCCCTAAATAGATTTTTTTCTCCGACTGGCACACACATATATGTATATATTATAGATATTTTATATTGTTTTGTAATAAAAAGATTCAAAAGTCCTCTCTCTCTCTCTCTCTCTCTGTCTCTCTCTCTGTCTCTCTCTGTCTCTGTCTCTGTCTCTTCTCTGTCTGTCTCTGTCTCTCTCTGTCTCTCTCTGCTCTCTCTGTCTCGTCTCTCTGTCTCTCTCTCTCTCTCTCTTCTCTCTCCTGTCTCTCTCTGTCTCTCTCTGTCTCTCTCTCTGTCTCTCTCTCTGTCTCTCTCTCTGTCTCTCTCTCTGTCTCTCCTCTGTCTCTCTCTCTGTCTCTCTCTCTGTCTCTCTCTCTTCTCTCTCTCTGTCTCTGTCTCTGTCTCTCTGTCTCTGTCTCTCTCTGTCTCTCTCTGTCTCTGTCTCTCTCTGTCTCTCTCTGTCTCTCTCTGTCTCTGTCTCTGTGTCTGTCTGTCTCTGTCTCTTTCTCTCTGTCTCTCTCTGTCTCTGTCTCTTCTCTGTGTCTCTCTCTCTGTCTCTCTCTCTCTGTCTCTCTCTCTGTCTCTTCTCTGTCCTCTCTCTCTTCTCTCTCTGTCTCTCTCTGTCTCTGTCTCTCTCTGTCTCTCTCTCTCTCGTCTGTCTCTGTCTCTCTCTTGTCTCTCTGTCTCTCTCTCTGTCTGTCTGTCTCTCTCTCTCTTTCTTTGTTCCTTATGCATGGCCACATTATTTAAGTTACAAACTCCAAACTCGGGTACAATACATTGTGGGGGGTAAACATAGGCGATGTGGCCGCGGCTTCACACGAGGATGTGGGGGCATAAATTCTCTATGTAATAGTACTGTTTCGCGCCACCAGGTGTAGCAGGGGGTATTACAATTTCCTTTTTTACCTGGGCAACGCTGAGTATAAGCACTATTCGCACAGGTAAATTTATCCTCTTTCAACCCCCCCCCCCCCAAAAAAAAAAAAACAAACAAATGGACCGGCCTGTCATCAGGTGTGAGATTTCTCGCGGGAAGGGGCATCAGGACGAACAGAAGGCAAAGTGGTGGGGGGCTGGATTTGAGGATGGGGATGGGGAGTGGGGTGGGGTCAGTGATTAAAGCACTCTATGCACGGGTGTTATATCCCGCTCGTGTAGATATAGTTTTTGGCAAACAGGACGACTAATTGGTCCATCAGTGATGCGACGGGTCGGCCCTGCTAGTTACTTATACATGTTGTTTTGCTATAGTGCCATTAGTCAGGTGCTGCATTGTGGAGTACAGCATCAAGCACAGAGTACATTTAGTCAGCTCTTCCAGCTTCACTTCTATGCTTTTGATTGGTCAGTATAACATGAAATGTACATTGAGTTAAAGTTGTAGGTAGGAAAGTAAATGCCACATAAGGCTACATAACAGGTGTATTAATGAAAATGTAAGTACTGTAAAGTACTTGGATTGGTTTAGGTGGAATAGCCTGTATTTATAAACTATAACTCGTACTGTATTACAACCCTCATCAAAAGATATAATTATGCGTGTGATAGAATGAGAAGTGTCCTGGTTTGTGTGGACCAGGTGACTGCTGGTTGTTGGCTGCCATTGCATCGCTCACACTTAACACAAAGCTGCTGCAGAAGGTCGTTCCTCCTGGTCAGGAATTTGATGACAAATATGCTGGAATTTTCGTGTTCCAGGTATCCACCACTGTGCTCTCACTCATCAATCAATCATATTTCCTTTGAATCTGTGAAGTTGACTTTAGGGAGAACATTTCTGTGAAATGATTGTGTTGTAAAGACCCTTTGCCCTTGAAGTCGGTGCACTCACTGGCCCTCATTTCCTTTTCTCAATCCCCACTTTGAAAAAAAAACAACAGTTCTGGAAAGAGGGTACGTGGGTTGAGGTCGTTGTGGATGATTTTCTGCCAACCTTCAACGGCCGCCTGGTCTTTGTCCATTCCACCGATCGCACTGAATTCTGGAGCGCTCTTTTGGAAAAAGCATATGCCAAGTGGGTGTCCTCTGTTTCTTTCCCATTCAAACCACCCAGGCGTACTTTACGTTGAATGGTGGTATAAATATTTGACTAAAAAGGTTAATCATGCATTAAATGTGCCAAATACATACATAACTACTTGCAAAAGTGTGATCCTGTCTATCTTTGGGTTGAAATATTATCTGTAATTATGAATATCACAATTCAATTAATAATGAGGAAGCAAGTTGAGAGCACATCTATATATATATATATAGGTATTATCTACTCAGAGGTGAGTGAGTGCTGGGAGGGGAT
>CM068965.1:26003923-26027341 GCA_035128595.1 Eptatretus atami | reverse complement strand
ATCAGATGAAAAATGACGATTTTAGAAATTTGACTTCAAGATCACCTTTGATCTTTGACCTCAAAATCAATGGGCTTCTCAGTTGAGACTACCTCTACAACTTGGAAAAGTTTCATGATGATCGTTTTAGAATTGTGACCTGAAGGCGATCAACAGACAGACAGACAGACAGAATAACAAAATTGACCGACCAATATACTTGAAAAATCTTTGATTGTTCAAGTAGTAATAATAATACTAGCAGGGAATTGAGGAACAACCGTGCAATGTAAAATGTGAGTTCGTTAATTTGTCTACCTCCCCACCCTTCACCTGTCACAAACCGCATGTTCTCAACCTCCGCCTCCTCACCCCAAGTCCTCAACCTCCCCCTCCCAAACCTAAGGCTTAAATTCCCTCCCCACCACAACTCCTCCTACCTAACACTGAATCCACGATCGAAACAGGAACAGCATGGCTCCCACATGTCATGGCACATCACGGTCACCCGTCAAAGGCACAATCCCGTGAGATATGCGGAAATGTGGAATTGCAACTCTGAAGTGACCACGAGCAGCCTAATTGTGCCAGTAAATGATCCCAAACCAACTATCTTCTTCCTGATGCATAAGTAAGTCACCGATTTATGTCGAATCTATTTGCGTCATTTTGATAGAACGTCTTGAACGCATTATTGGACGATAGTTGATTTAAGTCGTTCAAAATTAGAAGTACATTGTACTTCCGTTCGTCTGATACCTGGGGTGCGTATCTTTGTGAATAAACTGTGTAAAAAAATAATTTAAAAAATGTTTTGTGTCCTTTGTTAAATATGCACATGAAGTTTACTTATTAAAATACACACATGAAGTTAACTTATTAAAATACACACATGAAGTTAACCTATTAAAATACACACATGAAGTTTACTTATTAAAATACACGCATGAAGTTTACTTATTAAAATGCACGCATGTAGTTTACTTATTAAAATACACACATGAAGTTTACTTATTAAAATACACACATGAAGTTTACTTATTAAAATACAACACGACATGAAGTTTACTTATTAAAAATACACACATGAAGTTACTTATTAAAAACCACATAATTTACTTTAAAATACACACAATGAAGTTACTTATTAAAATACACACATGAAGTTTACCTTATTAAAATACACACATGAAGTACTTATAAAATAACACCAATGAAGTTTACTTATTAAAAATACACACATGAAGTACTTATTAAAATACACACATGAAGTTGTACTTATTAAAAAAAATACACCACATGAAGTACTTATTAAATACACACATAAAGTACATAAAATAAACACATGAAGTTTACTTATTAAAAATACACACATGAGTTTACTTATTAAAATACACACATGAAGTTTACTTATTAAAATACACACATGAAGTTGACTTATTAAAAATACACACATGAAGTTACTTATTAAAATACACACATGAAGTTACTTATTAAAATACACACATGAAGTCTTATTAAAAACACACATGAAGTTGACTTATTAAATATCACACATGAAGTTGACTTATTAAAATACACACATGAAGTTTACTTATTAAAATACACACATGAAGTGACTTTATTAAAATACACCGATGTAAAATGACTTATTAAATACACACATGAAGTTGACTTATTAAATAAACACATGATTTACTTATTAAAATACACCACATGAAGTACTTATTAAATACACACATGAAGTTATCTATTAAAATACACACATGAAGTTTATTTATTAAAATACACACATGAAGTTACTTATTAAAATCATCACATAATTACTATATAATACACACATGAAGTTTTCTATTAAAATACACACATGATTTACTTATTAAAAATCACACATAAGTTACTTATTAAAATACAACACATGAAGATATTTATAAAATACACACATAAGTTTGACTTATTAAAATACACACATGAAGTTTACTTATTAAAATACACACATGAAGTTACTTATTAAAATACACCACATGAAGTTGACTTATTAAATACACACATGAAGTTTACTTATTAAAATACACACATGAATTTTTATTTATTAAAATACACACATGAAGTTTACTTATTAAAATACACACATGAAGTTTACACTTATTAAAAACACACATAGACATTAAGAACACAATGAATTTACTTATTAAAATACACACATGAAGTTTACTTATTAAAATACACACATGAAGTGATTTATTAAAATACACACATGAAGTTACTTATTAAAATACACACATGAAGTTTACTTATTAAAATACACACATGAAGTTTACTTATAAAAACACATAATGAATGTACTATAAAATACACACAAAGTTTACTTATAAAATACACACATGAATTTACTTATTAAAATACACACATGAAGTTATTATTATTAAAATACACACATGAAGTTACTTATTAAAATACACACATGAAGTTTACTTATTAAAATACACACATGAAGTTTACTATTAAAATACACACATGAAGTTTACTTATTAAAATACACACATGAAGTTTACTTATTAAAATACACACATGAAGTTTACTATAAAAACACACATAAGTACATATTAAATACACACATGAAGTTTAATTATTAAAATAACACACACATGAAGTTACTTATTAAAATACACACATGAAGTTTACTTATTAAAAACACACATAAGTTACTTATTAAAATACACACATGAAGTTTACTTATTAAAATACACACATGAAGTTATATAATTAACACACATGAAGTTTACTTATTAAACACACATGAAGTTTACTTATTAAAAACACACATGAAGTTTACTATTAAAATACACACATGAAGTGTTTATTAAAATACACACATGAAGTTTACTTATTAAAATACACACATGAAGTTTACTTATTAAAATACACACATGAAGTTTACTTATTAAAATACACACATGAAGTTTACTTATTAAAGATACCACACATGAAGTTTACTTATTAAAATACAACATAAGTACTATAAATACCACATAACGTTATTAAAAATACACACATGAATTTACTTATTAAAATACACACATGAATTACTTATAAAAACACCATGATAGTTTAATTATTAAAATACACACATGAAGTTACTTATAAATACACACATGAAGTTTACTTATTAAATACACACATGAAGTTTTACTTATTAAAATACACACATGAAGTTGACTTATTAAAATACACACATGAAGTTGACATTAAAATAAACACATGAAGTTTACTTATTAAAATACACACATGAAGTTTACTTATTAAAATACACACATGAAGTTGACTTATTAAAATACACACTGAAGTTTACTTATTAAAATACACACATGAAGTTACTTATTAAAATACACACATGAAGTTACTTATTAAAATAAACACATGAAGTTTACTTATTAAAATACAACATGAAGTTTACTTATTAAAATACACACATGAAGTTTACTTATTAAAATACCACATGAACATGTGTTGTACTTATTAAAATACACACATGAAGTTTACTTATTAAATACACACATGAAGTGACTTATTAAAATACACACATGAAGTTGACTTATTAAAATACACACATGAAGTTATACTATTTAAAATACACACATGAAGTTACTTATTAAAATACACACATGAAGTTTACTTATTAAAATACACACATGAAGTTAACTTATTAAAATACACACATGAAGTTTACTTATTAAAATACACACATGAAGTTTACTTATTAAAATACACACATGAAGTTGACTTATTAAATACACACATGAAGTTGACTTATTAAAATACACACATGAAGTTTAGCTTATTAAAATACACACATGAAGTTGATTTATTAAAATACACACATGAAGTTGACTTATTAAAATACACACATGAAGTTTACTTATTAAAATACACACATGAAGTTTACTTATTAAAAAAATACACACATGAAGTTTACTTATTAAATACACACATGAAGTTTACTTATTAAAATACACACATGAAGTTTACTTATTAAAATACACACACATGAGTTTACTTATTAAAATACACACATGAAGTTTACTTATTAAAATACACACATGAAGTTTACTTATTAAATACACACATGAAGTTTACTTATTAAAATACACACATGAAGTTTACTTATTAAAATACCACATGAAGTTTACTTATTAAAATACACACATGAAGTTTACTTTATTAAAATACACACATGAAGTTTACTTATTAAAATACACACATGAAGTTTACTTATTAAAATACACACATGAAGTTACTTATTAAAATACACACATGAAGTTTACTTATTAAATACACACATGAAGTTTACTTATTAAAATACACACATGAAGTTTACTTATTAAAATACACACATGAAGTTTACTTATTAAAAATACACCACATGAAGTTTACTTATTAAATACACACATGAAGTTTACTTATTAAAATACACACATGAAGTTTACTTATTAAAAATACACACATGAAGTTATTATTAAAATACACACATGAAGTTACTTATTAAATACACACATGAAGTTTACTTATTAAAATACACACATGAAGTTTACTTATTAAAATACACACATGAAGTTTACTTATTAAAATACACACATGAAGTTTACTTATTAAAATACACACATGAAGTTTACTTAATTATAAATACACACATGAAGTTTATTATTAAAATACACACATGAAGTTTACTTATTAAAATACACACATGAAGTTTACTTATTAAAATACACAATGAAGTTTACTTATTAAATACACACATGAAGTTTACTTATTAAAATACACACATGAGTTTACTTAAAAATACACACATGAATTTACTTATTAAAATACACAACATGAAGTACTTATTAAAATACACACATGAAGTTTATTATTAAAATACACACATGAAGTTGACTTATTAAAATACACACATGAGATTTACTTATTAAAATACACACATGAATAAGTTTTACTTATTAAAATACACACAATGAAGTTTACTTATTAAAAATACACACATGAAGTTTACTTATTAAAATACACACATGAAAGTCACCATATGTTATTATATACACAATAATGTTATATATATATAAATACACACATGAAGTTTATCTTATAAAAATACACAACATGAAGTTACTTATTAAATACACACATGAAGTTTACTATTAAGATTAAACATCACATGATTTACTTATAAAATACACACTGAAGTTTACTTATTAAAATACACACAATGAAGTTTACATTATTAAATACCACACATGAGTTTACTACTGATTAAAATAACACACATGAAGTTTACTTATTAAAATACACACATGAGTTAATAATAAATTAAATTTATACACAAGTAGCATAGTAAAGATTACTAAATATTAAAATATCATATACTACACTATGAAGTTTACTTATTAAAATACACACATGAAGTTTATCTTATTAAATACACACACAATGAAGTATTTACTATTAAAATACACACATGAAGTTTACTTAATTAATAAAAATACACACATGAAGATCTTATTAAAATACACACATGAAGTTACTTATTAAAAACTACACAACATAGATAAGTTTACTTATTAAAATACACCAATGAAGTTACTATTAAATATACAACACTGAGATTTTACTATTAAAATACACACATGAAGTTTACATTATATATAATACCACATGAAGTTTAATTATTAAAATACACACATGAAGTTTACTTATTAAAATACACACATGAAGTTTACTTATTAAAATACACACATGAAGTTTACTTATTAAATACACACATGAAGTTTACTTATTAAAATACACACATAAGTTTACTTATTAAAATACACACATGAAGTTTACTTATTAAATACACACATAAAGTTTACTTATTAAAATACACACATGAAGTTTACTATTAAAATACACACATAAGTTACTTATTAAAATACACACATGAAGTTTACTTTATTAAAATACACACATGAAGTTTACTTATTAAGATACACACATGAAGTTTACTTATTAACATACACACATGAAGTTTACTTATTAAAATACACACATGAAGTTGATTTATTAAAATACACACACATGAAGTTGACTTATTAAAATACACACAATGAAGTTTACTTATTAAAATACACACATGAAGTTTACTTATTAAAATACACACATGAAGTTTACTTATTAAAATACACACATGAAGTTTACTTATTAAAATACACACATGAAGTTTACTTATTAAAATACACACATGAAGTTATTTATTAAAATACACCACATGAAGTTACTTATTAAAATACACACATGAAGTTTACTTATTAAAATACACACATGAAGTTTACTTATTAAAAATACACACATGAAGTTTACTTATTAAAATACAACATGAAGTTATTATTAAAATACACACATGAAGTTTACTTATTAAAATACACACATGAAGTCACGCTATGTTAAATACACACATGAAGTTTAATTATTAAAATACACACATGAAGTTTACTTATTAAAATACACACATGAAGTTTACTTATTAAAATACACACATAACGTTTACTTATTAAAATACACACATGAAGTTTACTTTATAAAATACACACATGAAGTTTACTTATTAAAATACACACATGAAGTTTACTTATTAAAATACACACATGAAGTTTACTTATTAAATACACACATGAAGTTTACTTATTAAAATACACACATGAAGTTGATTTATTAAAATAAACACTGAAGTTGACTTATTAAATCACACATGAAGTTTACTTATTAAAATACACACTGAAGTTTACTTATTAAAATACACACATGAAGTTTACTTATTAAAATACACACATGAAGTTTACTTATTAAATACACACATGAAGTTTACTTATTAAAATACAACACATAACGTTTACTTATTAAAATACACACATGAAGTTTACTTATTAAAATACACACATGAAGTTTACTTATTAAAATACACACATGAAGTTTTAATTATTAAAATACACACATGAAGTTTACTTATTAAATTACACACATGAAGTTTACTTATTTAAAATACACACATGAAGTTTACTTATTAAAATACACACATGAAGTTTACTTATTAAAATACACACCATGAAGTTTACTTATTAAAATACACACATGAAGTTTACTTATTAAAATACACACATGAAGTTTACTTATTAAAATACACACATAACGTTTACTAAATTAAAATACAACACATGAAGTTTACTTATTAAAGAATAACACACATGAAGTTTACTTATTAAAATACACACATGAAGTTTACTTATTAAAATACGCACAAGAAGTCACTTGGTTTCTGAGTGATTTGAGTTGCCCTGATGACAAACGGTTTTAGTCCTTTAAAAGACAGGTTTGGTTCGGCACGATTAGTGTCCATGTGGAAAGCACCCCATGTCCAGTGCAGTGACGGCTCAAACCACCATTTGTTGGGTGTCGGGTGTGAGGGAGTACCAGCACGTAGATTAGCCTGCTCAGACGTTCCACTGAAGCCCAACAGCACCTGCCTCTCCCTCCCGAAAGTCCCTCCACTCTCAACCCACACCAGTAAATTATGTATATTTTGTACAACATCTCAGTTTGTAGGAACGCATCCATGACGTAAATCAGTGACTTTCTTTAAGCACATCATTAAAACTAAATAATGACGGATGTTTTATTTCACAATCTCATGAGATTCTCATAACTCCTCAGAGAAAGGCCTTTATCATGATATGGGTTTTATGTTCCCTAGACAAGTTGTTTCAGAGAAAATAGTCAGAAAGAGACTGCTGCCTCGATTGCACCCTAAAACAATAACCCGAGTATGAAGCAAAAACATGTTTACCGGCTCTGTGCATATATCATGGTTATATAGCTCGGATAGATTCCGATTGCACTTCCCCATAGGTCGACACCAAAACCCTGACCCTAAGGACTGCCTGAGGCCTATACTTACTGTGGCCTTCACAAGAACCATGACACCTATCGGCTCAAACCTTTTGATACTTGAAGGGTCCTTTTAAGTCGCTTTGGTCGTTTTAGTTTTACACTGAATGGAAAACTTATAGGGAGGGTAAGGAAATTGTGAATACGACAGCTCTGAAGACGTCTTTGGCTTCGCATAGCACCAACATGGCGGCCGTATGATTTTTTTCAGGGGACAATCGTGGGTGGATTCACGCCAGCTGTACAACCAATGGATGGAAAGGATCATTACACATAAACAGACGGACGGACAGACGAACAAGCGTATCATTACATATAAGTATAGATTATTATTAATGCAACTACGTTTATACACGATATCCCATCGTGGTCTGAGAACATTCTGCCAGTTATCCTGTCTCCTAGTATTTGATTGTGTACATTAGAGATGGCACCCTGGTACGTTTGAAAATGAGTTGGCGATTGTGTATCGGTGTCCCAGCCAAATACAAAATCCTCGCCCTGATCCACAGGCGGAATTGCATCAGCACCTTTGCTTTGACCTCCAGGAAAGACACAACCAGCATGCTGAATTTGTAGTTGAATCCGAGTCAAATATGCATTTACTAGACTTACTATGGCATGTATAACCTCCTCCTCCCGCCTCCCCCACCCTCCACAACAAACCAATTCTATGCAAGTACGAAATGATTATAGCAACCATGAAGATGAGAGATATGGCTGTTCTGATGCGAGAGTATTTAAAATCTGATATTTATACTAATCAATTTTTTTTTCTCTCTGTTTTGGTCCTTTTCCCTTCTCACAGTTGCCAGAAAAGGTCAGTTATGTTTTTTTCCCCCATTGCCTGGTCTTATATACTCTTCATATTGAATGCCTTATGTTGAGGATTATCTGTTTAGTAATCTATACTATAAAAGTGAATTTGTATAATATACTGTATATACTTTATTTGTTTGTTTGTATACTGTATATATACACTGTTACTTATATACTATAACACTACTGATATACTGTATTTGTTTGTTTATTTATTTATATATGCTTCAAAAACGAAAAAAACTATGAAACAAATCCAACCAAATTTTTGCATGTTGCCAAGTATGGTTTGTTGGGGTAGCATATCTGGGTTAGGGGGTTTAGGAGGGGGGGGGGGAAGACCCCAATTCTCTATTTGTAAATGTGTATCGTATCACACTACTCGGTGGTAGCCAGGACAGTATTAAGAAATCTTCTTACATAAAGAAAGTTTAAACAACTTAACAATTTGCATTATGGTGATATTAAAATCTGAGTTAGAATAACTCGAAAATT
Organism: Eptatretus atami; assembly: GCA_035128595.1. Classification (NCBI taxonomy): domain Eukaryota; kingdom Metazoa; phylum Chordata; class Myxini; order Myxiniformes; family Myxinidae; genus Eptatretus; species Eptatretus atami. The sequence goes on along the minus strand of CM068965.1, from coordinate 26,018,077 downwards.
TCAAAATGTTTCATTTCACTCATTTTCAGCGAAGGTTCAAACCAACACTGAGCCTCACAGCAAAGTGGAGGTGATGGTTTTTTTTCTAGCACCGTACTTATAAGCAGGAAGGTTGGCTGATGAAGATGAGTGGCAGGATTGCCTAGAGGTACGCACTCACCTCAAAGCTGTCTAGCCTGCGTTTGAATCTCGGCCCAGCTATAAACTGTCATCTCAGGCTTTCACAGGCAGGGCGTGTGCCTCATTAAACTGGGCGTCCCGTTTGCTGGCATTAGTTGGTGGATGTTAAAGATCCCACAGTGTGCTTCGTGAAGAGTAGGCAAGATATCACCGGCACTCTGGACAAATTACAAATTTCTTCCCTAGCCATAGTCAAACATCAGGCCTGGCCAGCGAGTTCGTAAAAAAACTTTGAGCTATGCTTCCCCCGGCCAACCCCACAATAATGTGGGAATATTTGTGGCTGTTAAGGAAGGAAAAGAACAGGTTGGTTGATGTAGGTGATGTTAGCTGACTTCCAAGCAGATGGAAGATGACCTCGGGCAAATGAAAGGGTCAATAGAGCAGAATGTTTGTGAAGAACAACATTCCGTCCATTGATTAAATCTGACAGCGAAGCGACGGGTAAAAATGTGTAGTGAGGAATAAAATGCGACCCTCTATTGAAAGAGAATGAGGACACAACGAAAGACATTATGACCTTTCCAGTGAAAGTTTTGGAAATGAATGAAATGACTGAGTTTGGAAAGACTTGATAAGAAAACTCTTCTTTTACAATCAAATAACTTGAACGCTTCTTTCAAGTTCCAATGTGAAGGCCTATAGTATAATGTGGTTCTTGCAATTTCATTTTGCTTATCTTCCTCCGATTGATTCCCTTTTTTTTGTATGTTTTATCCTCATGATAGATTCAGAGCTACAAGGGCCAGCTTCCCAAGGCTTTCTTCGCTCGCCACCGCTCATCCAAGCGCTCATCATTCATTAACATGCGGGAGATCTGTCAGCGTTTTAAACTTAAACCCGGACACTACGTAATCATCCCATCGACGTACAAACCCTCCATTGAGGGAAGATTCCTCCTTCGCGTGTTCACAGAGAAAGGCAATCCAAGCAGGTGAGTTTTGCAGAATTTATCAAACTTGTCATCGCAGACAGCTGAATACTAACAAGCCAGTGAGCTGAATCCGCAACTTCGTGTTTGTTCATTTTGTTGTCTGACATCTAGCCGCCTTTGCTTTCTTTTGCTCATTGCAATAATTATCGTCAATTGGGTGTTCAAAGGAGGAACAAGACCCACACAAAGGCCAAAATATCATCTTCATTTGAGTTTTATTTTGCGAACAAGTATGGTGACCTTTTCAGAGGCAGCATTGAGGCCCCTTTCCTAGTTGCCCCAAGGACTTAAGAATAAACCGCAAAGTGTGCACCAGTGAAGCCGATGGATTTTCATCTATGACCATGAATGATCCAGCTGGGATTTTTTTAAATCAGCAATGTCTTAATAATGTAGTTTTCCTGACACTTGCTCTTCAGAAGCTTTTAATCCAAATCCTTAATACTGTCTTCAGCTGCATTTGGACCTGCAACCATTGGAATACCAGTTTACCCAAACAAAATTGCTTTGGATGTTCATTTTCTGAATTATTTCATTGTGAGGACTTTTGTGAAAGTTGAGGACTGATTATGACTCATATGATGTCTTGATTTTCTTTACCTTCGGTAATCATATCATTTAATTTTTGATCATTAAAAACTTATGCTGAACATTTTATACGTGTCGTTTTCTTTCCAACCAGTGACATGATTGAAGAAATTGGAGCAGACATTCCAGAAGATGTAAGTTGTCCGTTATCAGTGAGACTTCTTTATGGGGAACTCATACCCTATTGATCAGTTGTGTTTGTTACTTGCGAAATCGAAGATTCTCAAGTACGTACAAGGTGTTCCAAAAAGACCCGGACAACTTTGGTTGTTAATATATTTAGAACCACAAATGACACAACGATACCCTTTGTTTTTAATGATACAGAAACTCATAAGGTTTTGTACACATCAGTATACTTCAATGTGAGCTCCATTTGTCACATGCAGGACATCAAGGCGGTACACGAGTTGTTGCCATGTTCGGCTCAGCATGTTTGTGTCCATCAGTTTTTATGCAGCTGTGATGCGAGAACGAAGATCCTGCAGGTTTGCCACCTTGGTGTTGCAGACACCATCTTTGACAAACCCCCACAGAAAAAAAATCACGGGGGGGGTTATATCTGGTGATCGTGGGGACCAGGCGGTTGGCCCGTCTCAGCCAATCCAGTGACCTGGAAATTTTTCAATCAGGACGGCTCGAATGACTAAGACCCAATGGGGGGGAGTGCCGTCCTGTTGAAAAATATCAGGTTGCAGGTCTTCAATCTGTGGGAAGGCGAATCCTTCCAACATGTTCATGTAAATTGTTGAGGTCACTACCATCCGCAAAGAAAAACGGACCCACCAAGCAGTCATGGAGAAGGCCACACCACACAATGTCCTTTCGACCATCGCGTATGTGTTCAATGACCATGTGGGGGTTTTCAGAGCCCCAGATCCTCACATTGTGGCAGTTGACCTTCCCTGATACATGAAAGCAAGCTTCGTCTGTGAACATGACCTTTTTCAGGTAATCTTCGTCATCCTCTGTATGACTGAGCATTTCCAAGTCAAACGCATGTGTTTGGCTTGGAAATGCTCAGTTGTCAGCATTTTATGTTGTCGCTTTATTTCCAGAATGCTCAGTCGTCGCTTTATTTCTGTCATTTGGCTTGAGTTCTGGCAGAACCTGCACCTAATAGGCATAAAACTTCAGTCTTTTATGCAAAATCCTGTTTGCAGTGGTGGTTGGTAGTCCTAGTGCTCTGGATACACGTCAAATTGATTTTCTGGGACTTTGTTGAAATTATCCATACACTCCTTCAACGTCTGCTGAACTTGTGCTTGGTCTACCGGTACTTTTCTGTTTCTGACAACTTCCAATCTCCTCAAACCTCCTGTACCACTCTCTGATACTGGTCCATGATGGAGGATTCCTCCCACATCTTGTACGGAAATTACGCTGAACTTGCATGTCGGATCTCGTCCCAAGGAACCATTTGAAGCACTGAACTTTCTCCTGTGGATTCACCATTTTATTTTAAATTAAACCACCAGACTTGAAATTAAAGAAAACTTTATGAGTTTCTGTGTCATATAAAATAAAGCGTATCATTGTTTCATTTGTGATACTAAATATATTAACAACTAAAGTTGTCAAGGTCTTTTTGGAACACCCTGTACAGTATTTTGGTTGGTCTGGTCTGTGATTCTGTCTGTGTATTTGTTTGTATGTCAATCACTTCCACATCATAATTTTAAATCGATCTTCGTGAAACTTTACCAAATGGTAGAGTTGGTCATAAGCAAGAAGCCTATTGATTTTGAGGTCTAAAGGTCAACACAGGCCAAAGGTTAATAACGAGTCTATTTCTAAAAGCCTCAATTTTCATCCGATTGACTTGAAATTTGAAGAGGATTTGCATATCAAGTCACTGAATTCCACCAACAATTATTTGAGGTCAAAAGGTCAACATAGGCCAAAGGTCAACAACTTAGGTGAGATTTCTAAAATCATCAATTTTCATCCCGTTGACTTGAAATTTGAAGAGGATTTGCACATTTGGTCACTGAATTCAACAGCCAATTATTTTTAAGGTGAAATTTGTTTAAGGGATTTCGCAAGTATTGTGCTCTGCACGACATCTTTTGTGTGTGTTTGTTTGTCTGTCTGTCACCATGATAGCAGTGTCTTCAATCAAGAAAGAATGGCTGACAAAGCTCAACTTTTGCACACCCTCTCATTCTGGCCTGCGATAGCTGATTAACTGTTGATGCAAGTATACACTGATTTATCGAAGGTCCCCAGTCTTGACTATGAAGGAAACATTTTACTTTATCAATATACAGTACTAGCAAATACAACCTGTCGTTTCGCTGATGGGGATATTGAGGGGTGGTGGGAGAGAGGAAGGAGAGAGAGAAGAGGGAGGGAGAGGAGAGAGAGAGGAGGGAGGGGAGAGGATGAAGGGAGGAGAGAAAGAAGTGAGGAAGGGGGGGAGAGTGTGCCTCAACAAATGTTGCTATACACTGTAGGAGGGAGGGGTGCAAGGAGGAGGTGAGAGGGAGAGAAAAGAGGGGGGGAGGAGGAAAAATAAGGATAGAAAGGTGAGGGTTGGAGGTGAGTTGAGCAAAGAGAATGATATGTTATGCTTAAAACCGAAACACACACACACACACACACACACACACACACACACACACACACACACACACACACACATTGAGACCTGGTAAGTCTCTGTTTCACCTCAAGAAATCCACCCACCATATGTGGAGATAGCAGGCAACAACAGCAACTTGCACATACACACGCACCACACAAACGGATACTTTGACTGGGGCGTGAGCATGTAAAACCCATGCTGTCTTCCTGGTAAAGGTTTGCTGCATGCATGCTCGTACATGCAGCGACCTTTGCACCCCACTGGTCGGCTCACTCCGAATCGAATTCGTCCATGCTAGTCCCCTCAACAGAGAGGGAAGGTTGGGGAGCAAGGGGGGGGTGGGTGGGAGAGAGACAGAGGAGGGAAGAGGGGAAGGGTCGGAGAGAGAGGGAGAAGTCGGTGTCGGAAAGAGGGAGAATGATGGAGAGAGAGAAGGTAGGGTTGGGAGGGAGAGAGAGGGGCAGGTGGGGTAGGGGTGAGAGAGGGGAGGGGGGAAAGAGGGAGATGGGTGAGGAAGGCAGAGGGTGAGGGAGGGAGAGAGAGGGGCAGGTGGGGTAGGGGTGAGAGAGGAAAGGGGGGAAGAGGGGAAGGGTCGGAGAGAGAGGGAGAAGTCGGTGTCGGAAAGAGGGGAATGATGGGAGAGAGGAGGTAGGGTTGGGAGGGAGAGAGAGAGGGGCAGGTGGGGTAGGGGTGAGAGAGGGGAGGGGGAAAGAGGGAGATGGGTGAGGAAGGCAGAGGGGTGAGGGAGGGAGAGAGAGGGGCAGGTGGGTAGGGGTGAGAGAGGGGGGGGGGAAAGAGGGAAGATGGGTGAGGAAGGCAGAGGGGTGAGGGAGGGAGAGGGGTGAAGGATTCGGCAGATGTGATGCCCAGTTTATCATCCATCCGAGAGATGACACACACATTGATGAATCACCCTGCCAGTGAAAAACCGGAATGACAGTTTATAGCTGGGTCGGGATTCAAATCCAGGCTACACAGAGCAAGCATGTGTACCTCTCGGCTTTCCCGCCATAGTGTGGCGATTCATTATTTTATAACTGAAAATATTTTTTGCTCATTGTTCTCAAATAATTTATTTTGCCTTCCTACCTCTGGAATAGAACCGCAGTATCACCACTGAAACTTAAACGCGTGCCAAGAAAAACGATTGAAGAAGCTTTTAAAAACAAAGCATTTAATTTTTATTTGTATTTATCTCTGCCGAAGTGACGGTCGTATGATGGAAGATGTGTCGTATAAGGGAAACATCGTGGAAAATAAAATTTCACATTTTCAGCGAGTCAAGCATCGCCTCTTGCACCGCAGAACAACACGTGGCTAAGAGCGTATGCAAGTGACCCCTGAACTTTGTTCACGTCGATCGACGTACAGTATTCAGTGACAGTGCGAATATTGTAGAGTGCTGGCTTATTCACTCCAACGAAACGGTTGATAAACAGCTCGCTTGGTACGCGATTATCAATTACCGAACCATCATATTAAACATGCGCCTCCCGGAGACGCTCAAAATGTCAAATATGTCCGAATTGGAAAAATGAACACTCTTTTAGGAGTTGGAACTGCTTGTAAGTTCGATTCTGGAGCTTAAATTTTGTAATTCTGCTTAGTTTAAGAGATACTTGTGGTGATCGCATGTACGAAAATGAAATAAAGGCACGAACGCTGACATCTCCAGGCGTTTATAAGCATTGCAATGTACCCAGCGATTTGTAGCTATGATGAACAGGCATTTGATAACATGAGTGAGGAAAGTGAAAAAAAAACTTTATCATTAAGAAATCGTTGTGGCCTGTTCCAAATCAAGGCATGGTTGAGCAGTCCAAAAAACATGGTGGCTTGAGACCCCAGCGAGGTTACCTAGGATACGCCTTGAAACCCCATCGAGAGTGGCGACCGAGGATGTGCCTGATAAAGGATATGATTAAATAAGGCCGTTAATTATTTTCAAAAGGGGTGTTTGAATTAACCCAAACATCCAATTTTCACTCTTGTACTTCCATGGAGTTTTCCTAGTATGCATGCAAAGTTTCAGGCTGCTAGGTTTCATGGTTTTGGAGTTATGGAGGAGACACTCTGACACACACACACACACACACACACACACACACACACACATACACACACACCCACACACACACACATTTATTAGTATAGATGATTGACCCTTACATTCAACATGATTCACTTTCACATCTTTTTTTTTGTATACATAGTCAAGGCTCGTGGAAGATGTAGTACTAAGCTGAAAATACAGAGTGGGGTAAAAAAAAGCAAATGTAAATCTTTTTCATCTTTCAAATGTTATTCCATTTTGTGGTTGACCACTTGGATTTTCCTTGTGTATGTTGCTCTATCTACTACCTTCCACATCATAATGGCTGCCATCTCTATATTGTATAAAGTAGCATCCCTCCATTACAATGGTTGTCTCCCACTACTCCTTTTTCCATCCACTGTTTTTTCCCATACAGTTCTTGAAGAGTCTCCCTCAGTCCGTATGGAATCTCAAAAATAAACGTACGAATCCTGGACTTTCCCATTGTCAACCCATGTGTTATTTTCCCAAAAATTAAATTTGAAAGTGTCCAAAGATGCAATATAAATATTGTCACGTACGGGCCGGTTAAGTTAAACCCCCGACCCAATTTGTGGTGACGGGCAGTCAACACCGCCAGTCTGGATAGCTGAGCGGTTTTCCTTAGGAGGCGGACACATTGATCCTCGCATGTGAGAGGGGTGGGGCGCGACACTGGTGGAGCGACGGAGGCACGGGGAAGCACAGCACAGGGGGTTTTACACTCGTACCCCACGCCAAATTTACAGACACAGCAACTTAAAATGAACACGGAATTTAATAAAAATACACAAATATTTACAAGAGACAATAATTCAGATATAATAATAATCGTGAGATAGGTTAAACTGAAAGTCGAGGCACCTCTACACACAGACTTAAATACAGACAAAGGAAAACAAATTATAGGAAAATCCTTTCTTTATTCTGGCACTTAGCTTGATCCAGAGATGATCTTTGTGGAACTTGGAATCAAGACGCTTCATCCTGCATGTGTAGATGTGCCCAGAAAATGGTGCCAAGCCGCTCTCTCGCAGAGGGAAAAACGTACGTCGGGCAATTCGTGAACGGTATTCAACACCAAGGCTCAGAGAACCCGTGCAGCTTCTTCGTGCGTCGATCGTCCTCACCGACCCGCTGCTTTTCAGAATGGCGCCGTCCCCTTTGGTGACGTACATGAGGCTTCGGGGTCCATCTCTCATGACCCAACCAAGAGCCAATGGCCAGCGTCTTGCTCAGTGCGCGAGCCAATTCACCTCAGCACAAATATGAGAATCGTGCCGTCTTCTTCATGAGTCGAAGGAAAGCTAACCATAAAGCCCTGTTCTTACAGGCCATCTCCTCGCTCCGTTCTCTCTCGACCGCATGCGTCCCTTAAACCGAACTCGTGTGTTTTCTCCCGATCTTTTCTTGACGTCACACTGAACAACCGTTCCACCTCCAGGGCATGGCTTGCTCGCACGGAACCCCTGAGAAGGCGGGGCCTCTGCCTGCTCGGCACGTTTTGCTCGCTTGTAAATGCAAAAACGTAGGAATAGGTCACAGGGGGCAACCACAGACTGGGGGAACTTATCCTTAATCCCTATCTAATTAACACAGCACCATCTCCCGTGTGGTGACACGTAACACTTAAGCTTACAGTTTCCCTACTTAATTACACTGAGATGTCTCCTACACGTCCACGGACCAAACAACTCTATTCAATCCTCACTTTCCTATGAAATTCCTCCATCTACCCCCACAACCGTAACAATATTTATTTTCTATGACCACAAATTTGTGGTTCACGTCATCAAAGGCTCCATATACCCATCCTTCCTTCCCGTTTGTAAACAATTAATGTAATTCTCTGACTAGATCTCAAAAGTTTCACACAGTAATGAGTGCAAAAAAAAACTAAAAGGAAAAGGAAGACAAACTGAGCACATTCTTGTGATCAACACAAGTTTAAATAACTTCACGACGTTATTATTATAACCTGCGCTGCACCAGATAAATGAGCTGGATAAGAGTAACTGCGTATTCAATCACTGTTGTTTGTCTTTTAGCCCACAATTCCCATCAAAAAACTGGAGGAGGAGGAAGACGAAAAGTTCAAGAAGACATTCCTACAACTTGCAGGAGAGGTACCAAGAGTGTGAGGTCTTGTGCTTACTTGCATTCACTTGTATGGTTTATTGGTTTATCATGGAGTGCAGAATAATTTATTTCCTATAGATCAGAACAAGGGCTTCCTGTAAGAAATTCTGACATTAATATATAATTCATCCTTTTTTTTCATGACCCTTCCTGCCTCCCCTTCCTCATTTCTAATTCCCCATACTTATTTTCAGGGCCATCTACATGCTATCAATGCAAATATTCAACTTTTCCCCCTCTGCCTCCTCTTTCCCCCCCATCCTTCTTTTTTTTATTTCCCCCCCTTACAATACCCATCTCTCTGAAACCTTTCCCTATGTGTACATAATATGTGGATGACTCGTTACATATCTTACTTTATCCAATTACCTGAATGTATATCCATTCATTTGAATCACATTTTTATTCCACACAATTAACATCCACGTCCTATTTAATCTACTGGCAGCTGGCAGGGCGTATGTGGTCATGTTTCACCATTCTCTAAGAAGGAAAGCTTGCTCAACGAGGCAGTGTTTTGCTGACACGATGCCAGAACGGCACCTTCATTTGGATTAAACTCCACCAGGGAATGTAAATAGAAAACCCAGCACCTCAGGCTCATGGAGGAGCTTGCACATATAATCACAAGCAGAACTAGAACAGCACCCGGTAGAGCGCACACCCGTGGCTAGGCTGAACAGTTAAAGTCTCAGCAGTCTAAAGGGTTAAAATATCCCACTGATAGGCCAGATCTGGATCTGGACCTGAACCAAAATCGAATCTGCTTGTTCTTGTCATCTACCCACTCATCCACCAAGTTTGGTCATAATTAATCCATCCACAACTTTGTGAAATATCATGCTATGTATGTACAGTATGGTTTTGCCCCTATCACTCAATGATGAAGAATTACTTAAAAAACTTCTCTAATTCGGATCCAGATTCAGATTTTCACCAGAATCTAATCAATTCATCCTTGTCACACACCAAATCTGTCCACCAAATTTCATCCAAATCCGTCTTCAACTTTCTGAGATATCCTGCTCACAGAGAAACAGACAAACAGACACGGATAAAAACATAGCCTCCATCCACCTTCAGTGGCAGAGGTAACCAGCGGGACATTTGTGGACATCATTGTATCTTTACATTAATTACAAGGAAATTAGGAGACAATGGGCAATTTTGAATGAGATTGTCGATACAAAATTGCTTATTCTGGGAAGAGACTGCAGACACAAACAAAGTACACATCTGTACAGATATGACAAAGATATTGTGAGTGTTATGTAAACTCGAGAACTAAAAATACCGAGTTGTAACTCTGTTTCTTCAACAGGGTCAATATATAAGTGCAAAAAAACTTCGCTTCATACTCAACAAAATTGCAGGAAAGGGTAAGTTTCGACCACAGTATCTTGAATAATGATGTTTCAACTTTTGTCATTTTCTAATGTTCTATTGATTGTGATAAAATAAAACTTGAACCTGGAGAAGTAAGAGCATTGGCATGGCTTTGGTTTCGTTTTTTTTTTTCTGGAGAAGCGTCATTGTTTAAGGTAGATCTAAACAGCACAGTCTTGTTGTCCTAACATTGAGTGGACTGATTGGGAAGGTAAAATTGGTCTGAGGGAATGTGGGGATCCATACATGAAAAACAGCTCCAAGATGTGGGACGTAAGCAATAATTTTGGATTGAAAAATGTTGAAAAGGAGTGGCTTAGTATAGATGAGCTTATGTGGCCTTTTTGATGTTGGACGGCTGGTGGGGTAGGGGGTACATGGTCACTTGAGAGGAAGTGGAATACAGAGAGGTCATCAAACGTGTGTGGTAGGACACAAGGTCCTGCACCTCATTCAGCATTTCCATGCGAATTGCCAGTGATACTCACTTGCCTCCTGAAATGCAGAAGTGGGGTGCAGAAATATTGCAACATAGTAGAAAATGACACTTCATTACAATGTCATTAAATATGCTGTGATTTTTTTTTTTTTGGAGCGTCTAAGGGTGTCAGAAGAGTGCTGTAGTGTAGGTCAGTGTGTGGGTTTACAAGCCAGCTTGAAGATGTGCTCTGCTCAGAAGACGTCATATCTGAGGTCAAGGCCCAAGAGACTGAACGTCTTCCAGAATTTGATCAAAAAAGAAAATGTGAGGATCAGCAAAGCTTCGTTTCTGGAGTAAGAGAATAGGGATAAGTTATCTGTGAGCAAAGGGGAATGTTCTGGGTGTCAGATATTTTGAAAATGAAATATTGGTTCATTGATTTTTCCAGGCACATATATAAGTCATTCCTGCGTATTAGCGGATGCCTAGTCCTGCCTTAAGTAATGCTGGCTTTCGCAGGAAGAGCACATGGGAAGATTCCATCAGGAGTTAGCACAATATATGTTGAATAAGACCGTCTTGATCTCCTGCTTGAGGAGCAGGTCTTGATCCGGAGGATTGAAGACGATCTGCTGGTCCAGCTGCGATTACGGATTCCATGACTTACTTCTGATTGCAAGCAACTCGACTATTTTGTGACTGAATGGTTCTGCCAAGGTTTTCTTAGTTACGGATTTGGGTGATAAATGAAATCATCATCCACGAACACCACATATAGGGACAAAGTTCGTTACGAAGGAAGATGCAAAGCCAGAGCCATTTTATGGAGTTCGAGCAATATTGTTGAATTTGGGGACCATGGGCAGTGGGGAATAGAATTGTTGATAAAGATCATGGTTCGGCCAGTGGAGTAAAGTCGAGTCTGTCGTTGAAATAGAACACACAAACAGGATGGATGTAGCCAAATGTCAGGGACATCCTGGCTAAGGAATGCTAAATGACCCGACAGGCCCTCTGAGGTCACTCATTTTTCAAGTTTTTATAGTTATCCTTCCAGCTATGGTACCGTACGTACATCAATGCATAATGTCATCATGTGCCATGCTCTCTACAGAGCTTCGGTTCTGCAGAAGCATTTTCCTGAACAAGGGTTACAATCCGGGTCGGGTCACCACTCTGACCGAGGATACTTGACTGAGTGTGAAGGAATTTGGAATTTGCCCAGGGTGCCGGCGATAACTCGCATAGTCTTCGTGAAGGACACCGTGGGATCTTATCCACTAATGCCAGCAAATTGGACAAGCAGTTTATTGTCCATCCGAGGGACGATACACACAAAGACACTACATATCGTCCTGAATGTGAAACACCAGAATGATGGCCCAAAAGGCTCATTATTACAATGGAGGCTAACCCTAACCCTAACCCTAACCCTAACCCTTACCCTAAGCCTAACAGCTCATATTTTTACAAGGCTCATTATTACAGAACTTTTGGTTTGACAAAGTGCCTTTGGTGGATATTCAATTTTAACTTGATATAAACAAACAGTAGTCTGGTGTTGGCTTAATGGTTAAGGTGGCTGGCTGAAGATCTTAGGGTCCTGAGTTTGAGTCCCTGTTTTTTCACCGTTGAATTAACATCAGATGGGGTTGACTCAGCCTGTCATCCTTCCATGGTTGGCAAAATGAGTACCAGTGTACTGGCGTGATAACCAATCAGGGTAACCTGTGTCGGAGTGGTGACCTGTTGAGGACTGTACTCCTTGCCAATGAAACTGCCTTGGCAGCATGGAAGGAATGGGTTATTATTATTATTATTATTATTATAACAAACAGTAAAATGTACAATTTTTATCTTAGAAAACTCAAAATCTGTTGAGCCATTTCAAAGAATAACAGTGAGACTATCTTATGGAGATATCATTCATTGGACAGCAGAGTACAGAGGTAGCACACTTACCTAATTTGAGCTGTCCAGTCTGGGTTTGATGCCTGGCCGGCTTGTACGCTCAGATTGCTGCTTTTCAGGCAAGTCGTTGCATTACAAAAGTGTGCCGAGCCTCGGGGGAATGTAAAGTTGGATGTCCTGTCTGCTAGCATTAATTAGTGGATCCTAAAGATTCCACAATGTCTTTTGCAAAGAGTGGGCGATTTATCGCCGGCATCCTCAACAAATGACAAATTCCTGTCACATTCAGTCCAACGTCAGGCTTGGCCGACCAGTTCGTGAAAATTTTGAGCCAAAAAGTTAACAATAGTTGCCCCAATAAGGTGGCAATAATTGGGGCCATTAAGGTGTGGTAGTAGTAGTACTACTACTCCTTTTTAATATGCATTCACGCACTGAGACCCCTTTTATTTTAAAGGATTTCCAGAGGTGTGTCAGGTGCAGAATGATTTTTGGATACAGCAATCGTGTACATAACATGGTATCTGTTTTTTGTATTACACTCCGACCACTATAAAAACACCACTCCGCACAAACACACCAAGTGGTGCATGGCGGGGTGGCACTGAGGCTGTCCCTTTGGGTGGGTGCCTGAAATGTCCTATCCCTAAGAGATGGGGATGGATGGGCCAGGCATCTACCTGGGGGATGGCCAGACAGAGGCCCCTGGAGTACCGGTGGAAAGTGGACACAGTGACATGCTGTGGCAAATGTTCCCTATGTATGTATGTATGTATGTATGTAGGTTTGTTATAATGAGTTGTACTGTATCTGATTGAATTGTGGGTATTGTCCATTCCAATGCACTTTTTAAATTGTGTGAGTGGTTATATTAAAAAGTGGTTATATCTAATTTGCTTTTGATTGTGAAGGCAAAATAAAGTACAGAAGTGTTCCGGTACAGGTTCGTCATTGATTGAGAGAAAAGGGTCAATTAAATTCGCAAAATTTCTCATGATGAATGAATAACTTGGCATTACATAATCTTGACGTCTTACAATACTCTCTTACCTTCCCTTCATTCCTTTCAACAGATGAAAGCGTGAAGTGCAATTTTTCCACGTTCACCTGTCGCAGCATGGTTGCACTCCTTGACGTATCCTTCGCCCACATTCCCTCCCCCCTCCCTCTTGGCTACTCATAAAGCTTCATCACCATGGTTATAGAACATAATTCAAAAGTACATTTCATTATGCAGCGGTACACTCACTTGTAGTTCATTTCTTCCAAAACACCAAAGAAGGTACGGTGGACGATGTCCTTGCAATTCAAGTTCCAATCGGATTGATTTTCATGTGATGTGTGTCAGATATTTATTTAAATACAAGCTGATTTATTCTCCAAATCAATTAAGCTAGCTTAAGCAATGGGAAAATATTTACAATTTCAATTCACTCTGGTTTGGGATAAAGAAAAAAGGTAATATAGCCACTGGCGTACGAAGGGGGGTGCTGGGTGGTCCACCCCTGGTGACAGCCGGGGTTTGGGGGGGGGAGTTGGGGGGGTGCCATTGGGAGAGTTGAAATACTAGTACGATGATATAACGATGGTTTTAATTGTAAGTGACATTACAATATTGTTGTTGTTTTGAGAAACCGCTATTGTAAATGTGCACTCACGACACGTCGGTCCTTTAGAGTAGTTATTTCCGTCATAAATGTTGAGAATAATCCCTTAATACCTTTTAGAAAGCTCAAAAGTTGTCGAGCACAACAAAGGCTTTTGATGGAAGGTTTTCTCATCGAGTGGAGATAAGATTCTTCAGTGATAATTATGATATACAATGATTTCAAAATTTGAGCATACAAAATTAAGTTTATAAATTATAAGAATACTATTGATATTATAACTAGTAATTTACAAGATTTTTTAAAAAAGGTAGATCTGAGAGAGAA
>CM068965.1:25980891-25996413 GCA_035128595.1 Eptatretus atami | reverse complement strand
CTGTGCATGAGGAAGAGCAAGTTTCTTTGAAAGAATTCTCAGGACGAGTTGATGTCAGAGAAAGTAGAGATGGGAGACCAGTCGAGAAGTTTGATAGTTGCTTGAAGACCCTGCCAGTCGGCCTGAGTGAAATGCCAGACTTGACGGCGCTGAAGTGGTTCTCTAATAACAGCCACAAATATGTCTACTTTGACAAGCACGTGGTCAGATGAACTGATTGGAGCAGAGGAAGAACAGCAGATATTTTCAGGGAAATTGGTCAAAATCAGATCCAGAAGCGATGGAGTATGCTTGGTTGAGATCCGGGTCAGGAAGTTGACAGATTGTGTCAGTCCCAATGAGTTGCAGAAGTCTTTTGCTGAAGAGCCATGTCAGGTGAGAGAGGTACCCACAACCACCCAACTGTTATGATGACAATTGAAGTCACCACATATGAGGAAGAGAGAGTTGGGATGAGAGGATCGAAGTTGGTCCATGTTTTTGGAGAACGAGATGTAAATGGAGTCATCACTGTTTGGTGGACGGTACAACACACATATAAACATGAGGTGGGAGTGGAGGGGAAGCCGCAGCCAGAGGTATTCCTGGGGGTGTGGGGGAGTGAGGGCAGTGCATGGAGAGTGAGGAATGGAGTCTTTGATGAAGAGAGCAACGCCTCCACAAGGACGAAGCTCAGGTCTGTCATACCGGAGGAGGGAGTAACCAGGGAGAGATACTAGGGAGTCAGAGACGTCTTGAGGAGGAAAGTTTCTGTGAGGCAGATTATGTCTGGTTTGTCAGTGGCAACTGTATGGAAAGATCTGTAAGGTTTGAGCGAAGGCCCCGATGTTTGAGGTCCACACTGTTAAAGAAGAGAGGGGAGGAGGCTTGGTGCAGGGGAGGGGAGAGTAGGACGAGGAGGAGGGAGGGAGGTAAGGAGTGTGATTGAAAGAGTGTGGGGGATTGCAGAAGAGCTTGTGAGAGGCCGGATGAGGAGGAGAAAAGGCTCAGTGATGGGGTGAGGTACAGTGGGGAGTTTAAGAGAGGGCAGAGGGCAAGATGAAGATTGCAGGAGGTGAAGTGATGAGATGGAAGAAAAGGGTAGGGAAAGAGGCAGCTTTGTGGATGTGAGGGGGGGCAACTTTGAGAAGGGGAGTGAGGGGGATTGGAGGGAGAAGGTGAGAGGGAGAGTTGAGGGAGAGGGTGAGTTTTGAGAAAAGTGAGAGGAAGCTTGGAGGGAAGAGTGTGAGGTTACTTTGAGAAGGAGGGTGAGAGGGAGGGATGATAAGAGCAGGCACGCCAAGGTGCAGAGGGCGATGGAAGAGGTGGGGAGAGGGAAGTATGAGACTTGGTGGTGGTATGGTGAAGGAGGAGGTACAAGATTTGAGGGTTGGGAAGAGGGACAGGTGTGATGAGACGAAAGGAGCATGTTGATGGTATTGAGGAATGTACGATTGAGAGGAGATATCTGTTAGGTTAGAATGGAGCCCACAGATGTTAGAACACCACACACTTTGGGACAACAGAGGTGAAGCTGAAACTGAAGCAGAAGACAGTGAAGAGGTGTTAGGTGCTAAGAGCGGAGGCAGGATGAGGGGCAAGATGGGAGGGGTAATGAGAGGGTTAACAGGTGAGGGGTTAGGAGGAGGTAGATTTAAGTAGGTGGTGTGAATTGTCACTGAAGTTGAAAAAAGGACGGTTGATGGAACACGAACATGCATTGTAAAGTGGGATTTTAAAAATGTTTAAGTCAGAGATGCGATTTAAGACATTACGTGAGGGATGTAATAAAGGAGAATTAAGAGAATGGAGAAAAGAAACTTTGTAACAAGTGGGACTTTTGAGACACGAGACGAAGGAAAGGTCGAATTGAAAACAGTCTTTTGAAGAACAACAAGAGTCGTGAATTATGATGCAATAAAGAGAACCACACGTGGGAAAGAGGAAGTTGAAACATTTTAAGAGACCATTTTTTTTTGTTTTGTTGATAAAGATTGCTTGACATTAGGTAAAGGAATGGTTGAAGAAAAATGGTGATGGTGTTTGGTGAATTTGGATCGGTAAACACAGAAGGAAGCTGGTAGGTCGACGAAAGTAACAGGAAGAAGAAGAGGGGGTAGAGAAGCGCATGGTTATGGGAGGTGTAGGCCTAAGGTTAGAAGTGAAAACATGTAAAGAAAAAAAACATGTTTTTTTTGATTGATTTTTAAAAAAAAATAGGTAAGATTGGGTAAAGGAAAGGTTGAAGAAAAAAATCGTGAAGTTATATTGTGATTGTGGGTCGGCTGAAATAGAAGGAACATGGTAGGTCGGCAAAGGAGGAGGAGGAAGAATAGTAGGTACAGGAAGTCACGTGGTTATGTGGGGAATCAGGTGAGGAGGGCAAAAGGGGGGTTTTTTGTTTATGTCCGGTTTATCGTTTGCGGCCTGAATTGAGAGATCTGTCATGTTGGAGCAATGATCAGATGTTTGAGGTTCACAGTTAAATATTGGGGGGATGAGGCAGAGGCATTATGATGTTGCAGGATTTGGGGGGTGGGAGGCCTCTTCCACATAACAGTATGTATGTAGGTACTGCTGTGAGGCTGATACAGGTGAATTCGAGAGAGGGGGATACTGCCATCTGTACAACATCAGAAATATCTGCGTCAGGGTTGTGCCATTCCCCTGAATCTATTCAACGTTTTATTCACTAAGGTCATGACACAGGCATCATCTGAAGCTCCAGTAGGTGTTGCGTTGCAGTTTAAGATCAATGCGATGCTCCCACAAGTCACTCAGTTTGTTGGTCAAGGTCCTGCAGTTTGTTGATTATGCTGCTCCGGTTGCAGACAGTGAGGCTGAGCTGCAGTAGATCATTGACAGGCTGACTAACATTGTAAGCTTGGTGACTTACCCTCTGAAACTACCAAAATCAAGAATTGCTGCTCACCTTCACTCTTTCATTCCACTTTTTTTCCCCACCTCTGGGACAATCTCCCACACTCTCTTCAATCCCATTCTTCCCTCTAGGTCTTCAAAACAGCTGTTCACCACCACTTCTTATATTCCCCCATCCAAAACCATGATCTTTTCTACCCCCGTTAATCCACCTCCTTCAAATTCCCACCTTCCTTCCCAAAAGTTCCCTGTCGTGTTAGGTCCTGAAAGTCCCTGGAGTATCCATCTTGTATACCCCGTGTTCCCCACCCCCATCCCTCTCCCTTCCACAGATCTCCTAATGTCTCCACTGTTTTGTCCTTCCCTCTCCCACCCATCTTGTCTCTTGTCCCCCTTGTTGTGCATTGTGTGTTGGCGCTCATATTAGCCTCGACAATGAATACAAATAAAAAAGAATACAACAAACCAAGATCATGTGTCAACCTTATCCTAACGGCCTTCCTCTGACATCACTTATGTTTTCAGGGGGCAATGACAGACTGAAAGTAGTGGGAATTAAAGTGCCAGTGTTTGGGCAGTACCCTCTCACAATTCTTGTCACTGGATGATGACATTAATCATCAGATCTCAAGAGCCTCCTGTACCTTTGGGATAACATCGTGAAGAGTTTGGAAGAGCAGGCACCAAGTTTGTGAATATTTTTGTTGAAAGTTTTTTTTTTTTTCACGAGAAAAGAAATTGTTTCGATTTCTTTTTCCTATATCACTATTCTTCTACTTCTTTGATGACCCAGGTTATTCCTATCTTCTTGTGGGTTTCGCTGGAAAATGTTTTAGAGAAAATCTTTCACTAACTGGCTGGTCAGGCTTGACGTTTTCAGGAATTAGTCATTTGTTTAGGGTGGTGGCAAAAACTCAACCACTCTTCGTAAATTACATTGTGGTGGAATCTTTACCCTCCACTCGTGACCAGTTCTTGCAGAGGGTTCTCCGTCTTAACGTCCTTCTGATGGACGCTGCAGTGAAACACCGGGGTGAGAGTTCATAGCTGGGTCGGAATTCAAACCTGGGTTAGACAGCTATAAGGCAAGTCCGCATACCTCTGGTCTAGTCTGTCTATCTGCTACCTTTCCTCTATTATCATTTTATTTCTTATATTTTGTATCTCGTAACTGTTTTAAATAATTTCTTAATGTGCAGAAAATTTCTCCAGACTTTGTGGAGGGGAGGCAGGATAGCTCAGTTGATAGCCTGCTCCCAGTGTAGCTGTTTCATCTGGGTTTGATCCCTCATAGACTCATGTAACTTTCGTTAGGATGCAGTGACAGCAGGTTGCAGCTTCCTCTTGAAGCATGCTGTTCTTATTGGCTGCATTTCGGATGTCGATGTTCAAGATCCTATTGCATCTATCGAAAAGAGTCGGCCATTGTGTGCTAACTTAGGCAAAGTTCAGCATAACTTTAACATTAGCATCTCTTACTGAAGGTGAGAGTGCTGCACAGTAAAGGCACAGGAAAGGTGGGCCAAATGGCTTCCTTTTTCCATCAGCGTTTCCTTGTGCAGTGTTTATAAGCTCCTTCACAAACTTTTATAGACTTTCCCACCTGGGTTGTAAACCTGAACTGTTAGGGAGAGGGTTATTCCCGAATCGTTATAACAATTGTTAATACGAGTATTCATTCAAGCCAAAAAGTAAAATTGATATCATTTTTCAGTGCTGACCTATTATGATTTGTCATGTTATGGCAACCAAACCTTCATACGTTATACGTTGTGCATGGATATCAAGAGCGCACATTAGTTCAGAGATGCGCATCCACAGCCATGAGATTTACCTGAACCTTCATAAACAGGTTGACGAGTCACGAACGCTTGGCTATGGAGAGTTCAAGTTCTTATGGGATAAGATCAAGAAATTGGTGGTAAGTATGACCTCTGCATAGTGGCCAATGTAGGACACACCGCTGGTCTTTCATTTGCAATTTCCAACTGTTTTTATTGATTGGTGGTTCTGTGCTTTTTATCCACAATGTTTGTTCTTGTGAAAGTTACACTTTTACACACTTTATGGAGAACAGCAGTTGAGGTGTGTGATTGTTGAGTATTGTATTATTGTATGAACATTCACAATTCGAATGGACAATCATTTCACAAAATTACTCACTGGTATACAGGTGATGATCTTCCATTATACAGGAATCAATCACTGGTATACAGGTGATGATCTTCCATTATACAGGAATCAATCACTGGTATACAGGTGATGATCTTCCATACACAGGAATCAATCACTGGTATACAGGTGATGATCTTCCATTATACAGGAATCAATCACTGGTATACAGGTGATGATCTTCCATTATACAGGATCAATCACTGGTATACAGGTGATGATCTTCCATTATACAGGAATCAATCACTGGTATACAGGTGATGATCTTCCATTATACAGGAATCAATCACTGGTATACAGGTGATGATCTTCCATTATACAGGAATCAATCACTGGTATACAGGTGATGATCTTCCATTATACAGGAATCAATCACTGGTATACAGGTGATGATCTTCATTACACAGGAATCAATCACTGGTATACAGGTGATGATCTTCCATTACACAGGAATCAATCATGGTATACAGGTGGGATCTTCCATTACACAGGAATCAATCACTGGTATACAGGTGATGATCTTCCATTAACAGGAATCAATCACTGGTATACAGGTGATGATCTTCCATTACACAGACTCAATCACTGGTATACAGGTGATTATCTTCCATTACACAGGAATCAATCACTGGTATACAGGTGATGATCTTCCATTACACAGGAATCAATCACTGGTATACAGTGATGATCTCCATTACACAGGCATCAATCACTGTATTACAGGTGATGATCTTCATTACACAGGAATCAATCACTGGTACACAGGTGATGATCTTCCATTACACAGGAATCAATCACTGGTATACAGGTGATGATCTTCCATTATAGAGAATCAATCACTGGTATACAGGTGATGATCTTCCATTATACAGGAATCAATCACTGGTATACAGGTGATGATCTTCCATTACACAGGAATCAATCACTGGTATACAGGTGATGATCTTCCATTACACAGGAATCAATCACTGGTATACAGGTGATGATTTCCATTACACAGGATCATTCACTGGTATGCAGGTGATGATCTTCCATTACACAGGAATCAATCACTGGTATACAGGTGATGATCTTCCATTACACAGGAATCATTCACTGGTATGCAGGTGATGATCTTCCATTACACAGGAATCAATCACTGGTATACAGGTGATGATCTTCCATTATACAGGAATCAATCACTAGTACACAGGTGATGATCTTCCATTATACAGGAATCAATCACTGTACACAGGTGATGATCTTCCATTACACAGGAATCAATCACTGGTATACAGGTGATGATCTTCCATTATACAGGAATCAATCACTGGTATACAGGTGATGATCTTCCATTATACAGGAATGAATCACTGGTATACAGGTGATGATCTTCCATTATACAGGAATCAATCACTGGTATACAGGTGATGATCTTACATTACACAGGAATCAATCACTGGTATACAGGTGATGATCTTCCATTATACAGGAATGAATCACTGATACAGGTGATGATCTTCCATTATACAGGAATCAATCACTGGTATACAGGTGATGATCTTCCATTACACAGAATCAATCACTGGTATACAGGTGATGATCTTCATTATACAGGAATCAATCACTGGTATACAGGTGATGATCTTCCATTACACAGGAATCAATCACTGTATACAGGTGATGATCTTCCATTACACAGGAATGATCACTGTATACAGGTGATGATCTTCCATATACAGGAATCAATCACTGGTATACAGGTGATGATCTTACATTACACAGGAATCAATCACTGGTATACAGGTGATGATGTTCCATTACACAGGAATGAATCACTGGTATACAGGTGATGATCTTCCATATACAGGAATCAATCACTGTTATACAGGTGATGATCTTGCATGACGCAGAATCAATCACAAGTTATACAAGTGATGATCTTCCATACACAGAATCAATCACAAGTATACAGGTGATGATCTTCCATTACACAGGAATCAATCACTGGTTACAGGTGATGATCTTCCATTATACAGGAATCAATCACTGGTATACAGGTGATGATCTTCCATTACACAGGAATCAATCACTGGTATACAGGTGATGATATTCCATTACACAGGAATGAATCACTGGTATACAGGTGATGATCTTCCATTACACAGGAATCAATCACTGGTATACAGGTGATGATCTTCCATTATACAGGAATCAATCACTGGTATACAGGTGATGATCTTCCATTACACAGGAATCAATCACTGGTATACAGGTGATGATCTTACATTACACAGGAATCAATCACTGGTATACAGGTGATGATCTTCCATTACACAGGAATGAATCACTGGTATACAGGTGATATCTTCCATTATACAGAATCAACACTCGTATACAGGTGATGATCTTCTTCATTATACAGAATCAATCACTGGTTACAGGTGATGATCTTGCATGACGCAAAATCAATCACAAGTTACAGGTGATGATCTCCATTACACAGAATCAATCACAAGTATACAGGTGATGATCTTCCATTACACGAATCAATCACTGAATACAGGTGAAGATACTGTATATATATACTGGTATACTGATACCATCACTGGTATACAGGTGATGATCTTCCATTACACAGGAATCAATCACTGGTATACAGGTGATGATCTTCCATTACACAGGAATCAATCACTGGTATACAGGATGATCTTCCATTATACAGGAATCAATCACTGGTATACAGGTGATGATCTTCCATTACACAGGAATCAATCACTGGTATACAGGTGATGATCTTCCATTACACAGGAATCAATCACTGGTATACAGGTGATGATATTCCATTACACAGGAATGAATCACTGGTATACAGGTGATGATCTTCCATTACACAGGAATCAATCACTGGTATACAGGTGATGATCTTCCATTACACAGGAATCAATCACTGGTATACAGGTGATGATCTTCCATTACACAGGAATCAATCACTGGTATACAGGTGATGATCTTACATTACACAGGAATCAATCACTGGTATACAGGTGATGATCTTCCATTACACAAGAATAATCACTGGTATACAGGTGATGATCTTCCATTATACAGGAATCAATCACTGGTATACAGGTGATGATCTTGCATACCGCAAATCAATCACAAGTATACAGGTGATGATCTTCCATTATACAGGAATCAATCACTGGTATACAGGTGATGATCTTCCATTACACAGGAATCAATCACTGGTATACAGGTGATGATCTTCATTACACAGGAATCAATCACTGGTATACAGGTGATGATCTTCCATTACACAGGATCTCACTGGTATACAGGTGATGATCTTCCATTATACAGGAATCAATCACTGGTATACAGGTGATGATCTTCCATTACACAGGAATCAATCACTGGTATACAGGTGATGATCTTCCATTACACAGGAATCAATCACTGGTATACAGGTGATGATCTTCATTACAGGAACAATCACTGGTATACAGGTGATGATCTTCATTACACAGGAAACAATCACTGGTATACAGGTGATGATCTTCCATTACACAGGAAACAATCACTGGTATACAGGTGATGATCTTCCATTACACAGGAAACAATCACTGGTATACAGGTGATGATCTTCCATTACACAGGAAACAATCACTGGTATACAGGTGATGATCTTCCATTACACAGGAATCAATCACTGGTATACAGGTGTGATCTTCCATTACACAGAATCAATCACTGGTATACAGGTGATGATCTTCCATTACACAGGAATCAATCACTGGTATACAGGTGATGATTTCCATTACACAGGAATGATCACTGGTATACAGGTGATGATCTTCCATTACACAGGAATCAATCACTGGTATACAGGTGATGATCTTCCATTACACAGAATCAATCACTGTATACAGGTGATGATCTTCCATTACACAGGAATCAATCACTGGTATACAGGTGATGATCTTACCATTACACAGGATCAATCACTGTATACAGGTGATGATCTTCCATTACACAGGAATGATCACTGGTTACAGTGATGATCTTCCATTATACAGGAATCAATCACTGGTATACAGGTGATGATCTTGCATGACGCAAATCAATCACAATTATACAGGTGATGATCTTCCATTATACAGGAATCAATCACTGGTATACAGGTGATGATCTTCCATTACACAGGAATCAATCACTGGTATACAGGTGATGATCTTCCATTACACAGGAATCAATCACTGGTATTACAGGTGATGATCTTACATTACACAGGAATCAATCACTGGTATACAGGTGATGATCTTTCCATTACACAGGAATCAATCACTGTATACAGGTGATGATCTTCCATTATACAGGAATCAATCACTGGTATACAGGTGATGATCTTGCATGACGCAAATCATCACAAGTATACAGGTGATGATCTCCATTACCAGAATCAATCACAAGTATACAGGTGATGATCTTCCATTACACAGAATCAATCACTGATATCAGGTGATGATACTGTATATATATATATTACTGGCTACTACTGATATACCATCACTGGTATACAGGTGATGATCTTCCATTACACAGGAATCAATCACTGGATACAGGTGATGATCTCCATTATACAGGAATCAATCATGGTATACAGGTGATGATTTCCATTACACAGGAATCAATCACTGGTATACAGGTGATGATCTTCCATTACACAGGACAATCACTGGTATACAGGTGATGATCTTCCATTACACAGGAATCAATCACTGGTATACAGGTGATGATTCCATTACACAGGAAACAATCACTGGGTATACAGGTGATGGATCTCCATTTACACAGGAAACAATCACTGGTATACAGGTGATGATCTTCCATTACACAGGAAACAATCACTGGTATACAGGTGATGATCTTCCATGTGCAGAGCGTTGGTGCTGCCTAAGCAATCTCCTTGGCTATTGGGAACAATCATGGACAGGTCGCCACCCCGACACAGGATACCAGCAAGCTGGCATTCATTTTTGCCAACCTCGGAAGGATGACAGGCAGAGTCAACCCCACCTGGTATTAATTCAACAGCGAAGTGGGATTTGAACTCGGGATCCTCGGATCCCAAGCCCACCACACTAACCATTAAGCCAACACCAGGTGTACAGCATCATACATGACGATCTGAAACTGTATCCATACAAGATACAGTTGCTGCAGCGTCAGACCGAAATAAATAAGAGGGAGAGGTTCAAATTTTGTACCGCCATTGCCCAGCGGATCGAAGAAGACCGGAATTTTCGAGATAACATCTTAGTTAATGATGAAGCCCACTTCGATCTCAGTGGCCAAATGAACAAACAGAACAAGTGATTTTGGACAGAACATAAAACGCAAGAACATATGGAACAACCAGTTTCTGGAACGAAAGTAATGGTTTGGTGTGCTATTGGACATAGCGGTATATAATAGGACCTTTCTTCTTTGAGAATGAGGCCGGACAATCACATTTGACATACAGTAGATAGATACATGGACATGCTGCAGAGAAGATTCCTTCTTCTTTGAGAAGGAAGCAAGACATCACTATGAATTCAGTCATTTACTAGCAAGATGGTGCACCACTGCACACGTCTAATGCTGCTTTGGAGTTTTTGAGGCGACGTTTCCTGAGTGATCCACTCATTTCTCAACGGACAGACAACCCATGGCCTCCCTACTCACCGGATCTGTCTCCTCCCGATTACTACTTATGGTGGTCCCTCAAAGCTCAAGTCTCCAAAGCAACCCACGTACACTGCAGGAGTTACGATATAATATCAGAAAAAAAAGATGAGACACGTACCAGCTGCAGTTCTCAGCCCAGTCATTGAGAACTTCAATGTCCGTGTGGCAGCTGTCATTCTGAGACGCGGTGCTTGGATTGAGCACTTCATCAACGACTAATGATATCACTCCTTATTGCTTGTTCAAACATTTTTTTTGCTATAATAAAGAAAAATTGAACATCCTGTGTATTATTTGACAAAAACAAACAAAATCGACCAAAAAAAAAAAAATTGTAAGTTAAATAAAAAGTTGCACATCATTTTGGACCACCAATATGTCCAAACTCCTCCATGAGCCTCAGGTCAGTGTCGAATACAAAAAACACACACTCGCATTGTGATGGTTTTAAAAGTGATTTGTTGAAGAGTGAAATAGTCTTTGATAAATGTATAAATAAATAAATAAAAAGCAGGAATTGGAAATGGGATTAAACAAATGCAGATAGATGAATGAAGGATGTGGTTTTATTAAGAGCTTTTGATTATATTATCTCTCCAAAGGCAGTCTACAAAAAACATGATGTGGATAAAAGTGGGACGATTGACTCCATGGAACTTCGAAATGCTACTGGAGATGCCGGTGAGGACTTAACGGATATGACTCTTATTGTGTTTCCAAGCCAACGGGTGGGAATCCTATTGTTCTTGTTGGGATTATTATTCTCGTATGGATAAATCATGGGTCGGTCAACGTCGTCTCGATCCACATGACAAGGTTATTGGTTGGGTGTGAAATGGATGGTTGTAAGGTGCAAGTAGATGATGAAAGAATAGAGAGTGATCACAAACTAATGAAAGTGTATCGCAAAGGTCCTCTTCTTATTCAAGATAATCAGTTGTTTCAATCTTGGCTTTTAATCTTCAGCAACCGAAGAAACCCTACAGCCCTTCCACTACCTCGTCCTGATCTGCAACTCACCCTCCTTGGTTGATGGTTTTAAAAACCCTTGATGAAAATAAAACTTGGTTAGCATTTGCAGTTTGTACTCTCCACCACAATGAGTTAATGGTCCAAGACAAAATCCTCAGAGACTAGACCACAGCCCATCGTGTGTTATTGTGTGCAGGGTTCCAGCTAAATAACCGCCTGCTTGACCTCATCATAGCTCGTTACGCTGACGATAAGCTCCAGGTGGACCTGGATGACTTTATCACCAGCCTTATTCGCCTCGAAGTGATGTTTCGTGAGTCATACCTTCTGCATCAGTGTTCCTCAGAAATATGATTGATCTTTCTAAAGATTGAGGTGCTGCTTGTGCTGCTTGTGATATTTTATGACCTACCCTTCTCTCATCTCCACACTTTCCTCCTTTTTTAATGTTTGCTTGTTTTGTTTTGTTGTTTAAAATATCTACCTGCTGTCACATTAATTATTGTATGTTTCCTGTGTTGTGAAATCTACAGGGGTCTTTCAGATATTGGACAACAAAGAGAAAACAGGATCCATCACCTTAAACTTGCAGCAGGTATTTGCCATTTCTGTACAGTATTATTCCATTTTATATGAGTATTAGTATGTCCCAGCTCTTTGTGGAAATTTCTCACAAAAAATACACAGGATTTGAAAGACTAATGGAATTTATTAAAAACCCATACTCACACACACATACAAAGCTTATTTGTTAAAATGCAGCCTGTGGCTGCTTGGCCGCATCATTTTCTGGGGGCATGGCTGTGCCACTGATGCAATGCCTCATTACCAGCATGCTGGTACTCATTTCACCGATCTCAGATCTCAGAAGGATGGCAGACTGAGTCAACCCACCTGGTGTTAATTCAATGGTTGACAGGGGCTTGAACTCAAGACCCTAAGATTTTAAACCAGCCACCCTAACCGTTAAGCCAACACCAGGCTTACATACAAAGCTAATCACAACAGATGAAGGGGATGTATTAGATGAAGAAGCCTTGCCAAAGCCAACAAGTAAAGTTTTCCGAGTGCTAGATCAAGCCCAAATTTCCATTGAAGTTTTGCAACCATACACATATGACATACCAAACTTCCTATGCCCCTCCTCCCCCATTTGTCACCCCCCCCCCATTCACCCTCTCAACTGATAATATAATTCTTTCTAACTTCTCAACTGAAGGCAAAACGAAAACAGCAGTGAGTGTTTTTAATTTGTACTGGTTACTGACATTGTCTCAACTGGGTCTTCATTGACAACTTAATCACCCAAATCCACAGCATGCAAGGAACTAGTTCCTTGTTGGTGCTACCTCGAGTTTCATCAACAAGGTTTGCAAACCAATGGGAAGATGCAAAATCTTGGTGGCCAACTTGCATGGAGTTCATTCATCGTCATCGTTCGTATGCAACACAAGGAAGTGGGGTAGCACAATTGGCTGAAAGCATGGCTTTGCTGCTGATGCAATACACTCTGCTGGTTAGGGCGGGAATTTTGTAATTTGCTCATGGTGCTGCCAATAGCTCACCTTCTCTTCGTGAAGGACACCGTGGGATCTTTAACATCCACCAACTAATGCCGGCAGACAGGACGCCAATTTAACTTCTATCCGAGGGACGACACACACACATTGATGAATCACCCTGCCTGTGAAACACTGGGATGACAGTCCATAGCTGGGTCGGGATTCAAACCCAGGCTAGACAGCTTTGAGGTTTGTGTGTGTACCTGTAGGCCATCCTGTCAGACCCTATGAGTTCATTCTTAATGGGTAGAGACATATCATGCTTCTCATGCAACATCTGCTCAAACTCTGGGATGTCTTCAGAGCATAATTTGATGAGTTTGAATAAATCTCCTTTGTCTGTATCTTTTCCAGGGATGGCAACCACACATGCTGTGTGGATGGGGGTATTGGGGGGGGGGGGGGGGGGAATCTTCTCTTGCAGCCATGCTAGCCATAATCATAGGCATCCAGGCCTGTGCAGCTTTTATTCATGATCCGAAGCATGCGGGGATGTTATTTGCTTAATTAACACTTGGGCACACTTGTGTGGAAGCCGTCGCTTTTTCGCCGTGACCCAGGTATTTCCATTTTTTTGTCCACTACCTGTAGGTATCTGAGAGAGGAGAGCTGTTGTAGAAACAGCTTCCTCTGTTTTTTTTTTGTTCTTTTTTCCTCTCTGCTATTGTGACAGTTGATCGTCAATACTCTCCTGCATGACAGTCTCTCACAAATTGAGTATTTTACAAACGAGCTGATTGATATACACTTCAAGGTAGCGTACCATGTTGCTACAGAATGATATTTTCTGTGCTTTCATCGGCATGTACAAAGGATAGTCCCCAAAATACATTGTACAACGATGTCATGAAAGATCAACGATCTGGTTGTCCCATCTACCTGGGTGTCCCATCTGTTTGTGGACGTTAAAGATCCCTCGGTGTCCATTGCAAAGAGTAGACGAGTTATCGCTGACACCCTGGCTAAGTTCCTAAATCCTGCTCTGAGCTACAGGAGCACTGCATTAGCGGCACAGCTGCGCCCCCAACAAATTATGCTACTCACAAGCACCTGTTGCATATGGAAAAGAAGAATAGGAAGAAAATTTAATTTCCTTTGAAACTTCACTTCGAGGCAGACCCCACCAACAAGCACATGGCTCATTGCCATACTAGGTCAACAACTTCACCATGGGTTCCAAACACAAGTATTGTAATTCTAATCTATCCCCAGAAGTATTGTGATTCCCAACTCCCTTGTTCCAACACCATAAAATACATATAGTCATATCCACAAACCAGGTAACCCGTCATGGATCTTGTCACTTTTAAACGGTTTCACTTTATCAACACTTTGTCATTGTCTGGCTCACAGTGGCTTTTGCTGACAATCTGCTGATCGAAAAGAGAGACGAGACGGAGGAGGCATCCTCACATGCGGGGAATTCTTGAAATCATCTCAGTGCAATGCCCTTGCTGTGGGGACACGAACCTGTGCGCATAAAGAAACGGAATTTTGCAGTAATTTCCTGGAGCTATGCTTGGTGATGGTGTAAGCTTATTGCCCTGTTTAGAAGATTAGTTTGCATGGAAAGTCACAAAAGTGATGCAATTCCGCAGCTCAGCAACACTTACTTTATTTGTGGGAATTCATGAGCAGGTTCTGTCATATATTGCTGTTTACATTAGATTTCAATAACCAAGAAATGTATTTGAAATAACTTTGCATGTTTGCTGGTTGTTGAAATTAACCTCGATTAAAATACCTCGTTAAGAGACTTGTGAACCCACGACTTGTTTTGGATTACCTAATCAGCTTTTGGCTTCCGTTGAGGACACACGACGTGGGAGGTTAACATTTGGTACACCATGCTTTGCTGTATCAACAGATTCAACAACCTATGACCTTAATCTATAAATTTAATTGTCGTTTACATGAGTTAGATTAGGTATGGGAACATGCACAGGAGCAGCACATCGCTGCGTCCACTTTCTGCTGGTACTCCAGGGGCCTCTGTCTGGACATCCCCCAGGCAGGTGCCTGGCCCATCCCCATCTCCTTGAGATGCTAATCAACCTGCTGCAACCACAAGGCACTTGGTTGGCCCATTGACCTCCTCCACTCACGAGGCTCCCTCACAGAGAGAATCTGGTAAGCAGGATCAGCATCAGGAAATCGAGCCACATGTCCACACAACTGCAGCTGACACTCACGGACTATGCAGGTAACAAATCTAATTTGAGTCTCTCTCAGCAACCACTCGTTG
>CM068965.1:25946786-25956954 GCA_035128595.1 Eptatretus atami | reverse complement strand
AAAAAAAAAAGAAGAGAAATGGGCGTGTCAGTGTGTGTGTGTGTGTGTGTCTCTATAACTCCTAAACCATAAAACTGAGGCGCCTGAAATTTTGCATACACACTAAGAAATCTCCAAGAAGTGCAAGAGTGAAACTGGTGCAAGTGTGTTTGGGTTAATTAAAAAGACAGCCCTTTTGAATATTGTTACGGATCTGGAAAATCATTGCATTCACATACAGGTTCCAAAAGTCAAGTTATCCCCGTTAAGTACTGTGTAGTCAGATCCTTTCCTTTTGTCTGTGGGAGTGGGAGAATCAAAAACGTGCGTTTGCGACTTCTGTTAGTTAGGTTATTAAAATCTTTACATCAAACAACTAACCAAGCCATCTGCATGCCCTAGGCCGTTCACGATCACGCGGCCAACCGGTCTGCACGCACCAAAACGTACTTTGCAAGTTGATACTGTTTACATCGTCGGGAGTGTGAGCGCAGCATGGAGGACTGACTGGGTTTCCCGGGAGGCGGCCGTTGCAGCGTTATACTGTTACTCAATCAAGTTTGATCCCGGCGTGGAAAGAGCGGTTGGGGTCCCCAGCAGGGGCCGAGGCTCGCCCTGGAAAGGTGGGCCGCATGACCCTGTCCAATGAAGGGGCGGACAGCGAGGCGTTTTTTGCCCAAGAGCCCTCCCCCCGTGGTGGAGGATATATCTCCGAAGACTCTCTGAGTAAGGAGGAGTTTTTTAAGGTGGTTGGGTGAAGAGGTTTTCACGGTAGGCTGTGAGTAGTCTGGTTCGTTCTTCACGGGCTGTTACGGGGAGAGGAGTTGTGTGGACCCCGACTATCTCGCCACGACGAGCTCCTGCCACGAACCAGCGAGTCCCAACGTAGCGACTGGACCAAACCGACGCCCTTTGGCAGGTGCCGCACTATAGAAGCATGCTTTCCCTCCGACGACCAGGTACGCCACCGAACTCTGAACCCCCAGCTTGTCCTCTCTTACACACGGCTGCGAGGGTCAATAAAGACTCTGGGGTTCTTTTCTTTTTTGTGTGTGTGTCTCGTGTGGGCCCGTCCTTTAAGTAGAACTGAGTAAGTGTTTTTAGCTTACCTGTAAATATTCCCTGCTTGCTATTCACGCCAAGTCTTGGCCTTTGTCTTATATTTTACTATTAATAAATTTAATTAGAATGTTCCCAGTCCATTCTGTCCCTTCTTAGTGAAAGAAGAACTCTTTTGTTTCAGTTGCAATATTTTATTGAAACAATGATAATGGCCAAATTTTATTCTGCAACTAAAGGAAAAAGACATATTAGTCTGATTAAACTTTTCACATGATATGGTACACAGGAAAATGCCATGAACTAACAATGAAGATCTCATAATCGGCATTGTGCCATATTTTGACATTACTATTGGCGATATACAATGCACTATGAATAATAATACAACCAACGAATAAAAAAAAATGTCAACTGATAATTGAAATGAAATAATAAAGACAAATGCAGCAGACACTAGGACATAGGGCAATGACAATGCACTCTTCACTTCATTGGTCAGCAATGGGCCGGGTCTGAGTATAAGTGGGGGTTTCAATCCCCGGTAAATCGGTCTATCATACGGGCCGGCATGGCTTTGGCAGTTTCCGCTCGGCTGCACCCGAACCGGAGTTGGTAGTACGGTAGTTGGGAACTCTACTGCAGTCGGTTAAAGTGTGACCCCGGGTTCGAGCAAGACATGCCGAGGGCGTGGTTTCCCCCGGTAGTCGAAATCACGTAGTTAATTAGGTAAATTGGTTTTAGACAACAGACCCCTACGCTAACGCGGTCGAGATATTGCGTCCATGGTCGGTTCAGCGACCCACGCAGCTCACGGAATTATTTTGGAGCCGACGGCCTACACTCCCGAGGGAGACTGTTGGGAGACGGCGTAACCTCGCCCCCCAACCTAGTGGTGTTCTCGCCACCCGACCCCCAGATATAATCAATGGCCATATTTAATTATATCCTATCATCAGACGATCCTCCGGCCACCTCGCTGTTTGGGGTCTAAGGCGTTTCCTTGGGTTACCGTTCGCTGGGGTCTGTCCGCCATGTTTTTTTGGCCCTGTCAACCTCAGCCTTGACTTGGAACAGGCCTGCAATGATTTAACGATAAAGTTTATTTTTCACTTTCCTCAATTAATGCCTGATCATACATCAACTTACAAAATCGCTGTAACATATCACTTTGTAAGTACTATAATTTTTCAAATGAGGAACTATGAGGCGATTTCCATGCATTTATATGATATTAAATTTTCCCACGATCTACTCTCAACCGACTTATTAAAGGTATATCATCGAAATATTATTTCGTTTTGAGGATGGATGTCGTCCAGACGAAAGAAGTGTCGAAATCTATTGTGAAATCTGATAATTTAAAAAATACCGGGGAGTCTTATAACTAAGCTCGATAAACCTATTTTACTTTGCAAAGCAAGGCTATGTTCCTCTCCAGATACACAAAAAATGCTGAAATTTCCAAAGCAAAAACTTATCATTTTCTATTGTTCCGGAATTATATTGAGTGAACAGAATTAACCGAGCTTCAATTAAGCTATATGATTTATGCATTCACTGCAAGAACCTCACGCCCTGTCCCCCTGAGGAAAACTGCTAATTTCCAACAGATCTGCCAAATATGTGTCTATATTTTGGATGTTTCACGATGCACTCTACAAGTGGATAAAGCAAATCATGGTTAAAAAAAATAGCCAAAATGGACGTTAAAAAAAAAAGTTATCACGTTTGATGCGGACAGGCGAACAATGTAACCACATGACGTGTGTACAGACGAGCAGGCAAAATGGCGGATTTTTATGCACAGGTTTATTTCAACGCGCGATTGAACTTTGCGATATCCCTCCAGGGTTGTTCTGCATTAAGCTGAACTCTTTTTGTGGCATAAAGCCATTTTATATTCATAAACTGCTGTGTGCACGGTGAAGATGGGCTTTAAATGTTAAAGGGATCCTTATGGAAATGCAGTGACAGCCTGGCAACCATTTTAATTGAAGTGCTTGCATGAGTGCTTAAGCCACTTGCCAAGCGCCCATTGTTGATTGCAGTAACCCCAGCTGAGCGCTAATCGTCTCTAAGCGAATCGTTCACTCCTGCGGATGCTTTTGCTGCGCCAAGATAATTCAGAACGAGTGGTTCTGCTCCGTCATGCCCTGAGCGAGTGGTTCGTGGCTCAGTCCACCCTGAGCGAGTGCTTCGTCTCCGTCACCCTGAGCGAAGTGCTTCGTGCTCCGTCACCCTGAGCGAGGCTCGTGCTCGTACCTCTGAGCGAGTGCTTCGTGCTCCGTCACCCTGAGCGAGTGCTTCAAGCTGCTTCCGCACCCTGAGCGAGTGCTTCGTGCTCCGCACCCTGAGCGAGTGCTTCGTGCTCCGTCACCCTGAGCGAGTGCTTCGTGCTCCGGTCACCCTGAGCGAGTGCTTCGTGCTCCGTCACCCTGAGCGAGTGCTTCGTGCTCCGTCACCTCTGAGCGAGTGCTCGTGCTCCGTCCACTGAGACGAGTGCTTCCAGTGCTCCGTCACCCTGAGCGAGTTGGTTTCGTGGCTCCGTCATCCTGAGGGAGTGTTCGTGCTCCGTCATAACTGAAGCGAGTGTTCGTGCTCGTCAAGCCCTGAGCGAGGTGCTTCGTGGCTCCGTCAACCCTGAGCGAGTGCTCGCACCGCTGAAGCGAGTGCTTTCGTGCTCCGTCACCCCTGAGCGAGTGCTTCGTCACCCGAGCGAGTGGCTTCCGTGCCTCCGTCACCCTGGAAGCGAGTGCTTCGGCTCCGTCACCCTGAGCGAAGTGCTTCGTGCTCCGTCACCACCTGAGCGAGTGGTTCGTGCTCCGTCATCCTGAGCGAGTGCCTCGTGCTCCGTCAACCTGCGAGTGCTTTCGTCACCCGAGCGAGTGCTTCGTGCTCGTCACCCTGAGCGAGTGCTTCGTGCTCCGTCACCCTGAGGCGAGTGCTTCGTGACTCCGTCACCACTGAGCGAGTGCTTCGTGCTCCGTCACCCTGAGCGAGATCGCTTCGTGCTCCGTCACCGCTGAGCGAGTGCTTCGTGCTCCGTCACTCGAGCCGAGGTTTTTGGCCCCCCCCCTTTCGTTGGGGAGCCCTCCGTCACCCTGAGGCGAGTGCTTCGTGCTCCCGTCACCCTGACGATGCTTCCGTGCTCCGTCACCCTGAGAGAGTGCTTCGTGCTCCGTCACCACTAGCGAGTGCTTCCGTGCTGCTCCGTCACCCTGAGCGAGTTGCTTCGTGCTCGTCACCCTGAATGAGTGCTCGTGCTCCGTTCACCCTGAAGCGAGTGGCTTCGTGCTCCGTCACCCTGAGCGAGTGCTTCGTGCTCCCGTCACCTGAGCGAGTGCTTCGTGCTCCCGTCACCCCTGAGCGAGTGCTTCGTGCTCCGTCAACCTCTGAGCGATGTCTTCGTGCCCGTTCACCCTGAGCGAGGCTTCGTGCTCAGTCACCCTGAGCGGTGCTTCGTGCTCAGTCACCCTGGAGCGAGTGCTTCGTGCTCCCGTCACCTGAGCGAGTGCTTCGTAGCGTCCGTCACCTGAGCGAGTGCTCGTGCTCCGTCACCCTGAGGGATGTGCTTCGTGCCCGTCAAACCCTGAGCGAGTGCTTCCGTGCTCCGTCCACCCTGCAGAGAGTGCCTTTCGTGCTCGTCACCCTGAGCGAGTGCTTTCGTGCTCAGTACCCTGAGCGATTGCTCGTGCTTCCGTCACCCTGAGCGAAGTGCTTCGTGCTCAGTCACCCTGAACGAGTGCTTCGTGCTCCGTCACCCTGAGACGAGTGCTTCGTGCTCCCCGTCACCCTGATGCGTTTAGTGCTTCGTGCTCCGTCACCCATGAGCGAGTGCTTTCGTGCTCCGTCACCCTGACGAAGTGCTTCGTGCTCCGTCACCACTGAGACGAGTGCTTTCGTGTCCGTCACCCTGAGCAGTGGCTTCGTGCTCCGTCACCCCTTGAAGCGAAGTGCTTCGTGCTCCGTCAACCCTGAGCGAGTGCTATTCGTGCTCCCGTCCCACTGAGCGAGTGCTTCGTGCTCCGTCACCCTGCAGCGAGTGCTTCGTGCTTACCGTCACCCTGAGCGAGTGGCTTCGTGCCCGTCACCCTTGAGCCGAGTGGTTCTCTAAAATAACACCCAATTTCCGAGCCATTTTGGCAGCATTCACGTGTTTTCTAAATTAAACGAAGCACATTTTTTCCACCCGCCCACACACAGCTGATTAATAAAGACTAGCACAAACCCACATTCTGCGCGAAGTTTCGAAAAGTGAGGGTTCGTTAGGAACATCAATATATCCAGTGTTCACAATGTATTTATCGCATTTATTTATATAACAATGTTTCTGTTACATTTTTTTGTGTGAAATTCACCTCCTGAGGTAAGTCAGCATGTGCAGAAGAGCGTTTTACATTGCAGAATGCTGTTTTTCTCGGAAGTGGCATTACACGTCTCGAGCGGTGATGGTCTGTCGACGACAGACGTAAATGACGTCAGCGAATGACCGAATGATTCATGACTTGTCATTATAAACGCCTCTCACTCCGAGAAAACAGCATCTGCAATGTAAAACGCTCTTCTGCACATGCTGACTACCTCAGAAGGTGAATTTCACACAAAAAATGTAACAAGAAACATTGTATATAAATAAATGCGATAAATTACATTGTGAACACTGGATATATTGATGTCCTAACGAACCCTCACTTTCGAAACTTCGCGCAGAATGTGGGTTTGGCTAGTTCTTTATAAACAGCTGTGTGTGGGCGGGTGGAAAAAAATTTGCTTCGTTAATTTAGAAAACACGTGAATGCTGCAAATGGCTCGGAAATTGGGTGTTATTTTAGAGAACCACTCGCTCAGGGTGACGGAGCACGAAGCACTCGCTCAGGGTGACGGACACGAGCACTCGCTTCAGGTGACGGAGCACGAAGCACTCGCTCAAGGGTGACGGAGCACGAAGCACGTCGCTTCAGGGTGACGGAGACGAAGCACTCGCTCAGGGTACGGAGCACGAAAGCACTCGCTCAGGGTGACGGAGCACAAAGCTCACACACTCCTCAGGGTGACGGAGCACGAAGCACTCGTCAGGGTGACGGAGCACGAAGCACTCGCTCAGGGTGACGGAGCACGAAGCACTCGCTCAGGGTGACGGAGCACGAAGCACTCGCTCAGGGTGACGGAGCACGAAGCACTCGCTCAGGGTGACGAGCACGAAGCACTCGCTCAGGGTGACGGAGCACGAAGCACTCGCTCAGGGTGACGGAGCACGAAGCATCGCTCAGGGTGACGGAGCACGAAGCACTCGCTCAGGTGACGGAGCACGAAGCACTCGCTCAGGGTGACGGAGCACGAAGCACTCGCCAGGGTGACGGAGCACGAAGCACTCGCTCAGGTGACGGAGCACGAGCACTCGCTCAGGGTGACGGAGCCGAAGCACTCGCTCAGGTGACTGAGCACGAAGCACTCGCTCAGGGTGACGAAGCACGAAGCACTCGCTCAGGGTGACGGAGCACGAAGCACTCGCTCAGGGTGACGGAGCACGAAGCACTCGCTCAGGGTGACGGAGCACGAAGCACTCGCTCAGGGTGACGGAGCACGAAGCACTCGCTCAGGGTGACGGAGCACGCAAGCACTCGCTCCAGGGTGACGGAGCACGAGCATCATCACGTGAGAGACGAAGCACTCGCTCAGGGTGACGGAGCACGAAGCACTCGCTCAGGGTGACGGAGCACGAAGCACTCTCTCAGGGTGACGGAGCACGAAGCACTCGCTCAGGTGACGGAGCACGAAGCACTCGCTCAGGGTGACGGAGCACGAAGCACTCGCTCAGGGTGACGGAGCACGAAGCACTCGCTCAGGGTGACGGAGCACGAAGCACTCGCTCAGGGTGACGGAGCACGAAGCACTCGCTCAGGGTGACGGAGCACGAAGCACTCGCTCAGGGTGACGGAGCACGAAGCACTCGCTCAGTGGACGAGCGAAGCACTCGCTCAGGTGACGAAGCACTCGCTCAGGGTGACGGAGCACGAAGCACTCGCTCAGGGATGACGGAGCACGAACACTCGCTCAGGGTGACGGAGCACGAAGCACTCGCTCAGGTGACGAGAGCACGAAGCACTCGCTCAGGGTGACGGAGCACGAAGCACTCGCTCAGGGTGACGAAGCACTCGCTCAGGGTGACGGAGCACGAAGCACTCGCTCAGGGTGACGAAGCACTCGCTCAGGGTGACGGAGCACGAAGCACCTCGCTCAGGGTGACGGAGCACGAACCACTCGCTCAGGATGACGGAGCACGAAACCACTCGCTCAATGGACGGAGCACGAACACTCGCTCAGGGTGACGGAGCACGAAGCACTCGCTCAGGGTGACGGAAGCACGAAGCACTCGCTCAGGGTGACGGAGCACGAAGCACTCGCTCAGGTGACGGAGCACGAAGCACTCGCTCAGGGTGACGGAGCACGAAGCACTCGCTCAGGGTGACGGAGCACGAAGCACTCGCTCAGGGTGACGGAGCACGAAGCACTCGCTCAGGGTGACGGAGCACGAAGCACTCGCTCAGGTGACGGAGAGCACGAAGCACCGCTCGAGGTGACGGAGCACGAAGCACTCGCTCAGGGTTGACGGAGCACGAAGCACTCGCTCAGGGTGACGGAGCACGAAGCACTCGCTCAGGGTGACTGAGCACGAACCACTCGCTCAGGGTGACGGAGCACGAACCACTCGTTCTGAATTACTTGGCGCAGCAAAAGCATCCGCAGAGAGTGAACGATTCGTTCAGAATGACGTAGCGCGGTACTGCAATCAACAATGGGCGCTTGGCAAGTGGCTTAAGCACTCATGCAAGCACTTCAATTAAATGGTTGGCCAGGCTGTCACTGCATTCCATAAAGGATCCCTTTAACATTAAAGCCCATCTTCACCGTGCACACAGCAGTTTATGAAATAAAATGGCTTTATGCACAAAAGAGTTGCAGCTTAATGCAGAACAACCCTGGAGATATCGCAAAGTTCAATCGCCCGTGAAATAAACCTTGCATAAAATCCGCCATTTTGCCTGCTCGTCTGTACACACGTCATGTGGTACATTGTTCGCCGTCCGCACAAACGTGATAACTTTTTTTTTTAACGTCCATTTTGGGTATTTTTTTTAACCAGATTTGCTTTTATCCACTGTAGAGTGCATCGTGAAACATCCAAAAATATAGACACATATTTGGCAGATGCTGTGGATTAGCAGTTCCTCAGGGGGACAGGGCGTGAGGTCTTGCAGTGAATGCATTAAATCATATAGCTTAATGAAGCTCGTTAATCTGTTCACTCAATATAATTCTCGAAACAATAGAAAAAGATAAGTTTTATGCTTGGAAATTTCACATTTTCTTGTGTATCTATGGAGGAGGGAACATAGCCTTGCTTGCCAAAAGTAAATAGGTTTATCGGCTTAGTTATAAGACTCGGTATTTTTTAAATTATCAGATTTCACAATAGATTTCGACACTTCTTTCGTCTGGACGACATCCGATCCTCAAAACCGAAATAATATTTCGATGATATACTTTAATTAGTCGGTGAGAGTAGATCGTGGAAAATAATATCATATAATGCATGAAATCGCTCCAAGTTCCTCATTTGAAAAATTATAGTACTTACAAAAGTGATATGTACAGCGATTTGTAGTGATGATGATCAGGCATTAATTTGAGGAAAGTGAAAAATAAACTTTATCGTTAAATCATTGCAGCCTGTTCCAAGTCAAGGTGAGGTTGAGCAGGCCAAAAAACATGGCGGAATCAGACCCCAGCGAGGTAACCCAAGAAACGCCTTAAGACCCCAAACAGCGAGGTGGCCGAGGATCGTCTGATGAAGGATATAATTAAATATGGCCATTGATTATATTCTTGGGGGTCGGTGGCGAGAACGACCACTAGGTGGGGGAGGTTACGCCGTCTCCCACCAGTCTCCCCGGAGTTGTAGGCCGTCGCTCCAAATAATTCCGTGAGCTGGTGGGTCGCTGAACCGACCATGGACGCCAATATCTCGACCGCGTAGCGTAGGGTCTGTTTGTCTAAAACCAATTTACCTAATTAACTACGTGATTTCGACTACCGGGGAAACCACGCCCTCGGCATGTCTTGCTCGAACCGGGTCACACTACCGACTGCGGTAGAGTTCCAACTACCGACTACCAACTCCGGTTCGGGTGCAGCCGAGCGGAAACTGCCAAAGCCATGCCGGCTATGATAGACCGATTACCGGGGATGAAACCCCACTTATACTCAGACCCGGACCATGCTAGACCAATGTAAGTGAAGAGTGATTGTCATTGCCCTATGTCCTAGTGTCTTGTGCATTTGTCCTTTATTATTTCATTCATTATAGTTGGACATTATCGTTGGTTTGTATTATTATTATCATTAGTGCAATTGTATATCGCCAGTTAGTAATGTTCAATATGCAAATGCCGATATGAGATCTTCATTGTTAGTTCATGGCATTTTCCTGTGTACCATATCATGTGAAAGTAATCAGACTAATATTGTCTATTTTCCTTTTTAGTTGCAGATAAAATGCCATTATCATTGTCAATAAAATATTCAACTTGACAAAAGAGTTCTTCTTCACTAAGAAGGGACAGAAATGGACTGGGAACATTTCTAATAAATTTATTAATAGTAAAATAAAGACAAAGGCAAGACTTGGCGTGAATATGCAAGCAGGGAAATATTTACAGTAAGCAAAAACACTTACTCAGTTCTACTTAAAGACGGGCCCACACGCAGACAACACCCACAAAAAAAAGAAAGAAACCCCAGAGTCTTTATTTGACCCTCGCAGCCGTGAAGAGAGACAAGCTGGGGGTCAGAGTCGGTGGGTACCTGGTCGTCGGAGGAAAAGCATGCTCTATAGTGCGGCACCTGCCAAAGGTCGTCGGTTTGGTCCCAGTCGCACGTGTGGGACTCGTGGTTCGTGGCAGAGCTCGCGTGGCGAATAGTCGGGGTCCACACAACTCCTCTCCCCGTAACAGCCACCGTGAAGAACGAACCAGACTACTCACAGCCACCGTGAAAACCTCTCACCCAACCACCTTAAAAAACTCCTCCTTACTCAGAGAGTCTCGGAGATATATCTCCTCCCACC
>CM068965.1:25936279-25946645 GCA_035128595.1 Eptatretus atami | reverse complement strand
AGTAACAGTATAACGCTGCAACGGCCCCTCCCGGGAAACCCCAGTCAGTCCTCCATGCGGGCTCACACTCGACGAGTAACAGTATCAACGTTGCAAATGTACGTTGGTGGTGCAGCCGGTTGGCGGTGGATCGTGACGGGCCTAGGGGTCATGCAGATGGCTTGTTAGTTGTTAGATGTAAAGATTTAATAACCTAACTAACAGAAGTCGCAACGCACGTTTTTGATTCTCCCACTCCCACAGACAAAAGGAAAGGGATCTGACTACACATGTACTTAACGGGATAACTGACTTTTGGGACCTGTATGTTGAATCAAATGATTTCCAGATCCGTAACAATATTCAAAAGGGGTCTTTTAATTACCCAAACACACTTTCACCAAGTTTCACTCTTGCACTTCTTTGGAGATTTCTTAGTGTGTATGCAAATTTCAGGCCGCTCAGTTTTATGGTTTAGGAGTTATAGAGGACACACACACACACACACTGACACGCACACACACACACTGGCACACACACACTGGCACACACCACACACTGGCACACACACGCACACACACTGGCACACACACACACACACACACACACACCACACACACACACACACACACACACACACACACACACACACTACCTTTTATTGGTATCGATAGATAAGTCTTCCAAGGGTAGTTCAGGGTTGACATGTATGTTTTCTTCTACATAATTTAGTACAGCTACGTTGATGAAACCTCACCTATTGACCCCACTGCACCATTAATACGTGAATGTCTATGTGAAAGAATGTCTGACATGCATTGCCAAATTGTGCAGACAATCTCTCCGGTGGATTTCGGTTGGTTTGTCGTTCTTCACAAGAAACTCGAGGATTATACATGTTGTTTAAATGAGATTATACGAGATATATTTATCCAAAACTCAAGGATTATACATCTCGTTCACAAGGAACTGTTCCATTCAGCAAAAGTGATTATGTTCGCCACCATCTCAGTTTAACCCATAATGCTTTGAGCAGCGTTCATGCCAGCAGTTCCTGTACAACTTGCTCAGGGTAGAAAACACAATTGCACAATATTTCGGCATATAACGATTATTTTTGCGTGTTCTTTAATAAAAAGTGTGTTTAAACTGTGCACCAGCCTCACGCATTCTGGGGTAACTTATTTTTTTAAAAGTGGCAATGGCAGGTGAATTATGTTTTTGTGGACACTGACTATGAAGAAGCATATATATTGGAAGAGAAAGCAAAGGTTTAAAAAAAACAAAAAAACAGGAAGAATCTGGGAAGCATTGCTTTCCTTACCTCCTCATGCTTTGGGCTGGCAGGATGGCCTAGACCTCGACCAGAGGTACGCACACGCACGTCAAAGCTGTTTAGCATGGGTTAGAATCTCGGCCTAACTATAAACTGTCATCCCGGTGTTTCACAGACAAGGTGATTCATCAATGTGTGTGCCGTCCCTCGGATGGACATTTAATTGGCATCCAGTCTGCCGGAATTACTTGGTAGACGTTAAAGATTCCTTGAAGTCCTTCGTGAAGAGTAGGCGAGCTATCGCTGGCACTCTGGCCAAATTCCAAATTCCTACCCTGACTTCCTGTGTCAGAGTGGCGACCCGTCCAGGATTGTAACCCTAGTCATATAAACTGCTTCAGCAGCACCGACGCTCTGTATAGAGCACAGTTCATTATCTGATCTAATGCTTTCTCTTGCTATACAGAATGGTGATGCTCCGCTTGAGTTTTTCCTGGAAGGCACCCGCAGCCGATCAAACAAATCTCTGTCTCCAAAACTCGGTACTGTGAGGGTATCTTGGTTTTGACACACAGTTGTTAAATTTGACGAGCTGTTCATTGTTTTCCATTGAAGAGTTTTGGCCCAAAATAGCGTTGGCCCATCTATGCGTTAAATGTCGATTGCCTCTTATTTGTCGCACTTGATACTCTTATTTTCTTCTGATTGTGAACTTGTTTCTCGTTTTTGTATCTCAACCCTTTTCACTTTTAATCTTACTATCGAAAAGAACTTTTTGTGACCTTTGTTCTTTCCTGACAGGATTGCTGAGCATTGTGATGGAGCCATTGTTGAGGGCGCAGGTGTTTGATGCTCTTCTCGTGCCAGTCAGCATCAGCTACGAGCGCATTCTTGAGGAGAACCTGTATGCCCGAGAACTTGTCGGTGTTCCGAAGCCCAAGGAGTCGACGTCTGTGAGTTGTGGCTTTTGCATGGAATGGAACACCTGACACTGGACAGTCTTTGCTTGTGATGGCAATTGTATCGCCTTTTGTTTTGAACAGTAAGAACTGTTTTAAGACTATTACTACCCTCGCCAGAGGGTATTGCATTTGGGTGTGTTTGTTACTTGAGAAATTGAAGATTCACAAGTATATTGGTTGGTCTGGTCTGTTATTCTGTCTGTCTGTCTGCTTGTTTGTCGGTTTGTATCAGTTGCCTCCAGGTTGCAATTTTATTCCGAGTTTCAGGCCTATTGTTTTTAAGGTCAAGGTCACATAACTTGTCAATGTTCATCCAATTGACTATATATATATATATATACAGGGTGTCTCAAAAAAATGTACTCACATCTTGTTTCTAAGTCAATAAACAACGCATTTATTATCATTTAAAGAGTGAGTACATTTTTTTGGGACACCCTGTATATATATATATATATATATTTATCTGAAAAACATGTGTGGATTCTGAACCCTCGTCGAGGTGAAGCCTCTGTCGACCCATGTATGTCTATTAATTATGTACTGTTTGAACGTGAGTTGAACTGCGTACATTCCATTAATTACTTATTATTGGACCATGACTACGTTTTAATTATGTACTATTGGAACCTACCTTTTCGACCTTTTGACCCTTTATACCTGAATAGACTTTTATACCCCTTAGACCTGTAGACCTTTCGACGCACAGCACACGAACATCTATCTTTTTTTTTTCTTTCAGTGCACAGACTATACTTTTTCAGCAAGTAATGTGTAATCTTCACCCACCTGGGGGCTGGGTACTCTGCTGGTTTGTCAGACTGAGTCACTGAATTGGTTCACCAATCAAAACCCAGAAACATTGTTTTTGAGGTCAAAAGATCAAGATCACATAAAATCATCAATTTTCATCCGATTAACTTGAAATTTGAACAGGGTTTGCATATTGGGTCACAAAAATCAGAAAAAATCAATTTAGCCATTTTGACGTGTCATCAGTTTCGATGACAATTTCACCCCATTATCATCAAATGGGACTTTTTGTGAATTTATGAGTAACTACCATAACCAGTGCTCAACACTAACTTTTTTTTTTGTCAGGGCAACCATTTCAAAATTTTGGTTGCCCGGAAAAGAAAAAAAATTTTTCACTCGTTTTCGGAATAACTTTCACTGCAACAAATGGATAATTATACACGCCAATAGCTGCAAAATGCATACACATGCCTATTACAAAGATTCATGAAGAAACAACAAATGCCTATTTCTAAAAAACCGATATAAGCTAACTATAATTTCAACGTTGCAAGAAAAAGCAAAGGAATGAATAACAGCACTTAGTAACATATATAAGTTAAGGTTATAGGTATTGGTATAAAATCGACATCTGATCAAGATAACTCACCATTGCTTGAAAGGCAGAATAATGAGACACAGAGACACAGAGACACAGAGACACAGAGACACAGAGACACAGAGAGACAGACAGACAGACGGGTGTGTGAGAGTGAGAGAGTTTCTGACTCAGCGTTACTTTGGATGTTGAAAATGAATTATTGTCATTGAGCACAACCACTATTCCAATCGGCAATCATAACTTGTTCATTAATGGTGATGTGAGTGTTGAGCAAGGTACGTGTTCATTCAGGTTGAATACACGGTTAGTTTCACGAAGGGCCATATATAATCATGGGCTTGAGCGACACACACACACACACACACACACACACACACACACACACACACACACACACACACACACACATACACACACTTATTTGTGCAGTATCGGGGCTATTCCTAAAATAGCATAATTTAAAGGATTTCTGTAAATGATGTTAATTTCACAACATCCTACATTCAGCTTCATTTAAATTGTAAACCTCAAAACATAGTTCCCTTATCTAAAGTAAGTAAGTAAACATAGTTCCCTGAACCTGTAAGAAATTGAATGGTTTCCCGACTGTATGGATCATCAGATGGGCATCGTTCTTCCTAGAGGTTTTGATCCTTTCAGCCCAGAACCTCTCCAAATGGCGGGTCCACAAACTCGGCCACGGATCCACATCAGTAGATTACCTCCATCAGTATATCCACAACCTCAGTTGCGTCCAGGCGGTCAGTCAACCCATCAATGCAACATCACTAATCAGACTCTACTTGCTAGAGGATTTAATGTATTATCACATTGTTACAACTCCCATCACACATTCTATTATATGATAATTCATTAAATCATGCACATCTTAACTTGACTATAACACATCCACCAAGCAGCAC
Source organism: Eptatretus atami (assembly GCA_035128595.1). Taxonomy (NCBI): domain Eukaryota; kingdom Metazoa; phylum Chordata; class Myxini; order Myxiniformes; family Myxinidae; genus Eptatretus; species Eptatretus atami. The sequence continues at coordinate 25,942,148 of CM068965.1, read as the reverse complement.
GTGCACCCCACTTACCTCTGGATCAAATTGTTATTCAAATGAATGTTCAAGGTACGATAATGAGGTTGCTCGACCAGGAAACCGTTAATGTCGAACCTTGCCATAACCTTAAAACTTTTTTTTCAAGATATCAAATTTAAACTTAAGCAGCTTATCTATGCACATGTGTAGTATATGAGTATAAATTTGGTCAAGAAAAATGTATTGGGCAGCAATTAGAAAATGTATCAGCCAAATTTGTTATGCATTACAGTCAATCATGTAAAACACTTGATAGGTCAAATTTTCGAAATTGCCAAATTGCTGTTTCCATGGAAACTATTTTTTGGGGGATTTTGCGTGCTATGCACGAAATCTATCTTTTTTGTTTGTCTGTCCGTCCACACATGATGTGCAAATGTAGGCCACAAATAGTCCATGGGCCCAGGCATATATCGGTACCATCTGAGGAAACCAAACTTTAGGGCTACTAGTATTGGTAGGACTATATGATTATTTCAATATGTGATAACCATTCCAGAAGAGCAGCTTAGTGCATGTATTTGCATTTTTACCATTTTACCATTCTGAGATATTGACGTTTTGGGGGGGGGGAAACAACAACAACAAAAAAAACAAGGACCACTTGGAGGAAGTGGCAGAGCTGAAGTCCACGCAAGAGGAAGCAGACACCCGAATGCTTCTGCATGCTCTGCATGCAGCAGACGCTGGGTACAAGGCTGTGGTGATCACTGCCGAAGATACAGATGTCCTCGTGCTGTGTCTTGCCTTCAATAAGGACATCCATGCCCCGTGTATCAGAAGTGTGGTACGCAAACCCGCACACGGTTCCTAGACATTGACAAGCTTGCTAGATTGATGGAGACAGTGTCTGTGATGCCCTGGTTGGACTGCACGTGTTTCTCCGGTTGTGATACAGTCAGTGCCTTTGCAGGCCGGGAAAGATGGGCGCCTTGAAGCAAATGAAGTCGGATAAGACCTACCAGAGGCCTTCAGTCAGCTCGGTCATTCATGGGAAGTATCCACCGAGCTCTTTCAGAAGCTGCAAGAGGTCACTTGCCACATGTACGTGCCGTCTACCAACACCACGAAAGTCAATGAACTCCGCATCAACTCTTCTGTGCCAGACGGGGAGAGATAGAGTCCAGTCAGCTTCCACATGTGAAGACTGCCTCTTCATGCACGTCCTCCGTGCAAACTACCAGGCTGCTATTTGGAGGTGCTGTCTGCAATGCCAACCCTATGTTCCAAGTCCCAAGGGTTGTGGATGGACACTGATGATGACGGGAAGCTGGCCATCGAGTGGATGCAGGGTTCTCCAGCACCGGATGCAGTGTTGCAACTGCTTTCCTGCAAGTGTGGACGGTCGTGCAAACTCCCAGACTGCACGTGCCTTGCCAATAGCCTGAAGTGCACTGACATGTGCAAGTTGCGAACCTGCAGCAACCAGCCCGCTGATGTCGAGGAAGAGGTTGTAGACCTCGAGGACTCTGATGCTGATACAGTGATGAAGACTAGACTACTGATCCATGGTGTGAATGTTTTGGCACAATCACAAGGACATTCATGGCTACAAATATGCATGAGTAAAACATAGTACATAAACATGCCACAGTAGCGTGGTGAAATTTGGGTTATCCGTAAATTTCACATTTTGGACCTTGTTGGAACTAGGGTAGGGGAAGGGCAATTCCTTTAACTGTGGTAAAAACTTGTAAAATGTTCATAAATGTTTCTCATACAACATGTGCATGTTGTAGGCTACTGCGGTTCAGTAGCACTACCCAGGGAACTTGTATGACAATATTATAAATTTAAATGTACTGAAAATCACTAATCAGCTTTGTGGCCCTATTGTTCGCCCCTTTCTGCCATAAAACAAATTCTGCCTTCAGGAATGATAGGATTATTCGGATGTTATAAATAAAGCATTTCAGACATGTATTTGTGGTTTGCAGTTCATTCTAGCCCCATGTGGAAACAGCAATTGCATCATTAGTGAATGTTTCTGAGTTTGCCTTTTCGCTTTCATTATGCGGAGGGTGGGTACATTCCAGAGATGATAACCATTGCAGACTGGCAGCTTATTGGTAGTTATCACATCAAAATATGATCTATATATACACACCAATTTCAAAAATCATAACAGGATTGGTTTCCTTAGATGGTACCGACAAGTGGAATTTCTGGCCTGGGCCCATGGACTAAAATGCCACCTGGTGGTAGCCAGTACGACACTTTATCTCTTTTTTTAACTGAGTACTTCCTTTAAAGTATATACAATTGGTATGTGACTCCACCTAAAAAGTACGCACTACTAGAATGCGAATACTCGATAAAGGACGAATTATTAAGATGTGAGTATGTCTATAAATTATGATCTATTAGAAATGTGTTTTTTTTTTCATAAAGTCCATAAGATTAGAGCCTGTGTGAATCTATACAGGGTGAGTCAAAAGTCTGGAAACAGAGGAAAGTTTGTTTGTTTTTTCCTGTCCTTCCTGTTTCCGTTTCGGCACTTTTGACTCAGCCTGCACAATGAAACTAATAAGGTCTGTTTGTCCGCTGTATGAACATAAACCTGCATCATCAATGCATCGCCTACACACCTGCACACACAAAACCAGTCCTGGTGAGGGTCTGCGATCTCCCATTGCTCTTTCTAGTTGGAACTTGTTTGCTCTCCTTTACCCACGAGGCAGGGCCTGCTGAAAGCTCACAGGATCCTGCAGAATGACTACGGTTCGGTCTTTGTCTACTTCCACCCACCCATGTCTCTCAAAAGCTTTATTTCTGGCCGTCTGGACATCACACCCTTCAGCATGACACCTCGGTGAGCCACATATCACACCAACATTCATTGGTTTACAAGTTATACAAGGAACTTCGATGCAGGAGGAGGCACCTAGTCCCATCATGCCTGTGAACATTTGCCAATATCCACGTACCCCTCTATCCCCACTACTTGTATGTACCTTTGTAATTCCAGTTTAAACCTGTCTACCCTTTTGAGTGAAAGACCCTTACCCTAATGTCATCCTAACTTTCCTCTTCTTCACTCTCAAGCTCTGGCCCCTTATCCTATCGTAGTTTATTATGCTGAAAAGCATAATATTTTGTGGATTTTGGATTTTAGTGGAGAGATTGATCTGAGCTGTCTGGTCCTGAAGGGTTTTTTTATCTCTGCATGAGATGTTCAAGGTTCCAAGTCATGTTTACCCATATTGTTCCTTAATCCAGGATGCCTCTCACTTTGGCTCAGGGCAAGACATTGGTATAAAATTCACATTTTCAAGGGTGAACACTTCCTAAAGGTTGACTGATACTTGGTAAAGAATCCCTGTGACCATGAGGCACAGAAAAGTCTGTTTGATAAAGGTGGATTTGAAGACGCATGCATTGATATTGTCAGTTTCCTTTAACACAACCCTCTTTGAGTTGTACAACTTGTGATGTTTAGTTTACCAAGAGTTTAGAATGAAGAAAAGGTGATATTTGTGGTCGAGTCTTAGATTATTGGTGGTTTTTATTATTCCTTTTGTAAGGAACTTGGATATATTTGTTTGAAGTAGCTGCAGATCAGATATCCTGAGTCTCCTACAAAACATACTTGTTCAAGTCTTTTCTTTTCATTTATTACCCTCGCTGAAGGAGAGGGTGTTGTATTTGGGTCCGTTTGTTTGTTTGTGTTTTTAGTGTTTTTTTCTTTCGTGTTTTCTTTAGTGTTTTTCGCCACAACTGCTTGTTGGATTGAGACTAAACTTTCACCACAGGAGCGACTACTCATGTAGAATGTTTTATTGATAACTAGCAAATACAACCCATCTTTTCGCTGATGCGGGACAATAAAGGGGGGGGGAAGGGGAGGCAGAGGGGATGAAGAAGGGGAGCTAGGAAGGGGGAGGGGAGAACGAGAAAGGGGGGAGGTGAGGAGAGTGACACCTCACCAATCGTTATTCACTGCGGGGTGGGGGGGAAGAGAGACAGAGAGACAGAGAGACAGGTGTGGAAGGAGAGTGCTGCATTTTATTAGGAGGGACAGAGTGAGAGAGAAGTGTGGGGGGGAGGAGGAAAAAAGACAGGTGAGTGGTGGAGGTGGGGTTAGGAAAGAGAATGATACGTGACGCTTAATGACCGAACACGAAAAAAAAAAAAAGCATGTCAGAACAGCTTGTACACACGACACAACAGAGTTTGTAAAGTAATCTGCTGGCACATCTGCAAAAACTTTGATATTTCACTTCCAGAAATTTTTTGGGATAATTAACCAAAAGTAATCACTGAAAACATTGAAGTACCGCTCACGTACGACCTAATGATCCCATTGGGCGTGAACATCGAAAACAAAGCATTGCGATCAAATATCATACTTAAGTACAAAATAGAGAAGAAGGCATTGCTAATTGAGATATTAATACCAGTGATTTTGGACTAACGGTGCAGAAATCAAGAAAATGACCAAATAACAAGACCTCAAGCATGAAGTGAAAAGATCCTGGAAGTTGAAGAATGCCAAAGTTGAACCAGTGATGACGAAGAACCTCACAGAGATATGAAAATCCATCCCTGGGAATATTACTACAAATGAACTACAGTTGGAAGCTATCCGGGGCTCAGTGACGATCCTGAAAAGAGCCCTTGGTGCAAAACTTTGAAAACAGAAAACTTCACAACTCGGTCCATGAATGGTGACCCCGTACTGAAATGAAGTCCATTCTTGGAGGACTCCATTCCACATTCTGAAACCCACATATGTAGATACCAATCAACGACACACACACACACACACACACACACACACACCAAGTTCCGTTATGGTAATACAGTTTATATACATACACACAAACGCATAAAATACATAATAACGACAAACACAAAGATTTACCTTCAAAGAGAGTTCTTTGAAAGAGGAATTCAAGTGGGAAATTAGGAAAATTCAATGAAAAATATATCAAAGCACAGAATACAAAACGTCGATATCTGGTCCTCACAGCCAGATCATGGCAAACACCTGCTCGGATGGACCTTATTATTTTTATATATGTATTGATGTCGAAGTGAGAGGTGGATTATATTAAAAGGAGATTACACAAAAAGGTAAAACAAAACGATGTCCTGTAAAAATATAATTGTACATTTTCAGTGGGTGAGACACCTCCCGAGGCACCAACTGCACGGCACCACAGGGCCCAACACAGGCGGAAACGTACGTCTGTCCAATCATTGTTCCGTTGAGAGCACGGGTACTTTTACCAAAGCGAACAATCAAGCAGCCTGGAGAGTGCTCACCAAGTGGCTTAAGTAGATAAGTACTCAAACAAGCACTCATGAAATGGTTGATAAACGGTTTGTTTGGCGCACGATTAGCAACACATTAAACATACACCTCCCGGACATGCCCGGAACGTCAAATATGTCCGAATCTGACAAATAAACACTTTTCTAGGAGTCGGAACTGCTTGTAAGTTCGATTCTGGAGCTTGAATTTTGTAATTCTCTTTAGTTTAAGAGATGCTCGTGGTGATCGCATGTGCAGAAATGAAATAACGCCACGAACGCTGACGTCTCTGGGTGTCTATAAGCGTTGCAATGTACTCAGCGATTCGTAGCTCGGGTGAACAGACATTCGATAATATGAGTGATGAAAGTGGAAAAAAAAAACTTTATCATTAAGAAATCGTTGTGGCCTGTTCCAAGTCAATGGATGGTTGAGCAGGCCAAAAAACATGGCTACTTCAGACCCCAGCAAGGTTACTCAGGAAACGCCTTAAGACCCAAAGAGCGCGAGGTGGCTGAAGATTGCCTGAGAAAGGATATAATTAAATAAGGCCGTTAATTATCTTCAAAAGGGCTGTTTTAATTAACCCAA
>CM068965.1:25885649-25896590 GCA_035128595.1 Eptatretus atami | reverse complement strand
GGGCCACTTCCTAGTACAAATCTACGTCAAAGCATGGTTTACTGCCCCGAATTCCATCTCGGCAAGTGCGAACGACCTGACATTGTTAAAGCGAATGGATAAATATTCCGAAATGAACGTTGATATATGTGCATGGCTCACAAAGTGGGTACACATACTGTTACACAAAGGGCAAAAAAAAAAAGGTTTAGGGAACATGAAATGCAACCCATTATGTTAATCAGCATGTATTCAAATAGCTAAATCTAAATTGTTAGACCTGCAGCACGTCCGGTTTTAAAGTTACCACTGAATATATACAACACTGTAAATACACGTTCGAATTTCGAGCTTGGCGTCAGCGTTATGTACGGAATCAGATGAAAAAAAATGTAAATATTATATTTTGGGATAAGAAACAGATAATTTTTACTCTGCCTTTTTAAACAGGTTCAATATGTGACAGGAAAAAGAAAAAAAAACAACACATTTTGAGAGAGTCCAATGTTATAAATTACGAAGAAACACAGACGAGTTCAGTAGCAAAGAAAGCCACACTTGTAAGCGAAAAATAACGTTAAAATCGAATCTATTTTTCGAACTTTTGAAAATAATCACTTTAAACATGAAAAGAAAAACATAATTCTTACCTCTCGGATCCTCACGAAGCACCAAAAAAATTCTAGCATTGGTTAAAATGAAGAATTATCAGACAAATGCGAGTCACCTCGTTTGGCTCGGCGTCTCCACGCTGGATTCGTACGTTACCGCTCTCGCAAAAAGACACGGACCACGAAGCAAACGCTGCGCTCGACGGCGAATGGAAATGTGCTGACACGCTTGCAAGTACCTATTATATCCATCAATCGGGGAAGTTTGCAAGATGGCAAGATTTTCTAATGCTAGCGTTATTTGCGTCTGACGAGAGATGATGATTCGTACATAACGGGACTGACACGAAAATCAAGACAGGATTACTTGCGGTCCGAATTTATTTTTCTGATCACAATTTTGATCTCTATTTTCTGCCGTTAGACTCTCATATTTCCAAGAATTAAGAGAGATTTGGAATAAAAATCATAAGAAACATTATCAACACTGGACTCATTTTCTCGATGCAGTGGACACGAAGCGTTATGTACGAATCCATTATTTCATCAGATAGGGTAAATGCCAGAAACCCGAATAGGGAGACAAAACATAAAAGAGACACCAAAGTTCACATTCTGAGTCACCACACTCAAAATAACTGTCACATAAGAAACGTACAGTAAAATAAAAATTTACCAATCAACATAACATTTCTAAGGTTACAATACCCATATTCTGTTGCTTTAATTCATCTTTAATAAACAGGGAAATGGAGAGTATGATATTGCTGGTTTCTACAGGTTCCCCAAGATGTCCACTTTCATTTCTGACCATTGATGGTTTGTCTAAGTACCTCATAATAGTTTTATGTGAATTTCCCACAAACATACCACAGCATACCCACTTTGTGAGCCATGCACATATCTAAGGCAACGGTGAAAAAGTTGCTGGGACAGCTGTGTTATTTTCGGTAGAACTGATACCATTATGTCTATTTGACCGAAACGTGTCATTGAGACAAAAAAGAAAAATATCTCAAACTCTAAAAGAACAAGACGATGACGATGATGAAGCACCAAAAAGAGCTGTTGTTCACCAGAAAGATATCATGCGCGAAAACGGGAAGATTTCACATCTCTGAGAAGCAGAAGTTTTTTTGATGGACTGCATTTGAACTCTGACTTTCTGCACAAAGACCCGGATCAATGGGAAACTGAAGATAGTTTCGTACAGAGCCGTACTATCGTCAGCAAGCTGAAAGTTGTGAATGACTGTGCAGAGCGTGGTGTAGCCCTGGTGACTGAGTACAACAGTCTTATTACGTACGATGAGGAGCAAAAGCAGTACCTATTACAAGCGGTAACTGAGCACCGAAAACAATTCCTGAACTGTAAGAAATCAACTTTGAACAAGTGAACTATAGCTCTTGTCCCGTCTGTTCAACGACTCAGTCTGCAAACTGCGGAGTTCGAAAAACGTAAAAAATAAATAAAACTTGATTTTTTTTGACTTTTCAAGTTTCACTGAGACGGACTGGAAAAATCTTGCCAAGTTCAACAATATTTTTCTGCAGTATTTCAGATTCTAATGCACCAGAAAACATCATACATTACATGCTAGTCATTTTGGCATAAGATTAAAAACAAGACAAATGTGTCCAAGAGCAGCGTCCTAAAGGTTTGTCGGCTAAAAAAAAAAAAAATTAAAAAAAAAATTAAAAAACAACAACTTCCGATATTTTGTCACGTGCCTTGATTAAGCCAATAGCGAAACCCGTCATAATGTATTTACGATATATCTGTGTATTTACGAAATTACAATACGATAAATGGAATAATCTTTAAATAGTAACGTGAACTTTTCGAAACTTTAAAGCAAATTCAGAATATATTTAAAAGTTCATGATAGACGCTCTCAAAAGGCACGGTCTATGTGAGGATGTGTACATGTGCTCAGTATTAAGGAGATCCGGATCTTGTATATACAAGAGCCGAGTCCTACAGATTAAGTTTTTGTCTTCACAAGAAGAACAAGAACAACAAGAAGAAGAACAACAACGCCGAGCTCTCTATGAGCAGCGTTCGCTATGCGAGACGCTGCTAAAAAAAGAACAAGGACAAATGTGTCCAAGAGCAGAGTCCAAAAGGTTTTGTCGGCTAAAATTTTTTTTTTTTTTTTAAAAACAACTTCCGATATTTCGTCACGTGCCTTGATTAAGCCAATAGCGAAACCCGTCATACTGTATTTACGATATATCGTGTATTTACGAAATAAATATGTATTTACGAAATTACAATACGATAAATGGAATAATCTTTAAATAGTAACGTGAACTTTTCGAAACTTTAAAGCAAATGTCCAAATATATTTAAAACTTCATGATAGACGCTCTCAAAAGCACCGTCTATGTGAGGATGTGTACATGTGCTCAGTATTTAAGGAGATCCGGATCGTGTATATACAAGAGCCGAGTCCTAGAGATTAAGGTTTTGTCTTCACAAGAAGAAGAAGGAAGAAGAAGAAGAACAACGCCGAGCTCTCTATGAGCAGCGTTCGCTACGCGAGACGCTGCTAAAAATATAAAATTAATTTCTTTTTTTTCAAATTTCGATGGACGGTAGCAACCCCTAAAATATTTTTTTTCGGGTTCATATTTTTTTTTTCTCATAAATACCAACCTAAATTCGGGTTAGCCCCTTGAAATTTCCGGGGAAAAAAATAAAATAAGGACAGCCCTAAGGTATGCACTCTGCCACGTGCCGTTCTACTTCCTCATGCGGATATATTTTTATTATCCCCCTCTTTGTTTGACATCGCTCGAGCTCGGCACAGGGCATTGCTTTGTACGTGGGATGATGAAACGAGAGATTGCATGAAGTAGAGGTTCCACAACCTACCGTGATGTTGGTACCGCTCCGGGAGTTTATGCGGTGCATGTGGCTGCAGAACTCTGGGCCATGGCCATCACGGTCACGGTTGTTCTGGGTCAGGAACAGCAGCGCGTGGATCATCTCGTGAAGCAGCGTCTGGGACAGCCGTCGAGGGTGCAAAGCAAAGCCACAACTCATGATCACAGAAAGACAGTGTGTGTGGTCAAAGGACGAATGTTGAAGATTCGAACCTTCCTTTCAACACATTACAAAGTTTGCTCGAAAAAGTTTACCTTCACTCGGAGTTGTTCAACTTGCGGCATTTCTAGTTATTGTTTCATGGAGCAATATTTATTTCAACTCGAAAGGAATTAATGTAATTGGGAAAAAACGTTCAAACCGAGCTTAACGGTTACAAGCACAACCAACAAGGAAAGGTCTGCCAACAAGACCAGAGCTGGGGTGTGTTCAGTTGCCAAGCAGCTAGCTAGCGCTTGCCAAGCAGCTAGCTAGCACTTGCCAAGCAGCTAGCTAGCGCTTGCCAAGCAGCTAGCTAGCACTTGCCAAGCAGCTAGCTAGCACTTGCCAAGCTGCTAGCTTGGCAAGCGCTTGCTCGCTGCTTGGCAACTGAACACACCGCTGATACGTCCGTCAGCAAGAAGAGGGTCGGGGGGTAGAGTATGTGGAGGTCAAACCGAAAACTGCAAGTAAATTACCTCCACGAGGTCTTTCCTGGGTCTCAGCTTGAGCAAAGGTTCACTCAGCTTGATGCAGCAGAGCCCGCCACGACCTTCGTAGCAACACAATCCTGCACAGCTGCAGACAGACCACGACGCTCGGACAAACGCACCAACAGTCGTCCACAGCGGCCCACCCAAAAATCAAACCTACTCACAGGGTCATCCGCGTGCTCCATTTCACCTCGACCCCGGCCAGCTTCCCCCAAAAGTACAAGTCGTTGAACTGCATGAACAAAGCTCGCACGTCCGGGTTCGGGTCGGCCATCTCCCAGGACGCGTCGATGAGCGAGGCGCTGCGGTCTTGGCCTTGCATCCTCACGGGACTCCGTCCGTCCAGCGGCCTACGAGCCTCCAGCCGAGAGCCATCCCACTCCGGGTCACGCCGTGAACCAGGATCACTCACACCTTTAAGTTCAAGTCCGATCTCCTCTTGCTGCAGCGCCAATGCCAACGCCAAGTCGACGTCCTCCATCATTGATCCATCAACTGTAAAACTAAACTGCCATCACAAATGTGAGGAAACTGGATGTGACTTGTCTCGACTCAAAAATCACAATTCTTTTGCATTTTACCTTAATTATACCTTGAAAATATTACGTTTTTGAGATCGAGCGAGGATCTAAATTCACCGTCAAACTGTACAACAAATTAAAAAAAAATTTACTCAAATTTTACAAGCGAGAAACCAGCCTAGCGAAATATTTCATCCACACACCGCTCAATGTGCTTCATTAAAACTCCTTTCAACCCTTATGTGTTAACACGATTTTTTTTGTGGATAAATGATCGATCTATATTTGAGAAAGATAACATGGGATGCTTTCCCGCCCATGTGACTGTTGCTGAGAGCATTTATCATTTAGTCCCTCCATTAATTTGGCAATGCATGGACCCGGGGAGATGGTCTCTTCAATCGAGATTCGTCTCCTCCCGAGCGGAGATCAAAAATCTGCACCCTCGAAGAAACCAGAACTCCACGACACTGCTTTCTCAGACCCAGCTTTTCGAAAAACCGTTAAATTACAAGACAAGTGGTGGTGGTGGTGGTGCCCGAGGTGGTGGAATCCCCGTCAGGCAGGATTAATTTAACGTTAAAAACATATGAGAGAAACGGTGACAAAACCAAGTGGAACGCGCCGGTTAATGTTCACAGCGACGAGTGCCTGATTTGAGGCGAACAGAGCGAGTGAGTGGATGCAGAAATTTGAAAAAAAGTGGAAAAAGAGAAGTGGAGGGACACCATCCGCGCTGAATGCGCGCACACCACCAATACAGGACAGAATAGAAAATAAAACAAATGTGAATGGGAAAAAAAAGAAGAAAGAGCTTGAGAAGATTGATGGATTGAGTGCTTTGCTTGAAGGCAGATGTTTTAGTGGGGAAACTTAGCATAACAATTGTGCATTTTGTGAGGAAAGCACCAGATTTGGCACACTAGTAGCCTCTCATATTATGAACAGATTTGGATATTGGGCCATCTCAAAATTTTTGATGGCAGTGGAAAATGGCCGCCACAGCCATCAGCGGCTGAATTTGAGATGGCCGAATATCCAAATCTGTTCATAATATGATGGGCTACTAGTGTGCCAAATCTGGTGCTTTCCTCACAAAATGCACAATTGTTATGCTATATTTAGCTAAGTTGCCTCACTATTCGGTTGTTTGAAAGGTGATACAGTAGGTGGTTTGCCATTGCCTTCCCAGAAACTCATCAAGCAGGAATTTGTAATTTGTTCAGGGTGCCGGTGATAACTCGCCTACTCTTGGTTAAGGACACTGGAAGGATCTTTAACATCTAATGATGGCGGACGGGACACCCGGCTTAACATCCATCCAAAGGACGACAAACACGACCGATGAATCGCCCCGCCGGTATCTGCATGAAGTTTGAACAGCAACAAAACGTAGTTCTTCGTGGGGACACGATGGAGTTGATATAAAAATCTGTCAAATTATGAGAAAACACAAAGTGTTAACCTTTCAGATCAAGTTCGAAACGACAAACACGAACACGTGTGAACACGGACACACAAGGGACGAGTACGACTCCCTGGGTACACAGATGACCACGAACTCGGTTTCCATCCCAACACTCACCTCACTCGGTTTCCATCAGAACCACCTCACCTCACTCGGTTTCCATCCCAACCACCTCACCTCACTTGGCTTCCATCCCAACCACCTCACCTCACTCGGTTTCCATCCCAACCACCTCACCTCACTCGGTTTCCATCCCAACCACCTCACCCGGTTTCCATCCCAACCACCTCACTCGGTTTCCATCCCAACCACCTCACCTCACTCGGTTTCCAACCCAATCAGTCACCTCACTCGGTTTCCATCCCAACCACTTCACCTCACTCGGTTTCCATCCCAACCACTTCCCCTCACTCGGTTTCCATCCCAACCACCTCACCTCACTCGGTTTCCATCCCAACCACCTCACCTCACTCGGTTTCCATCCCAACCACCTCACCTCACTCGTTTCCATCCCAACCACCTCACCTCACTCGGTTTCCATCCCAACCACCTCACCTCACTCGGTTTCCATCCCAACCACCTCACCTCACTCGGTTTCCATCCCAACACCTCACCTCACTCGGTTTCCATCCCAACCCCTCACCTCACTCGGTTTCCATCTCCAACCACCTCACCTCACTCGTTTCCATCCCAAACCTCACCTCACTCGGTTTCCATCCCAATCACCTCACTCGCGTTTCCATCCCAAACCACCTACCTCACTCGGTTTCCATCCCAATCAGTCACCTCCTCGGTTTCCATCCCAATCAGTCACCTCACTCGGTTTCCATCCCAACCACCTCACCTCACTCAGTTTCCATCCCAACCACCAAACCTCACTCGGTTTCCATCCCAATCACCTCACTCGGTTCTCCAACAATTTCCTTCTTTCGCCATTTTGTGGGGAATCTGAGGGATGAGTGGAGGTATTTTAATCTCAAATGATTCGTAACTGCTCAAGGTACGTTTCTTGCGATATATTTGCAGCTACAAGGTTGATTCTCCAATTCACACCAAATTATACATCTATTTATTACGTACGCAGACATACGAGCCAGCTCGTTCCACCATTCCTGGGAACATACCAGCAGTGCCCCTGTAGGTGAGGGTAGGAATTTGTAATATACACGACTTCTGTGGATAACGACTCTTCATGAAGGACACTATCACATGGAGTCTGACATCCCTCAATTTAGACTGGCAGACGCCACATCTAGTTTAACGTCCAACGAGGGTGGCGGAAGTAGGACGGGCAAGTCCCCCTAACCTAAATTTTTTGTGAGGCCAAAATGTTTTGGTTTTTTTATTTGGCCTTTCACCATTCTTCCCCACCCCACTCTAAATCCTAAAATGCTTCCAGCACACTTGCCCAGGGACACCCAGCTTAATGGATAGCACACCAGGATGACAGTTTATGGCTGGGTCAGGATTCCAACCCAGGCTACACAGCTCAGAGGAGAGCGCACACACGTCTTGGTTATCCTGCGAATCCCACGAAGTGAGATTGTGAGAAAGTAAAGCTTTATACGATTTCTTATTTCCAACCGTTATATGTTAATAACTGGGAAAAGCGTGTTAATAACCAGGCAAGGTTCTTTTCCTGATACACAAGTGGAAAATACTAAAGGGGATCAACTACTGCATACTTACACACAAAAAAAAACCTCTTAGTTTCAGTGCCCCAACCCCAGCTGTACCTAATATGTAGAGGGCCTTAATGCTTGGCATTGCAGGACCAACTTTTTCAAAATGGATTAGAAACGGTGAATATGAGGAGGTTCTGTTAATGGGATACGTACAATCGAGAGAGTGCATCGATTTGGGATATCATCATGAATTTGCTCTGCTGGTTACCTGATTACTGAAATGTAGCTGTGCCACTGATCTGTTACCGACAAGGTAGGAGTTTGGAATTTGCTCTTCGTACACATCCTTTAAAAACGCACCATGCGATCTTAACATCCACCGGTCAATACAAGTTGGTGGGACAGCCGACTCAACAACCCCTCCTCAACCAGACGGAATACTCGTTGGTGCAACACTCGACCAGCAAAGCACCAGCCCTGACCCGTCCCATCGACCACAATGAAAACACACCACACACGATGAAAGCTCAAGGACACTTCATTCTCGTCGTCCTCCACCGTACCCGAAGGTGTGGGAGGTTATTGTAATCATTGTGTGTCCGCACTTAACGCAAGTCTGACAAGTAGAACTACTTCGAAATCAATCAATCATCGATTCATTCCCAGATCTACAGGAATCCAAATATCGTACAAGGCTTGGCATTGGTAAATCCTCGGTCTCGTTTCTCAAGTCTTCTTCCATCTTCGCTCTCACTGTACTCCTTCACGCGTACACGACGGTGCGTCGAGGTACTTTACGTCGTGTATGCGAGGTGCTGTAAGACTCCTCGTGTCAACCACTGAGAATACCACGTACGCGTCAAATGCATCCAACGAGGATGAAGTGCTCAATGGTGAATTGAGAAAATGGAAAGAGGATGAAGACAAAGGATGGAAGGGGAGTGTGTATGAGAGGGAAAGGTGAATCACAAATTCCACCAATGAGGAAGATGACCTCTAAAGTCCCAAATCAGAGAGGGAGCACATCAACACTGGACAATGGGAATACCAACATTTTCCCGAGGGTGAAAATGGTACAAAAGGGATTATTTTATTTATTTATTTTTTAAAGGAACCTGCTAACCCAACAACAACAAGGTATTGTTGCAATATGATGAAAATGGTAAGACGTAGACCTGAACAATGGATGAGAACATTAGCTTGCTAGACACACGCCCAGGACGATGGGGAAAGCCGACAAACAACTCCGATGCCACGATGGTCAGACTTTTTGTCTCTTCCACTGAGGTTCATCAGATTCTTCCTCTTCTTCTTCTTCTTCAGCAAAAATTGGGTTGGGTTGAGTGTGCTTGTACGCAGGAGCGACCCAGTAAGGATTGGCCTCTGCGTCGCCGGCGTGTCGGAGAATTGCCTCGCGCGCGTTGCTGTCGTCGGATTTATCCAACGCGATGTTCTTTACGATGTACGACGCCAGGGTTCCTCCGTGCATGCCCACGCGTCCACCTCGTCCGTGGCCGGCGACCGGCGGCTCCGGTTTACGGGAGCGTACGGGATCCAACCTCGCCTTCTCCAGCTGCTTGTGCGTGCTCTTCTGCCGCGGTTCACGGAACAACGGGAGGGCGTGCGGCGTTATGATGTAATCCTGGGTCACCCCCTGGTCGACCTTCGCTCGCCGCGTCGGCTTCACCACGCACAGCTTGGCGCCCCTCTGGCTGAGCTCCGGGGAGTAGAACAAACGCACCTGGCCAGTCGTAGTCCCAGCCATCAATTGGTTCACCTTGGGATGCCAGAGACAGGAAGCAATGCCCACCGCCGTGTCAATGCTATAAGCGACGGATAGAGTCTGTCTGTCCAAAAACACCAACCGCCCATCAACCTCACCACCACGCTTTGCAGACGTCCCAGTGAGCAGCAACTTGTCATCAGGGCTAAAGCAAACATCCGTGGAGTGATAAAGATTGGGTAGATCGCAAGTGACGGCGACCGGTTGACTGAACGATCTTACATCCCAGGTCTTCAACGTATCGTCACCTCCTCGCGAAGCAAGGCAACTGCCGTCGTAGGAAAAGCAGAGCGACGTGGTGTGTCCACCGGGAGCGTGAGCACCTCGACAAATCAACTTCGGGTGTACTTTGATCCGCGGATCCCAGAGTTGAATGGACCCGTCCGTGCAGGCGCCGGCGAACATCGCGGCCGAGCGATCGAAAACACACGCAGTGGGAGCGGCGCGTCGACCCTGCGCTGACCGACCCTTGTACACCGAGACGCATCGTCCGGGCTGGTTCACGTCCCACAGTCGTGAGGTGCCGTCGTTGGAGCAGGTGAGGAACTGCTCTTTGGTTTTGGGATTCCAGCATCCGGCGTTCAACATGGCCGTGTGACCCTTGGTGTTCGTCATGTCAGAGAGGTACTGGTCTCCCTTCATACATTCCATGACCGGAAACCCATCACGATCCACCACCTTGGCCTGCGCGGAGCCTGACACCACCAGGATGACGTCACCCGTGGTGCTGTACGCCAAATCGCGGATCTGGTGATTCTCCATTGGCTGCACGCTGCGAAACGGCTGCAAGGAGCTGTCCATGCCGGCGAAGTCCCAGAAGGACACCGAGCAGTCGGCACCACCCGTGACGATCCTGGCGCCCGCTGGGTCCAGGCTCAGAGCGAACACCGTCTTGTTGCCATGGTGAAGAGTGATCTCATGCGACGCTGGGATTCGATCTTCAATCGTCTCTTCATCGTTTTCATCGTCAACAGAATCCTCGTCCTCGTCACTCTCGGCGTCAGCGTCTGTCGCTCGCACAGAGGGCCGAGGCTTGTTGGTTTGGATCGGCAGGAGCGGGGACGTCACACTCACGGGGACGTGTCGCGTCTCCTCTCGTCCCCGTCCCTGTTCCTCTTCCTCTTCCCGCTCCGCCAAGACGTGCCGACTCCTCTCCATGGCCGTGCGCCGGGTTTGCTCGAAGATCGCCTGCAGGTCGAAAGTCCGAGCTTTCTTTCCGAATCCCCCGAAGCCCATCACGTTGGCCACTTCACTCTCCCCTTCCTCCACATCGCGCTCTTCCTCGCTCTCCTCACCTCGCTCCATCATGGTGTTTTCATCACCATCACCATCACCACCACCATCACCATCACCACCACCACCACCACCACCAC
>CM068965.1:25858402-25881946 GCA_035128595.1 Eptatretus atami | reverse complement strand
GGGATCAAATACTACATCAACTCTTGTTTGTGTGCTGTCAAAGTGACGTGTTACAGTTTTTACAAACACATCAGCATTATCCAAATGTCTGACACCCACAGGCTTTCTAGATTTGCTTGGATGAGGTGCGTGAACCATCTATAATCACATGGTTTCTTGTCAGCTTCTTGGAAACTCAGGAGGTACTTGTAGTCCTGCTCAATATGTTAATGCACTCTGCTTTGAAGCCGAATGTTCATCTTCCCTCCAACCTTGGCCAGAGACAGTGGGGATTGGCAGTAGAGTTCATGCTTGAGAATTGTCGCCATTTCCGTGGTCGCCCGGCGGTGACAGCATGAGCAATCGCTGCAGTAGTCTTTCTGTCAGCTTTGATTTGTTTCGAGATTATGAGTACATTCTGTTTAGTAGATAACATTTGCCTTGTACAAATCAGCGAAGTGTTTTGAGTTAGTGCTTCCT
This sequence comes from Eptatretus atami, assembly GCA_035128595.1. Taxonomy (NCBI): domain Eukaryota; kingdom Metazoa; phylum Chordata; class Myxini; order Myxiniformes; family Myxinidae; genus Eptatretus; species Eptatretus atami. The sequence goes on along the minus strand of CM068965.1, from coordinate 25,881,487 downwards.
GGAGTGTGTCATGGAAAGCCCGATCAGTTCCTAATCATGCCTATAAGAACTTTTCTTTGTACATAGTACTGCATCAACGGTACGGGGGCAATACATTGTGTAATTTGACCCATATTGGTATGATGGTCCGTTTTACGGCATTCCGTCATTCCAAACACAATTTATTATATGTCCTTCTGAATAGTTGTTTACCCGATTAACACATGGTTTAACTCAAATCTAAATGTGGAATGCCAGGGCTCAAATTAGAACGCAAATAAAGACTCCCCGTACAACAGTGTATACCTGCCGTCAATATAAGGACGTGTAAATGCGCCCGGTCCCGTTTCCTTAATGGGCCCAGAATAAATTGTATTATATTCTCTAACCACACATGTTTTTGTTATCAAGTTACTCACTTTTGATGTGCAGTTTGCGTGCAATTATGTACACTGGCTGATAAAGCTATGGTCCAACACCACACGCCATGTTGGAATTTCTTGAACAAATCTGCCACAAGAGGGGGCTATAAAGTGTTAAGAACAAATATAACAAGTGGCCATTGCAAACAAAACTAATTGTTTGGCATTTTAGCAGTGAAAAGTAGTTTATTGAACGTTGTATGATAGTTTAAACCAAAAGATTCGGTGTGCAAATTACTTTAACATGCAGAATAAAGCACATATTTCGAGAAAATTCACATTTTGGTGTTTTCACGATGCCATACACATATGGGTAAAATAAAATTTCCACTTGTTTAATTGGACAACTCTAAATACATGTTTTTGATATTAAAAATAAGTTTTATGGATAGAGCGAACAAAAATTGATGTCAAGTTAATGCACAATGTAAAAAAACAATAATTTGACGCTTAATTTGACTTTTTGACCTGAAAATGACCTTTAAGGTCAAAATCGAGGTGGCATCCACCCACATTTTGCTTCCCCACGCCTATGACTGATTGATCAGCGATGGATGCCTGCTATTAACAAAGAATGGCACTACCCAAAGTTAAAAAAATAGCTTGTTGGCTGTGTACTATATCCATCTCATGGTAATCTTTGTTGAATTTAATGCTTTTTGTTTTTCCTTTACCGAATGACAACCGTTGACTGAATGAGGTTTGGTGTAATGGATTTGACCGAAGTACAGCCGCTGCGCAACAGAATGACCAATCCCTGGCACCTCAAACATTGTTACGACTGATGCTATCTTAATGGGATGTTGTAATCGGCTTCCATCTGTCTATTTGTTCTGTCCATCAACGCTATCTCCTCCTAAACGGTTGGGTAGGAAATCACCAAACGTGGTTCGTTATGATCACGCACATGGCAGAAGGTAAGAGGGCAGTATATTTGGTCGCTTACCCTGGGGTGAGGCCGAAAAAGGTCAAATACCAAAAAAAAATAAAAAATGCAATTATGGCCAATTTTAAAATGAAACTTTGTATGTGGCAATCAACATTGTGACGTATGTGACGGGGAGGCATGAAATATGTGACGATTTTTTTTGGATTTGCAATCCCGGTTCTGTCCCGGGGTGAGGACTTGGGGTACAGGGGTAAAAATGGCGGGAAAAAAAATTCAACTCAAATTTGATATTGGGTCTTTCTATGGAACATTTTGCATATCTTTCAACTTTGCTTTAGGTGGGAATGAGTGGGGGATTTGCAATGGTGCACCATCGACTTTTCTCAGCTAACTTTTTTTTCCAGACTACGCCACGTGACAGATACAATGCCTTCAGAAAGTATTCACAACCCCTTGACTTTTTCACATTGTGTTGTGTTGCAGCCTGATTTAAATGATTAAATATTTGAGATTTTTTTTTTGTCACTAATACACATATTACCCCATAATGTCAAAGTGGATTTTGTTTTTAGAAAATTTTAACAAATTAAGTAAAAAAATGAAAGCTGTAATGTGCTTGCATCATGAAGTATCACTCCTTGCGATGACACTCCAAATTGAGCTCAGGTTTATCCAATTTGCCTTTGATCCATCCTTGAAGATGTCTCTACACTTGAATGGAGTCTACCTTGTGGCCAATTCAATTATTGGACCATGATTTAGAAATAGCCACATTTCTATATCAGGTCCGCACAGTTCCACAGTGTATGTCGAGCAGAAAACTCGACCAAGAAGGTCGCAAGGGAAATGTCCGTAGAACTGCCAAATATAATTGTGAGAAAGGCATAGATCTGGTGATGGGTATGAAACAATTTCTAGAGTGTTGAAAGTTCCCCAGAGCACAGTGAGCTCCATCATTAGGAATACGAAAAATATGGAACTACGCCAGACTCTTCTATAAGCTGCCGTCCGACCAAACCTGGGAGATACTGGGCAAGAAGGCGCTTAATCAAGGAGGTGACAAACGCCAATGACCACTCTGAGCAGAAACTAACAGCGTTCCATGGCTGAGAATGGGAGACCTGCCCGTTAGGATAACAGTCTTTGCAGCATTTCCACAAATAATAGGCTTTCTGGGAGAGTGGGCCAGACGGAAAGCCACTCCTGAAGAAAAAGGCAGCATGACAGCATGCCTGGAATTTGCAAAAAAGGCACGTGAAAGAATTCTGTGGTTCCGATGAAGATGAAAATTGAACTCTTTGGCCCTGAAAATGTTAAAGCGGCTACATCTGGCAAGAAACGCAAGGCACAGTTTCATCACCCATCTAACAGCCAATCCCTAACCGTGAAGCCATGGTGGTGGCAAGCATCATGGCTATGGGGATATCTTTTTCATACCGGCAGGGACTGGGAGACTTCTAAGGATAGAGGGAACTATATGAATGAGCCAAATACAGTCAAAATCCATGTGGATAACTGCTTCAGAATGCAAAAGACCTGCAGACTGGGTGAAGATTACGTTCCACAGGTCAATGACTCCAAGCTAGAGCCATAAGCAACACTGGAATGGCTTCGAACAAGAACGTGAAGTCCTTGAGTGGCGGCCAGCCAAGCCCAGACTTGAATCCCATTGGAGAATCTTGGAAAGCTTGAAGATTGTTGCTAATCGATGTTCCCCCATTCAAGCTTGACAGAACTTGGAGCAAATTTGCAAGGAGAATGGGAAATCCCCAAATTAGATGTATAAAGCTTGATACAGACAATACCTAAGAAGGCTCAAAGCTGTAATCGCTGCCAAGAACGCTTCTACTTCCAGGAATTACCTCAGGGGATTCAAATAACTTATTGACGCAACACATTTTAAATATTTTCATTTTGCAACTTTGTAAATTTCTAAAAACATGTTTTCACTGTCATTGATGGGGTATTTTGTGTCGATCGATGACAATTTTTTTTTTATTTACTCCATTTTAAATTCAGGCTGAACACAACAAAATGTGACAAAAGTCGAGGGGTGTGAATACCTTTCCTGAAGACACTGTAGATTTAATTGTTGCTTTTTCCTGTCATACGCATTGCACCTGTCCGCAGCTATTCGTACATGTTGATCATTGTGGGCGCGATACCATTACGTTTGCTTTGAACTTCCATCGCACTGGGGAGTGGGCAGGTCGAAAGGCAATCCTCTTTGTCGCTGCGAATCACTGTGGCTTTCCACAGAAAAAGAGACTGAGGTCTTCATGGGTCCTGTTTATTACAACTTCGCGGGCATAAGATCGACCGCGTCTTATGGACAGATTATCGACCCGTCTTAGGTTTTCAGCTTTGTCCCGACATTTTGAAAACAGTTAATCGATCTTTGAACAACTTGGATTAGTCCATTGCACCTGTAGTTTTTGAGTTTTATTTATTTATCCCATTTTTTTTTGTCCTATTTTATCCAAATTGTACTGGTTTGTGTTTTTTTTGTCTCCCTCGCCTCTCTGTGAAGGAGACACCGCACAGGCCGTGAAGCATTATAGGGGCCAATAAAAAACGAAACCCCAGATATGTGAGCTCTACAGTACCGTGCTGCATGCTACACCGAAGCTGGCAGAGTTCCAAACTTGCCATTCAAGTAAGCTGAAGCTCTTTTGTATAGATATTAGTAGCTATGAGTGTCAGGTGTGCAACTTTTGTGGCTATAGATCGTCACAGCTCCGTGGCAAACTTTTTGAAATGTTGCGCCTATATATCGTGTTTGGTCCCATCTCTCATGTGAAGAATCACTTTAAAAAAAAATTAAAAAAAAACAATTTTAAGATTCTCAAATCCATGATCTTTACGAAAATCGAATTCATATCGTCTTGTCACACAGCCACCTCTTCCACCGTTTGTCTGAATCCATACAGTAACTTTTTGAGATGATCCTATAACAGATAGATAGGAGTGCGATCATAACCTCGCATCGCACGCTTCGATGCAGAGGTAACTCTAGGATAATTGGTCACAAGCAGCATAGCTTTCTTTTTGGCGTCAGAATGACTCAAAAATATGTACGTGCAGTAGTCAACCGTTTGACTTTTTAACTCTTCCTTTGGAGCTGTTGGACATTGCTTCATATGTGCCTCCTTGAAATTCATCAAGCCTGAGTTTCCGGACGCAGATCGCCCGTCGTTTTCTTTTTATTGTTTCATCCCCAGCAGTTGGTAATTGGTTACTTTTATCCAACCTTTTGCATGTTTACTCATACCTTGTTAGGTGTTATTATCAAATTGATGTCCTTGTGAGTGGTAGCCCGCACTCCAAGGCCTCAGCTCAGGAACGTGACCATTTGCCTCCTGATCTGACATGTGCTTCATCAAGTAACCTAATCTCCAATTTCTCCTCTATTTTGTTCAAACCCTCAACCTCCTATTTTGGTCCTACACCCCCTGTTCTTAACGTTGTTTTCGTTTTTGTTTTGTTTTTGTTTTACGTCCTGGTCGCGTCTGTGCTCTCGCTCTTTTATCGAGCCTTGCCATTGTATATTTATTTAAAAACGCCCAATAGCCGATCTTTTCTCCAGATGTTGGTAAAACTTGTCACAGTCTGTGGTGAAAACAAATGGATATCTTTAATATTATTTCCATTTGTGGTTTCGTGTCGGCGCTATCTTCGACTTTGTCTGCGGCTCTCGAGGTAACGTGATATCGGCTTACATTATCTCAAAGAACCATATGAGGTGCATGGTACAAAAAACATGTAAATAAAATGGTTCTGAATAAACGAGTGAAATCGTATTTCCACTTACTGCAATTAAAAGTAAAATTACTACTGATACTCTGCATCAGTTCCTTTCTCAAACACACCCACCCCAACATGGTCGCGCAGAGGCGCGGTTATGCTAGTTTTTGAATATTTCTGGGTTTTGAAGTCCCTTGAAATAGCAGATATTCTGTGGTCTATCTCATTAACATCTTTATTTTTTTTTATGCCTTCTATGGACTAAATTACCATTCTCGTTATTCAATGTGGTAACAGGGCACAGTAATAGTAAATTAGCCATTCCTCGTTCCTTGATAAGTTGATCGGCCAATGTTGAGCCAAAATTGCCTTTTTTGACATACACCGTACTTTTGGAGCTTTCTGACAACTCGAGTTTTAAAAAAAAATTGTTGGGGGGGGGGGCAGGGTGGTGGTGGAAATGGGGCTGATTCTCCATCACACTGCCACCAAGAATTGATGATTCTTCTGCGATTTAATAATTTTTCTAAATGTTTTTTTTTTTTTTCAGGATTTGTGAACAGTGCATCAAGCTGAACCCACCTTCAGTAAGTACTGTTTTGCTTGCCCTCTTCCTGAAAAAACTGTTATTGTGGCTATGCTTGGCAATATCTGAAATTTTAAACCGCTTCAGGCTAACTCCTGGAGATTGTCATGTATCCATATGGCCATATCATAACCTTATTTTTATTGGTGTGTGACAATCTTTTGCAATTTTTTCTTTCTTCCACCAACGCAAGTTAAGGGTTACAACGTAAAGCTGCAGCAGCTGGAGGTGATGAAAGGATTACAACAAAGCAGCGGCGATGTACCAAAAAGCAATGGCAGATTGATCCTGAGTGTAAAGTACGTCATTATGACAATTGTGTGCATCGCGTTCTCTTATCTCTGTTCTCTAACTTATTTCATTGAGTTGGGTCTTATGCTTCGCAGGAAGCTGTTGGGAAGGCTTTCGCGCGTTGTGCCTTAATGCAGTACAACACGCGTGATGACGACCCAGAGGATGTGAAAAGCGGCGAGCGATGACTGATCCAGAAGTGCAGCAGATAATGACTGAACCCTGCACTGCGCTCTCATCCTCGAGGCAGAATGCAGAAAGACCCTCGTGCATTGCAAGAGTGAGTCGGTGTTTCTGCAGCACAACAAACATAACATAACTCTTTTGATCTGTCCGAGAATGGGCCCGGGATTCTGGGCGTAACGTGAGAATACCAAACATGCGGCAAACCTGAGGGTTCTTTGGGCAGCATCTTAGTGTGTGTGTGTGCGTCATCAAATTTATCTACTATGCTTGTCACGTAATACAGTACATTGTGGCATCCTTCGACGCCACAACTGGTAAGGGTGAAATTAAATAAGAAACAAAGGAAAGCTATTTAGTTAAAGGTGAAACATTAAAAGTGATGGCGAGCAATGGACATCGGGCCCAAGCACTTGGATTTACAGAATCGCACCTACAAAGATTTTCGTGCAAAATGCTTGCAAGATAAATGGGTGCTCAACGTGTTATGCGCATTAAGCTGGCTAAACGAAGTGAAGTGATTCGTGATTGGGCATCATGGGAGAAGATGCAACGCTTGCTTGATAGAACCCCTGCAATCACCGGAAAGCCATGCAACTCCAAGGATCGCCCCTGCCACAACGCACCACTGCCAGCATCAGCAACAAGCAACAACATTAAACATATCAGGTTAGTGAAATCGGTTTTATTTTATTTAGTGGCATAAGTTACTTTCCCTTTCTCAGTCATTCGCGCATCCATCTACTTGGCTAACACAGACAATCTCCACGCTATTACACTTACTTGTGGAAAATTCCTTTCGTTTAACGGCATTTCAAACTAATGCGGTAAATTCTCTGATGCGAAAGCGACTGCGTTAACGGAATAGCCATTTATACGTGTGCATATATAAATATATATGTTTCAACGCTAGGAATCGCAGGCCGTTGCATCATGCATAACTTTGTGTCGTGGTGGGTCCGCTAATTCGACCGTTTGACGCCATATAACTTGACGCAACGTGACGCCAGTGTCCTGCCGTCTGACACGCGTTTAACTTGGACAGCGTGATGCGCCTTGTCGGGGATCGCGCCTTCGAATGTGTAACTTGCTCACTTACGTAACAGTGCAGCCGAGCAAGCTGCAAAGCAGACTCGAGGGGGGGGGGGGGGGGGGGGGGGGGGGGGGGTGATTAAGCAGATTTTGGGATTAATTTTCGTGGCTATACTCGGGTGGCGGACCATGCTCGATCAATGGAGGAAACACAAAAATTAGCTGGGTAACATTTTCCTAACAGGCCACATTTAATTTAGCAAGGTGAGAAAAGTTATGTGGCACAGTAAGGGGTTATTCACAAAATTTAGCAGGCAGATGGAAAGCACAGGAAATTTGTGGATGAGCGGCAAAAGAATATCGAATAATCACAAAAGAAGACACAGTGCAGAGTTACCCTGAATCAATTTTTGTACTATGACAGGCACCGATCTCACACACACACACACACACACACACAACACACATACACACACAACATAACACATACACACAGCACACCCCAATGAAAATTAGAGATGGCCCAGAGAGATAAGAGGCTAGTGAGGATTAGGCTAACTTCTTAATTACTTGCATGGTCAGTGGAGCTGCGCAACCCCAACGCTTAAGAAAGGGGATGGAGGGAGAAACCGAAGGTGTTTTGGTGTGGGAGTGAGAGTGCGAGTGTAGTGCAGACATGACATGCAGCATAAGTGTAAGAGGAAGATGAGGTGCGAGTACAGTGGTTTCGCTCTGAAAGAACGGTTGGGTCGAGAGCCTTGCCCGTGCTTGATTGCTTCTTGTGCGATTGATAGCAAGATAGATGGCAGAGAAGTGTGTAAGAGAGAGACCCTAACGGAGTGGTATTCAAATCTGTATGGTGACTGGTGGTGCTGTGATACAGCTGAACTGAGTGTCCTGAAATGGGAATGGCCCGGCCCGGAGCATTCACTCGCTCCAAATTCCGTGCTTGGCCACGCTGACTCGTGTGTTACTTGCTTGGCAATGAGCTTGCCCTATTTACGCCTCTGCTGATGTCTGCCTTCCGGCGAGTCTGAAGTCTGCTTGCAGTCATCTGGCACATGCCAGCGAAGTCTGAGCGTCTGGCAATATCATCTCTATATATCTGGCTGAATTTGCTCCTTTTTATGAGCCCCGGGCAAGGGAGGAACTAAGAGTAGAATCCAAACGGGACTGTTTGGCATTTATAGCCTCCCTAATTGCCCACAGCGGTCATCCCGAGCCGGAGCACCACGCCTGCCAGGGCCCCAAAACGAGGAAAATTGCCTCTTCGCTCACTGCGTCCACAGTGGACACTGTGAGCACATAGCATCTTTTATCATGACCACTAATACAAGCTTTCGCAAGGCAAGATCTACAGGTGTATCTTTCTTACATTACAAATGTCTGGGACTTTTTTTTTGAGAGACTATGGGGATTCTTTGTTTGTAGGCTTTGATATCTCAAAAGCCTTGCGAGAGTTTGGCATCGGGTCTGATATCGCCAGCTTCCGCTCTTCGGCTCTCCTCCTTCACTTCTGTTCTCTCATATGAGCTTTCTTCTCCTGACCACTCTATCTCTGTAATTGCTGATTGTTCACATCTCTCCCCTTCCCTATCAACAGCGGTATACTTCAGGGTTCCGTTGTCTCCAACACTCTTCCTTCTTGTTATTCAAATGCAGCTTCTGTCTTCCACAAATAATCAAATGCACTCGGTATGTTATGCCTCCATTACATTCCTCCATGTCTTTCCATCTGCCCGCATCTATCCCTCACTCGATCTACATCTTCGTGTCATCACTAGCCACCTCTTTAAATTCGGATTTGGATAAGATCTCCCAGTGGGGAAAAATGTAATCCAGTTAAGTTTAATGCTTCAAAACTCAATTTCTTCCCATCTCTCTCTCTAAAACTCCTCTCAACTCTCCAATCTCGCTTTGAAAGCTCTACGATTACACCATGTGATACATTAAATCCGATAAGTATATTACCTAACATAAATTTATCCTGGAATCGACACATTACTCAAATAGCTCAGTCTGCCATCAAAGAATTAGGAGTCCTGTTTCAGATGTCGAAGATTCTTCTCCTCTGAACAGTTGCTACAACTATATAAAGGATTGATTTGTCCTTGTATAGAGTACCGCTCTCACATCTGGGGAGGTTCCAGCTCCCATACTTACTGACAGAATTGAATCCAAAGTTATTCGACCTTGTTCAACATCCACAATGTGACCTCAAAACTCGAATTACACCACACACTAGTAGGCTCTCTTTCTCTTTTACAAGATATTATTCGGTTTCTGCTCGCAAGAACTTGTGCTTGTGTACCTCCACGCATTAGTAGACCCACGGATACTCGACAAGCCAATACATCACATGATTATTGTGTGGCCATTGGCAACTCAAGGGTGGGGCGTTACGATGTTTTGTTTCTCCCCCTCCACTGCCAAACTCTGGAACTCTTAACCTTCTCACGTCTTCCAAACACTTATGACCTTCCCCTTTTCAAAAAGCAGATTTTTTTACTTCCTCAAAAACTCTTGCACTATTCATCTGCTTTCCCTTACCTTTTCTATTAATGCAGTTTTTTATTTAATGGCTTGGCCTCGATAAGGACTATTTAGTCCATGACTGAGGCCTTCACCATTAAAAAAAAAAAACCTGACCCTGGCACACATCGGTAGCCCCAAGATTAACATGGGGCCAGGTTTTTGGAAGTGTCTCTGGCCCGAATGTGCGCTGGGCCCCATTCAAAACGTGATTCATTTACGGAATCCCAGCGCTACATATGTACGGGCTTGAACCGAACTCCAGCGAACGTCTCACCGCTTTGAGTTATCCCTCAAAACAACCTGACTGCGTTCCCTCAGGCGTCCTTCGGGATTGGTGAGTTTTTCAAGAATAGGTGGTAGTTGTGGTGGTTGTAGAGAGATTACGTTGTGGCAATGGGCCGAGAGGTGATTGTAAATGTTGGTGTGCCGGTGAAGAGGAAGAGATGTTTTCTTATGGGGCGTCTTGTACGAAGAGGGAGGGAATCTTCGTACTGCAGTGTTTTGTTGTGAAGACGTGAACCAAGTTGTTGGGATTTTTAGGAGATGTGTGCAGGTGGTTGTGGTGAGGGCATTGTAACGTCGTGGTGGAGCGTAATGAAGGTCTGAAGATGAGAGGGCAGTTGGAAAGCACACGGTTTGAATGGGTAATGTGCGCATAGATGCAAAATGAGCTTTCGCGGCGCTTTGCCTGGTTCCTTTTATCGTCTGTGTGCAAATGTCTCTCACACGAACCACGCAAGAAATCAGCACTAAGGATGGGGTAAAGATGGAATAAGAGCAAGGATTGAAGATTGCACACCCTAACTAAAAGGCCCTACACACCGCATCTTTCGCCATTTAACCACAAGACATGGAAAGGATGACACTAAAGCATACGATTGAAAATAACTGCCTTTGGAATCACTGTACGTTGTGTGCCATTGCCTTGTGAGGAATGCAGTTTTACAGACCGTCACTACATATATATATATATATATAATATATAATATATATATATCATATATACTATATATATTGTGTTTGAAACATGTCAAGTGTGATGAGCACTCTATGTTAAACCGATCCCAAAGCATCACCTCAAAACAGAGGCCTCAGCCCGGTGACTGGTCAAACAGACAAAGGATTAATATGGTGCAACATCAGTTAAACATCAAACGGAGCCACCACTCCAGATTTGGGCTATTTGCCCTCATCAGGATGGCAACATACCAATAAATATCTTAAAGGCCCTGTCACAACTTGACGATTTAGCCAGAGTATGAGCCTGACATTGCAAATTTGCTAAAACCGCTGGCAACATCGTCGAATACGTTATGGGTAAGTTTGTATAAAACGTCAAGAGCACGCTGGTCAACGTCGTAGTACGCTGGCATACGTCTTTGACGCTGGCATATGTCGTAGTACGCCGAGGTGTTAGACAAATTTTTCGCGTATGCCAGCGTATGACCACACGTTCCGGCATAATGCCTGCCATAAGTTATAGGCACGTTAACGGCGATCGTTTGAAAATGTCGACACACGGATTTAGCTTGTTAAGTTACTCATAAGTCGAAACCGTCGAGGTAATGTTTTAGCGTTACGCCGCGAAACTTATTTTCTAACCTATGAGTAACGTGTTGTAGGCACGTTAGCGCGATCGTCGACAAGCACGTTACTTGTACGTTATTCATAAGTCGAAACGTCAATGTAATGGTTAGCGTCAGTGTTTTCCAGACTCCCTGGTTTTTTATTTTTTATTTTTTTTTTCTTTCTCGGTATGATGGTGATGTTTAACACTTCGATTTCTATGGCGGTTATAATATAATATAATTAATAGGCTGCTGCTCAACGATTTATAATCATAACGCGCATTAGAAATCGAAGTGTCAACATCACGTCATACCGAAGAAAAAAAAAAAAAACCACAAGGGAGTCTGGAACACTGACGCTAACCTTAGCATTACATTGACGTTTTGGGGGGGGGGGGGGGGCGACTTAATGAGTAAACGTGTGTCGACGTGTGTGCAAACGATCGCGTCGCGTGCCTACAACTTATGAGCGTATGCGGAATGTGTGTATACGTCGAGTACGTCGAGAATTTTCAACATGCTGAAAATTTCTCGACGTACTCTGCGTATGACGACGTATGCCCGCGTACTACGACGTTGCCAGCGTGCTATTAACGTATACAAAACTTACCCATAACGTATTCGAGTGTGCCAGCTTGGTTCGGCAAATTTTTCATACGTCGGCATACGCTTGGATAAAACGTCAAGGTGTGACAGCGGCTTCTACACTTGATGTCTAGTGCGGTTATGATTGAATCGTCGAGCCGCAGTCTATGAATAGCCTAACGCACGTGATCGTCGGTCGATAACGGGCTGCGCGCGCTGTGCATACCGTTAGACTATCGTTGGGCATAGGTTGTGAACGCCGACAATCACACGCTCAGCATTCGTTGGTCCTAAGTTATCTATATGTGATTAAAAAAACCTTATGTTGTACATTAGCTAATGACGTTATGGCATACGTCCAACACGTTATTATAGGCCCAAACTTTTTTAAAAACATCATAGTTCAGCGTACATCCAGCGTTTTAGCATACGATTTTGAGAGCCTTGCATATCCTGGTAAAAAACGTCAAGGTGTGACAGGGCCTTAACACAATGATGACCCACCATTTGTCGTTTATACATCAGACAGACGCACGCTCTTGACTGCTATGGTGACGGCATCGCCGTAGATTGTCTCACATAGTAAGAACCACACAATCCACAGAGAACAACATCCGTCTGCCTACCAGACGATGGTTCCTGCTATGCAAACCATTCCACCAGTAAGCACGTGATTGTGATCGTGGAAAATCTACATGTTGAGTGTGACGAGCACTTCCGCTGATCGCCATTGGAGCTGGACAATATATAACCCTCCCCAGTTAAATGACCGGCTAAGATTCTTTATTAGCGCTCGGCACTTGACCGGGCCACCATACACCACAGGAATGAAGCCAGAAAAATTGGACAAGACTGAAATACCAGGGCTGTCAGAGGACCACAGCGAGTCCCAAGTGGAGATGTGGCCTTGGTATGAAACTTGTCCTGGTAAGCACGAGGAAGGGGGGTGGCACGGAGAAAACCCCTGAAGTTTGTGTGCAGGTTTTCCCTCGGTTCAGTGCATCTCGCCAACTTGCAATGTGTAAAGTCACTAGCCTCCCTGCTTGACTGGCATTTAGTTCAAGGCACAGTTCATAGCACACCCCTGATCTTTCACCACTTACTTAATGCTTGAACTAGCTGCGGAGATGAAAAATACGTATTCTTGAATTATTGTTTTTTTTGAGCAATTTATCTTTCAGAATATCTTGCTTGCTTTTTGTTGACAAAATTGGCACACTTTATGCTGCCTCCCATTCTTCGGCATGGCATGGGCACTTTTTGAAAAATCCCTGTGATTGCTCATAAGATCCAGAAGCTGATGTGATGTTGGAACTCCATTGCGATTCGGTGAAGCCAGCTCTTTGGGAGGATAATGATGGGAAGAGAGGTATGAATAAAGGTGGGGGGGGGGGGGGGGCTAATGGTTTTTTTTGTTTTTTTTGAAGTTGAAAGGACGGAGAGTGTGCAGAATATTGTTCAATATAACGAGCTGGTAGATGGAACGTCGTTTCTTGCATAAAATGGTGTCTTCTGCATGCATTTAGTTCTTTGCTTTGCTCTCACTGATACATGCGAAACACAATTGCACCTTAGCAGTGTTAGATTTGCTTTTAACGGCCCCTGATGTTTTGGGGCCTGAGAGTACGCGGATAACCAAAATGACTTTTCCTATAATTCTTTTGTCAAACGTTGACTACCTTCCCCAACAAACATTAAATTGTATTGTACTAATACTGGTCATCTGTTTAATTTGAATACTCCGAAGCTTCCACATTTTTAATGCGTTTTGATCTGTTTGTTTTTTTGTTTTGTTTTGAAGTTGGATGCAAAATAATTAATTGTCAATGATCAAGTCGAGTGCAATCTTTTACTTGCATTTCGACATCTATCTGATGAACGAAGTGGAAAGGAATATGGGTATATGTATATATATACATACATACATACATACACACACACAGCACACACACACACCTTTGTCCCAAGGGGTTTGGTTTCTATACTACACAATTGTTTCTCAATAATTAAAGAACCTGCCTTTTTTTTCCTCGTATTTTTGCGCAGGTTATTTTTATCGACCTCTTCTGTTGTCAATACATTTGGAAAGCCATGAACGAAGTATCACACTATTTCCCATTGAACGCCATTGCCCTTGCAATTGTTTGCTGGCGAGTGCACCTGGATGCCCTGCAATTGTGTGCGGCACCTGGTCACGTGTGCCTGAAACGAAGACGCCTGAACCTCTCGCACCCACTAGTCATCATATGCGCTCTATCTGCACTCACTCTCTCTGCCAACACCCCCCCCACAGCCATCCACACTCCTCTCTTCCTGTTATATTCATCAGAAGGTGATTGCTCTATTGTAGAATAAATGTTGAAACCATTGCCGGCTTGTTTCAATACACTGTTAATTTTGTACTCCAGAGTTTGATTTCATCATCAACACACCAACGACCAACACCATCATAATCATGGCGTGTTGCTAGTTCATTTTTTGATCATCCTGCCCTGAGTGGACATTTTGTATTGCGGCTCAGCAATCTGCTGTTCTTGCCTCTTGTCTTACCAGGAAGGTTTCAAGCTGTAATTCAATCGCGGAATCAAACTCCATGGTTTCCCGTGGAATTTTTATTGCCGGCTCAAACTAACGCATGGACTTGAACTGGTTGAAGGTTTTGGAGGAAATGAGTTTTGCTGCGTTATAGTCGGCGAGTGTGCAATCCTGCGTAAATCGGCTATAATCAGCCTAGTAAAGGAATAGATCAGCTTCGTGGGCCTGATGGTGTCATTGCATCTTGTTGGCTCGAGGAAAATCCAGAACCAGCTTATAAACTGTCACAGCAGAGGCGATTTCATCAATGTGTGCCGCCCTCGATGGACGGTTAAAACGGCGTCCCATCTGCCGGCATTGGTTTGGTGGATGCTAAAGATACGCACGGTGTCCTTTTGTGAAAGAGTATAAAGTGAAGCTATTGCTGACACCATGAAACAAATTCTTGCCTGATCTACTTAGGTTGAAGCATTCATGCCTGGTCTTGCCGGTTCATGAAGACTCGAGTCAAAAACTTCTTCCGGCCACCCACAAGAACGTGGGAATATTTTGGCCTTTAAAGAAGATGTAATGAGACAAATTGGGGCAACTCGACCAAAGTGTAGTCTGGCCAATATTTTTGGTCGATTACAAGAAAGTCGTACTGTCAAGAGAGACCACCTATGAAAGGGGTGGCAAGAGTTGTCTTTCAAAGTTTTGAATGGAAATCTGCTCTGGGCTAACGCTTTGACAACGTTTCTTTCAATTGTGAAGTCACTTTCAAATGGAACATGTATTTATTTTATTCTATTTTATTTAGCGAGTCCTGTGGGTTTTTTGAAATTTCCGTAACACAAGCCAAGTTACCTAGACTGGCTGTCATGGCAACATAATTCAGCCAATCACAGCCGTGATTTAATCAGGTTGAGATAAATGTTGTGAGAATAATCTTTTTGAAATATCTCATACCAAAAGTACATGGACGGATTATCAGTCAGTTTTGGACGGAGCTCATTTTGATGTCCCTGTCTCTGACCTTGTCGAAGGGGCATGAGACCAGATTACTAGGGCTAATTAGTAACAATGGACAAAGCATGGGTTTTAAAGCATGGTTCGCCCATATGATGAGGCAGGCACTTCAGATGGAAATGTTCTCTCGGCAACGAGCGTGCCCTGTCCTAATAATTAGCGCAACGTATATGTATTTTCCTACACTAATTAAAGTCTAAGCCTGCCATTGGGAGGTGTAACCTCGTTGTGGTCCCATCCGGGTGCAAACCTTTTCCTTAAAACATCTGTTGCTTCTTTGTGCACTAAAATTTCATCCTCTGGTTACTCTTAATTTTGTTTGATAGTGCTTATAATTACAACTGTAAATTGTTACGGGTTTCGGGGTGGTGGAGTCACGAGAAAGAGTTCTTTGGCACGCCACTGCCCAAAACGCGACCGTCGAAGCCCGACGAACTGCAGTATAACTCCGCGGCACGACAGGTTGTTCAGGCAACCACAGATGCTGTCTGAGAAGCTAAATTTAGGGAGGGTCCAGCGATCCAGAATCCACTTTAACCTTCGCTGAAGTTTTCTTGCAAATTAGCATCATCCCAGATAAAGAACTGTGCTTCGCAATGCTCCCACTGGTTGATAAAAATAGCCGAGTGATACCCGTAAGCGGAACGTTGGCTCCATGTCTAACCATAAAACGAAACAGCAGGGCTGAACTCCCCATCACTGATCACACCTACATATTGTTGTGGTTTCGCCGGTGCGTCGCCACAAGCAAGACCACCAGATGGAGCAAGTGGAGTCCGTCTCGGCTCGATCGCCCGGAATCCAGTCGTAGCTTCCGGCCACTCCGGAACCCTGCTTACGGGGTGCCTTAAAACGCACTATAAACCGCCAAATTATTTCTGTCCGCGCGTAACAGGGTGCAATCGCCGAATCTCGATATACCTAATTTATCCGCGCAGACCAGAATATACCGGAGCATTTATACTCGACGGACTCGTACGGAAGCGGAGTTCGCTTAAGCGGCGCGCCTTGCCGAGCGATTCTACGCCGATTTCCGTCGCCACCGATTAATCTTGTTTACCCGCACGGACCAGAAATGCCAGCTAATCCTCACAGGGGGGCCAATTCGGACACAACCAAGTCAATGGCAGAAATGGACACGACGAGCTGCAGTACCATTCACAATTAGGATATTTATTACAAGCAAATTGGGGGAATTGCTAGGGAGCACATAAGGGAAGATTTAAACCGATTATAGAAAGACCGATATGTACAGCCACGGCACTATATGGCAATTCACTACTTGCGCAGACTGGCGCCACAAACAGACAGCACAGCTTGTCATAAAGCAAACCCAGACGAATGTTGGACCTGAGGGTCTTTATTGTGGCTGCCAGCCGAGATAGGACATGTCGGCTGTGACCAGGGGCGGCAGGACGCGCGAACGGCAGGTAGCGCTGCCGTCCCTCTCTTGGGACTCCGGGTGGCGTCGTCGACGCAGCGCAGGCGGAGCCCTCCGCGACGACAGAAAAGCTCAGTAGCTCGGGGCGAGGTCGATGATGCGAGAAAATTTCCAAAGTGGGGAGCCGGGTGCGAGGTTGATGCCCCAGTAAGCAGAGAGTAGTCCGAAAAAACCTCTCAAAACCTATCTTTATAGGCCCCTCCCCCCGTACCAACGACTTTGCATGCCGCCCTCGCATCACCTCCCCATTGGACACGGGAAAAGTATCGGCGCCTCCTTGTCGCGTCCCCATTGGAAAGGCGCGCCGGTGGGCGGGGCGCTCAGCATCCCTCTGGGCGGAGTTCCAGCGGGGGCGTTTGGTGCTGCCGCCTACCGCTTCACCTCAGACCATGTCTCATGGCGAATTATCTTGGATCGGAGCATCGAAGACACCTGCTCTCTGCCGATTGGCCGAGCGGAGGGACGCCATGCCCTGTATTGGACTCGCCTACGCGCGTGCCTGGAGAACGTCGAAGTGGCCAGTTCCATGCCAAACGCGAGAATGGCGCGTTGTAGTATTTTATTGTTAGTTCTAAAACAATGCGTAGCGCATCTACACTTTATCACCCATTAGACAAGGGAAAGGAGCTATCTATAAAACACGTACTTACGCGATGTAACTATAACTAAAGTCCTGAATGTTGAGTGCGATTGCGTGGTTTCCAGATTTCGCAACAATATGTAACCAATGGAAAGAGAACGATCGTGCAGTTTTGGAAGCTAATTTCTAAAGGTTTAGCAAAATGGCACTATGTAAACGGCACAATCAGTCAGAAGAAAGCTCTTACCCCAAGCACATAACCCACTTAGGAAAACTTGGTCACTGTTTCTACACACACCTTCGGCAACCTCATTCATTCCAGGAAATTAGATAATAAAAAAAAGTTGATAGACAGAGGAGTGAAGAAGGTGAGTTGTGGTGTTGACCCGGCCTCCACTCCGTATTTGAGTCGGAATGGCTGGGCGTGGTAACAAATGCAGGTGTGGGGTGTCGTGCGAGTGCTGCAAAGACTTTTGGGACTCTGTTGAATACTGCTGCAAACCCAGGGAAAGTCATTGAGGTGCGTGCGATGGTAAGTGAAAGATATAAGGTGCATGAGTCAAGCGGTGAGGAGATTAAGTTAGCTGCGTGAGAACTGCTGTTGGTTCGCTTGATGCTTGAGAGTTGTGGTTTGATTTAATGTTTGGCATAGGGAAGATAATGCCAGTGTTAAGGTGGTGGCCTGTATCTCTGCGTTCGTTCCATGGCGTTCCACATGTGGGCGGCATCTTGGGCCGTAGATCACGTCTTTAACTCTCTCAGCACTGCTCTTTTAACTCCGAATTTCCTTCAGCCACCACACTCTTCTGCCAACCAACCACAAGGACGAACCTCAACTCTTTTCCAACTCCACCACTTGCCTCGACTCTTCTGCCAGACATTTGATGGCCCTGGCTTCTGTTCTTCTCCCAGCGTCCGCCTTGTCGCGAATACCATTCTCAGTGCCCGTATGTCCGTGGAACGATAGCTAGAGGAGGCCGCTCTCTCAGGGCTGGAGAGTGGGTTTCCACGCCACCGCTGGGCAGAAGTCAGAACCCCCCCCCTTCCTCGCATCGGAGCTGTTTTATGGAGACCTCTCCCTATATTCCGAGGGCACTCGACTCGTTATGGGCGTTCTCCTACCCAAGACTGTCTTTACCACCATGGGCAGCCGTTACAGGAACAAGTTTCCTTCAACAAAGAGGAACAAGCAAGAGAAAGGTTGTTTACTCACCTGGTCTTACTAACTGTGTAGAAGTACTGCAAAAACTTTTGGCATGTTTGTGGGTGGGCAACGCAAGCACCTATGTAGCAGTAAAAATTTACACCAGCATTTGAGTACGTAATAAATAGAAACAATCCTTTCGCTAACCGTTACGGAGTGAAGGTATTCGCCTTGTATGTAACTGGTGAAATTGCTTTTCATGTAACATTGGAGGTGTTGTGTTGGAACGTCACACACCAGGATGCCATAAGGAAACGATGCAGGAGGAGGCATTTGGCCCATCTTGCCTGTTGCCACATCACACCAGCCGCAATTATATCCGTCCAAAACGAGCGATGTCGGGGGAATGGTAGATGGGACAAGGGGACATCCAAGGGAGGCAAAATAAAATTGGTGTGTATATAGATATAGATATAATATAAATGTATATCAATTTTTGTGGGGTTTTTTTTTCTTAGCTCACGCTGTGAGGTCGTACCCAGGGAGCTTATGGATGCATGTTGTTCATCTGTCGCGTCCATAAACACTTGCAACTTATGCAGAACTAAACAACAGTATTTTGGATGGAAACTTTGAACACCAAAAGTTTGTTGTACCAAGTTTGTTTCACGACATTAAAAAATTGGGGCCAATAGTAGCATCGGTTCTAATGGTATCATTTTACCGATTCCGTCCAGACGAATGTATCTTCCTCCTCATCTCATCATTATCTATTCTCGGAGGCTGAAGTGGACGTCGCCTCTGTGTTTTATGTTGCCTTGTTCTGAGTTTATTCTCAACCTCTTGGAGAGTTGGGCGCAGACGTCTAGAGAGTTCTGCCCAAGAGGGCCGCTTCTCTCGCGTAGAGAATACACACAAACACACAACTCTTGTCGAGACCCATGGACAACACACGCGCCGCATCGAGCATGCAGCACAAACTCACGCATCATACTTAAACTGTCTTGCAGATCGCTGCAACATCCCTCTACCCCGCTATCTTCCATAACTTCCAGGTACCTACTCTATTCTAATTTAAACTTATCTATGTTTTCTGCTGCCTACTTCCAGGGAGAACCAGATTCGATGCATTAACTACTCTGCTGAGTAAAAGTCCCTGCTTGCTCCCATTTAACTCTCCTCTTCTTACTTCTCAGGCTATGGCCCCTGGTCTATTACTGTCTACTCTGCTTAATAATTCTTCTGCACTTATTTATTTTACGCTTTCATTATCTATACGCCTTAATACACCATACTTTTAAACTTTTCATATATATATATTGGTTGCGAATTCGCGCCGCACGGCCGTGCGTCGCCCAACGTAACTGCGAATCGGCGGCACGTCGCAACTGGAGCGGACAATTTTCCAGTCGTGACCTGCCGGAACTACCAGCCCCGGAGCCAGTCACGGGTGGGGTCTTTCGACCTACCACAATCGTGCCAATCGGCCACACCGCGTAGGGTAGGGTTTTCGCCAAACTCGACCCTACCTAAGTACGCCACGCGGATGGTTGAACGGGCGATCTACTCGGCCACAGTCGACTCCGACAGTCGAGCCGCTTGGCGGCCCGTTCCGTACTATCGGGATAACCGAGCCGGTGTTATCGTACACCTGGACGGTTCAGATTAATTACGGCGGGATGTTTGGAACCCACTACGAACGCCTTACGTGATGGCAAGTAGAGAATTCAAATCGAGAAAAGGACGAAGCGAACGGACAGTTTCAAGCAAGCAAAGCATTTTATTTCGCGACACCACGGAAAGCACTGATATACAGCCATACAGAATGCACAAAAAAGGCAAAGGCAAGAAGAACAGTTGACACCGACCTAACGCGTAACACGGCAACACTTACCCAGTTTACTTCACAGACGGCGCGCAGCACACATTTACACAAAAGCAAAAGAAGGAAGCGCACCTGCACAGACAAGGACGCAAGACAGGCCGTAGGCCAAATGTGCGCGGAGCCTGGGAGGAGGCGCCAGGTCCGTGAGACCGGGGAGGTCTTACCGCGTCCCTCGTGACGCGATGGCAGGCAAGCCGCAAAATGTCCGCGCGCTGTGCCCGATCGTGCCCTGGCGTGGCGGCGAGTCCTCTCCGTCCGTGCTTCCGCGCGAGCCGGTCCCCGTTGCCACACGTTTAGGGTGGGGGGAACGAGGGCCCCCTCGGCAACTATCTCAGCGCAGATGGGGGGAAGGGGAAATTTGTTTTTGCGCCTGGGGGAGGGGAGTGGCTGGCGGGCTTGGTCCCGCGACGAACGAGCGATCCCCCAACACCGCAACCTCGTCGGCCGACCGCGCGTCCTCCTGCCTGACCCGAGCTCCCTTGTCCGGACCCGCCGCCTGCGCTCCACCGCGCGCACTCCACTTCTTCAGCTCAACTCTGCAACTGCCGCTCCCAACGCTCAACGCTCAGCGTCAGCGCTCCACGCTTCCTCTTTCCCCTCAAAACGCCAACTCGCCGCGGTCGCCTGCGCTCGGCATTTTATAGGCCTCGGGAGGAGCCGCGATATGACAAATATGCGGATCAAAACATGATTGAGGCGGGGCCAATCGCCACCCTCTGTTTCAGCATTGGTCGGGCAAAAAGGGGCGTGAACCATGCCTTGATTCCGCATATTTGCATGAAACGGACTTCACAGACACGCGCTTGGAGCGGGCCAAGCCGCGCTCGCGTTCGGCCCATTGGACGGAGGGGAAAGCTGGCGCTGAAGCATTCCTGATCCGCGATAGACGCGTTCGGCCTCCACTGCGAACGGCTCCGGGACCACGACGTTTGTGTTGACTGGTGGTGTTTGGATGGCCATAGAAGCGATGTGTGGGAATGAAAGTTTGTGAAGGTAAAGGCGAAGGTTGGTGGTGTTTGCCGAATGTTGTAGAAGCGATGATGTGGGTAGCGTAGTGGTGGAGGTGCGTCGTTGTAGTGTGTTGCGCTGTGGTGGGAAGGCGTGGTTGGTGAGATGCTGTTTGTTTGAAATAAAAGATAGAACAGTAAAAATGGCTAACTCACAGCGTCGCAGCCCGGATGTCACATTTAATTCCCTCTATACAACGGGTTTGGGCTAACTCACATGGAGGCTTATCGAGATATCTGCACCTGAAGGGCCTTTCTGGTGTTGCATTTTCCACAACCGTAACAATATATATTGCTGGAGAGAGAAGCACAACAGTGAGGACAGAGACATGAGGAGATCTATGGAAGGAAGAGGGATGGGGGTGGGGAACACGGGTAAACAGATGGACAGCGACAGGGACTTTCAGGAAGGAAAGCAGGGAATTTGGGAAGGAGGTGGGTTTGGGGTGCCATTAGCGGGGGGTAGAAAGATCGAGGATTTGATGTGGGAAGACGAGATGGTAGTGAACAGCTGTTTTTGAGACCTGCAGGGAAGAGTGGGATTGAAGAGAGTGTGGAGTTTGTTCAAATGCAGGAAAAAAAAAGAGGAATTAAGACGTGAAATGAGCAGTGATTCTTGATTTTGGTAGTTTAACCAGAAGGGAGTTTGCTGGAAAAAGTTTTTACTCAAGAGGGTACCTTAAGCCGCCCTGTAAAAATATGGGGAAGATGTATCTCCACTAGAGTTGCGGGGGGGGGGGCGAGACCGGAGAGGAGACTGTGGGGAAGACAGAAAGACCACGCCTGCTGCGGTGAGAAGGAGTTGAGAGGCCCAAAGACTCAGCCTCACCGTGGAGATTGCCAATGATGCCTAAATGCGCCTTGGTTTCCCCACAGCGTGAAGCCGAGAAAGGTTTGAGGGCAGGAGCACCAGCCCAGAGGGGAAGCGGCAGTAGCTCCCATCAGGCTGCGGACGTAAAGCTTCGTAAGTGGTCAAGAGCTCAGGTGGGCCGAGGAAGGACTTTTCACGCGGAAGGTATTCCAATCGGCGACTTTGGCTTTGGAGGCAGGTTTGAAATGTGTCTTTCCGGCAGGAAAGGTCATGGCAGATAGTGAGACACAGAAGCTTGAAAGAAAGGACTTTCGCAGAGGATTGTTGAGAAAGTGGAATGGGGGGGGTTTATAACGGTCCTTTCGAAGAGACCATAGTGGAGAGTGGTGAGCATTTTCCGGATTGAAAGACATGTTCGCACGTGTTGGAGCCAGTTGTGATTTTACCCAGATTCTGCAGTGAAGTGAAGAAGCTGCTGCTTTGCCGGTCTGAGGATGACCGATTGGTACGGCAGAGGGTGGAGGTCATCAGTAAAGAGATATATGAGGATTTTCGCAGAGAGTCGCGAGAGATCATTGATGAAAACGCAGAAAAAGAACCAGGGCCTGGAACGCTACCTTGAGGAACTCCAGGCTGGAACAGGAAGAGGGGATGAAAGATCTCACTATCTGCCATGACCTTTCCTGGGAAAGACACATTTCAAACCTCGCCTCCAAAGCCAGTCGCCGATTGGGAATCCTCCGTCGTGAAAAGTCCTTCCTCGGCCCACCTGAGCTCTTGACCACTTACGAAGCTTTCGTCCGCAGCCTGATGGAGTACTGCTCTCCCCTCTGGGCTGGTGCTCCTGCCTCCAACCTTTC
>CM068965.1:25795881-25811834 GCA_035128595.1 Eptatretus atami | reverse complement strand
GCACCACCACCAACACGTCACACAAACCCAAAAAAGAAATTGGATAGTCGCGGACCTAAAATCCCTGGTCGATTTTTTGGTGCCTCGAGTCCTCTGAAGCGACCGTTAACTCCTCTCAGCTCACTTGACCCAGTGTGAGCGAGAGAGAGACCGGCTGCGAGATCCTCTGCAAGCCCACACGACGCGAGATCCTCTGTTCACTCCGCTGAGCGCCACTTTTGCGCCACTTTTCATCGTCCGTCCTTATATCAGGCTGGAGGCCGAGATCCTTCTTTCCACACAGACGCGAGATCTCCCAAAGCCCACACGACGCGAGACTCTCTACGAAGCGCCACTTCTAGCGCCAACTTTCTTCCTCCGTCTTCCCTCTATCGTTGTTTGGCCCGGAGCTGCAGAGATCTCTCTTCCTACTCCGTCGGCCTTACCGTTCCTCCTTTTTATCGCGCGGGCCGCCGCCCCCTCCAAACCTTCCGCCCGTTTCGGCTCCACCCCCTCTTCCAGAACAGCTGGAACTTCCAGAAGGAGGCGTGTCCTCTCCAAAACCTGACGGCATCGCACGCCGTGGGATTTCTCTTCTTCCTCGCAGTGTGTATTCCACCGCGACGGGCGCCATTTCGTTCGGGGGCCGGAGGGACGGGGCCGGCTGCTTTTTCCCCGAAGGCTAGGCCTTGGCAACCGCTTGTGCCGAGTTCAGGAACGCAGTTGGTTGGTGGTATTATCGGTTATTGGCAAATGTTGTGGCAGTTTGTGTGTAATGGGGCTCTCACAAGTCGATGGATTAGCGGATTGTTTGTGAGTGTAGGTGGTAGGTGATGGGGTGAGCTGGCCAAAGTTGTTTTTTTGTAGGTGTTCGAGAGAAAAATTTTAAAAGGATAGAACAGAAAAAAAAAAAAAAAAAAAAAAAAGAAAAAAAAAAAAAAAAAAAAAAAAAAAAAAGAAAAAAAAAAAAAAAAAAAAAAAAAACGCCTAACTCCTCCCTCCACCCTTACTCCAAAGGATCACCAGCCCCGCGAATGAATCACACATAAATTCCCTCTAAACAATGGTCTTGGCTAACTTTACATGTTACTTTAAAAGATATCTCACCTTACGGGACCTGAATGGTGCGTTATTTGCGAATTTCCACAGCCGTATAACAATATGTATACTGTAATAATATACACATTACATACATAGTCCATACATATCCATATATATATACATGTACACACACACACACACAAACACACACACCACACACACAACACAACACACACAACATAATATATAACACGAGTTCCGTTCGAAAAAAAGTAACGGGACGGACTTTCACAGAAATTTTATTCCAAAACATATATTGAAAATCACAGCTTTTCCCCTTTCAAAATTGTTTCCCTCACAGTCTCACCACACTGTCCTCCTCTACTCCACGCTTCGATTGCACCCCTTGGAAGGGGCTTCTTCTGGAATCCTCTGGAGCTCCAATCGTCAGGGCCTTTGATGGCCTCCACTTCAGGAAAATCGGGTCCCCTTGATCAACCCCCTTAGCTTGGGGGGGGGAGGGGGAATAGGGAAGAAAAAAAAATCACAATGAGCCCAAGTCTAGGCGAATAGGGCGGTGCTCCTCCGAGTTTGGCCGTTCCTCTCCACCAGAAAAACTGTCTCAGGTGCCCAGAGGGGCCATTGTGAGCAGGGGATTGTCATGTGGGGCACCCAGCGTTGTTCTCCCACAGAGCCCTCCTCTTGTCCCGGACTGATCTATGAGGGACCGGAAGCGATCTCCTTTCCAGTATTGATTCATGTTTGACCCTATAGGTAAAACGTCGAAGTAGACGATGCCCTGATTGTCCAAAATGCGCATGAGCATCACCCTTACCTTCGACCCTTCAACATCCTTGCTTTTCTATTGGTCGTGGTTGATGCCGGACTTTCCAACTGACGACTTGACGTTTGGTCTCTGGGATCGTATTCAAATATCCACGATTCATCGCCAGTAATGACCTCCCGAGCAGAGGTTGGATCGTACCTCGAGAGCTCGGATAGTGTTGACGGGTGGGACTCCTTTTTGCATGTTCTGAGTCCTCGGACAACAGCTGGTTCCATCCCCTTGCGCACACCTTGCGCATTTCAAATTTTCAGTGATGATGCTCCAGACAGTGCCCTTGTTGATGGAAAGGTTCTCCACACTCAGCAATCATTCCGCACTGTGAAGTCGAACCGATCTGCGTGCACCATCTGCTCACAACGCTTCGATGTTGCCCCGCCATTTCTGCTCGTTGAAAGCTGTTCTAGACCGGGATCGTCTTCAACCTCCTCCCGTCCCTCTTTGAACTCTGTGCCTCAAAATGCATGTGTACATGACTAGTTTTCTTCTCCGTGTAGACTTTGCCTGCAGCATTGCGAAGGATTCGGAAGGTGTTTTGCCAAACCTGCAAATAACCTTTCAGATTGGCTCTCTTGCTCACGTCTCATAGCGCGACGACTCAGGGACTAGACAAAGTGTTAAAGCACGACCTGGTTAAAAAATTCACACAATGAGCGCAATGTCAACCATCCACCATCATATTATATTGCTGGGAATGTTGTGGTGAAAGACTGACCAACCCGTTCATCAGTTGACCTGTGAGTGGAGCACACAGCAAGGCTAAACAGTCCCGTACTTTTTTAGACGGACCTCGTGGGTATGTATGTATTGTATATATATATATATTATATATATATATATATATATATATCGATAATATATATACACATATATAGTATGATGCTATATATACATATATATGTATATAGTATGTTAGTATTATATATATGTATTAGTTACGGCGTGGAAATTCGCAGAACACCATAAAGGATTCCTTTAGATAAGTCTATGCCCGGTATAGATGATTTCAGATAGGTTTCCCCTCATTTGTTAGAATTGGAATTATTCGTGTCAGTCAACAGGGCTGTGATCCTTTGAGCGTAGGTTTTTCTTTTTCTATCGTTATTTTCGAACCCCAACACATCCACCACATTCAACAACCAACATCGCTCCCCTTACCTCAACAACCACAACGCCAACCCACACCACTATCACCACAACCAACGATCGCCTCCTACCACCATTACAACAAACCAACATCGCTCTCTCCTTAACCACAGTGCCAACCCGCAACCAACGCCACAACCACGTCACCTCTACCGCCCCACCACTTAAACCACCTTCGCCGCTACGCAGTATCATTCCCTTCTCTCCATGGACACATACAACCATCTCTCCGCATTTCATTCAATAAACAGCGAGCAAATAAGACCAAGGAAGAACCTCAATAGTGCGCGGATTTTCCCGCTAATATTCCCGCCTATTTTCTCCGCACTTGGTGTGGGGAAGGGCGAGGCAGATCGTTTCGAAACTGGTCGGTTCGTGGAAGTGAGGCGTGAAACGGAAAGCAGAAGGACGCCCCTTTTCTGAGCTTTCTCGCAGGAACTTGAAAGGGGCCAGAGCAGGCAAACGAGAGCGAGGTTGGAACCCCCAGGGATATAAGCGCGGACCCGGACGACGAGCTCGAGGAAGGAGCATATTCGTTGTGGTGTTGTTGTCTCTTCGGGGGAGAGCTTCGTCTCTTCGTACATCGTTGCTTTTTGAACGTCGTCGAGACCCTTTTGTCGTCGAGTCCTTTGTCGTCGAGCCCTTTGTCATCGAGCCATTTGTCGTCGAGCCTTTTGTGCCTAGCTCTTTTAGTCGTTCATCGAGCTCTCGCTGGTCTGGTGATTTGCTGCTGCCTTCGTGGGTTCGAGGCTCCTGGGTGCCTTCCCTCTGGCGCCAAGTCGTGAGGGTATGTGTGCGGTGGTCCAGGGGTCGAGAAGTGCGGCGCACGAGAGGGAGAGTGCCGGAGAGAGCTCGCCGACCATCGCACAAAACGGGTTTGCAGTAAACCAGCGTCGGTCTTCGTGGGCCCATTCGGTCAGCCAGGGCTCCACGCACATAAAGGGTCTACGGACCCGGTCTGCCTCCTCGTCTTATGGGATGGCCCTTCTTTTGGGGCTTGATGAATGTTGTGGCGCCCGAGTGCTGAGCGAGAGACAGAGAACTGCTTAAAGTGCCTGTAATATTACGCTTTATTCTGTTCCTCGTAGTGCTTTCCCTGCTTTTGTTTGCCCTGTATACGTGTGTTGGCTGTACATACGTGTAAATGAGAATAAATTGCTTTGTTGAAATGTACCCCGTTCGTTGCCCTCTCCCTATTGATCCTTGCCAAGGCGAGGTGATCCGGGCCCCGGCCGGCAACGCGGTTGAGAGGAACGAACGGGTCTTTTAGTAGTCTGTCAGAGTTGATGCTCTATAAGAGTCGAATGCTCTAAGACCCCGTCCGTTTCTCAGCGATGCGCGAACTGCGCCGAGGTCCGATCACCTCGGAATGCCTTGGCGCTGGCAAGCTCTCCCCTCCTTGGCTTTCCGACGACTGCTATCTCTCGTGGCCAGACTGTCAGGGCCTCACTCGAGCTCTCCCGTATCCCCTCCAACGGTCGAGCGTCCCGATCAAGCTCCGTTTTCTGCTCGCCCTTATATAGGGCCGGGGGGACGAGATTTGGCCTTTGCTCTCTGACCCTTGACCCTGCGCGGAAAGCGGACATGGTAGAGATCACCGGCCCTTTGACCTCCACAGGCCCCGCCCCTTTCTCTCCTGTGATCCGTTTTTCGAGCCCCCCCACCTTACTACTCAACGGAGTTCGAGAGTGTCCCAAATTTAGCGAAAGGAAAAAAAAAGTGTATGGTCAAACTACTTTGTAGCCTAGCTTTGAGACTAAAAAACAAAGACAAGCCTACTGGAGCAGAAGCACAAACACACAAGCCTCACCTCTGGAAACACCTTCCAGAATTATTAGCAAGAGAGTATTTCGGGGTCTACTGTACGCCAGGTCATAAAGTTCTTCAAAACTTCTTTCTGGCCTAAGGGTTGAAAGAGGCAAAACATGAGTAACACCGAGGAAACATCACAGAGTTTCCATTGACCACCAACATGTATACTGCAAAGAATTGTATGATATTGTAAAAGGTTATCCCTAAACAAATTACAAAGACATGAAGAAACACCTTGCCACAATTCTTCCAAATGCCAACTCTTGGCAAGGCTGGTTTAAATTTGCAGATTCAAATAACAAAAATGATACGATTACTCAATGTTAGGAATCACATCACCACACCAAGACTAGATTCATATTACAACAACTTATAAAATTCCTCTACACACCACTGATTCCAATCACCGAACTGCGAATGTGACCAAACTTGCTTGGAGTATACCAATGGATTGCACACACTGCTTGAAAATGATTGAGAAATCACGTCAAATTCATACAACTTACTATTTTATACACATCTAATTCAATAACAAAAAGTTTTTTCACACAAAAATTTCAGCAACAGAATTACAGCGGTTCAAGACACGGATTAGATACAAGGTCCACCTGTTTCTTTGTCGAATGTTACTTTGATCTCATTCAATCGTGGAATCAAAAAATTAACTTTGCGAAAAATTGTGTCACATATTGGGCAATTCTCTAACATTGGCATTATGGTTGGGTGATAGTTTGCAGCCACTGACATAGTAATCATAAAATCAACAATAAAAAGTCTAAGAAAAGAAAAGAATATAGTAATATAACAAGAGCACAAGTGAGCATAACATACCCCCGAAAAGAAGGTATATAACAGAATGTGCTTACTACATGGAAAACAGCCATCTGTTGGCCATGGCAACCACTTTAGAGACGAACGTCATGTCACGACACCATCCAGTCGTCCAGTAAACAAATATGAAACGTGAAAAGTTGAAAACTTGAGATAGAGGTGCGGACAGGAAGGATGGAAACAGCATCCTGTTGCCAGGGCAAACCACTTTAGATGGACGAAGATGTTTGACAACACCATCACTCCACAGTTGTACTTATGCTACGAAATATTGAAACGTGAAAGTTTGAAAACTTGGAGTTAGAGTACGGACGGACGGACGACGACAACGAGAACAGACGGACAGACGGAACAAGACGACGGACGACCGGCTATCACATATATACGCCCGCATATATATTAATATATATATATATAATACGCGGCGTATAAAAATGATCACTAAATGCTGGGGCATACCGAGAGCACAACACTGAACACAATGGCATGTATCAAATCTTTTTTGGGCAATTGACAAAGAACCAGAGCATTTGGGAGGTCAACATGAACAAATACAGGCAGTAGATCCAACAAAGAAGGCCACATGCATCATGGAACACGAATCCCTGCGTTCGCTTCCAGTGCGCCACCCCATTGTTCGTCTTTTCCCACGTTCAAGCATGGATTTCTGCCTGGTATGTTCGAAAACTCATTTATTACTTTTTTTTAGCATTAAAAAAACGTTATAAATGTCGCTTTTAAAAGAAAATAATAAATAAATCGAACATGTGTAGTACAAGGATGACAAAGGGATAACGAGCTAGAGGGTTATGGAGATAGGCATGGCGAACAGCGATGTCCTCGTGCTAGCTAAGAGAACCCCGTTGGGAGAAAATGACTGTGACAGCCTTGTGAATGAGGTTGAGATGGCAAATTACTATCAAGGGTCTGATTTATTGTGTTAGCGCCTATCACAGTATGGTTAAAAAAGCCATATTTGTGTGAATGGACAAACATTCCAAAGACCTGAAACCTGGTTATAAAGTAAACATATAAATCTCTTTCGAACCAACTGATCCTGGCTGGCTGATATTAAACATCGGTACTTCCGCGGTGACGTGAAAGCTTGAAATTTTGTTTTGCCGATAGACATCGAACCAGTACACCGGGGAGAAAAAAAAGAAAATCACAAATCGTCGGGACAACATCCATAAGTGAAAAAAAAAGAAAAAAAAATGCAGGTGAGTGACTCGAGACAATGAGGAAAGCAGGTAATTTTGTGCGCCGACGGACATCGAAGTCGAAACACCATGAAAAAAAAAGAACGAAGGAAAATCACAGAACCGTCGGAAAGCATCTGAAATGAAATATAAATAAATGAAAAAGAAAAACATGAAAAAAAAAACATGCAGGTGAGCAACCCAAGACAATGGGAAACATGGTTCGTGATGCTTACACTTTGTGTAAGCACAAACCCGCTAGTAAAGTACACCCGGACCCTACATTCGCGGTTAGAAATCGCCAGTTCCACGTATTCGTGGGTGATTAATTGCGACATGCTCCTACATTCGTGGGAAAATTGCCCCACGTATTCGCAGTTTTCATGGAGTTTTTTTTTTCACGAGCCGCAAGCAATAACAGTTCTAAACTAGAAGGGCACTCTGTAGAGTGCATACCTCCGCCACGTAATGCTGATCCACGAGAACATATCGGGCCCAAGCATTTTGAAATATCATGCTATACAGTACTATATCGTTTTGCCCCATCTCAAATGGTGAAGAATCACTTTAAAAATTAAATAACTCTCATATACCAGATCCTCATCAAAATGGAATCAATTTCCTTGTACACACAAACCTGTCACCAAATTTCATCTGAAATTTCCCCAACTTTTTGAGATATCGTGCTACGAATCGGTTTCACCCTTTCTTCAATGGTGAAGAATCACTTAAAAAAAAATTTTCAGATCCGAATCCGGATCTTCACCAAAATTGAATCAATTCTTCCTTGTCACACACCAAACATGTCCACCAGTTTCATTCGATTCCGTCCACCAACTTTTGAGATATCGTGCCTATAATCCTTTTTGGCCCTATCCCTCAATGGTGAAGAATCACTTTTAAAATTTAGTCGCCGGATCCGGATCCGGATCTTCACCAAAATCTCATCAGTCGTCCTTGTCACACACCGAACCTGTCCACCAATTTCATCCGATCCGTCCATAACTTTATAGATATCCTGTACACAAACAGACAGAAAGAGGTGAAAACATAACCTTCACGCATCTTCCACAAGCCAAGCACAAAGCAGCTGGATGTACACTCCGCGTCAAAAGTTTTAGAACACCCCCATTTTCGAGTTTTACTGAAATTTAAGCATTCAAGTCCAGTGAATAACCTGAAATGGTACAAAGCTAAGCAGTAAACCGCCAGATGTCAAAAAAAAGTTTAGGTCACAAAAACTGAAAAAATGTCAATTTCAGAGTTGTTTAAAAAAGGCCCTTTTCAGGGAACAAGTAATGGGTTAGCAACTTGCAGCTGTTCAGCAGCAATGGAAGTAAATTAAGCCTTGAAGTTGATGCCAAACCATTCTGACAGGTGTCTCAACTTTGTTGATTAGTTCAAACCCTCTGTCTGTATAAAAGCAGTGTTGGAACAGACCGTGTTGCTACAACCTCTGAAGCATTACTTGGACATATGGCACTGCAGTTAAGTATATATGCTATCATATGCAAGAAAAAGAAATTAACAAAGGAAGACAGACAGAACATTATAACCTTAAAAGTGGAGGTCTTTCCTTTCGAGAAATTGCAAAGAAGCCAAGGCGTCAGTGAGTGCGATTTCTTACACCATCAAAAGCACTTGGAAACTGAGGAAACTCTGACAGGAAGAGGTCTGGCAGCACCCAAAGCCACACACAATCGAAGACAAGTTTCTGAGAGTCAACAGTTTGCGTGATAGGTGGCTCACGGACAGCAGCTTCAAGCACAGCTTAAACATGGTCGAAGTAAGGAAGTCTCCGTTTCACTGTGAAGAGAAGACTTCGAGCTGCAGGTTTGACAGGTCGATGGCAGTAAGAAAGCCATTGCTAGAATGGCAAAAAAAGAAAGAGAGGCTTTGCCTGGGCCATGAAGCACCGCAGTGGACTACTTGAAAACTGAGGTCTTCTGGACAGATGAATCAAAATTGAAATCTTCGGTTCATACACAGGGTTTTTTATGCCGTCGAGTCGGCGTAAGGATGGTTCCTCAGTGTGTGACAACCAATGTCAAACATGGAGAAGGAAGCGTGATGATCTGGGCTCTTTTTCTGGATCCAGAGTCGGGAACTTGCAACAGAGTGACTGGCACCCTGAACCAAAAGGGCTACCACAGCATTTTGCAGCGCTATGCAATACCCTCGTGGTCTACTGCCTCGTTGGTCAGGGGTTCATCCTACAGCAAGATACGACCCAAAACATACCTCCAGGCTGTCAGAACTACCTCAGAAGAAAAAGAACAAGACGGTAGGCTTCAAATCATGAATAGCCAGCACAGTCTCCAGGACTTAAAACCCCATCAAGCTGGTTTTGGGATGAACTGACAGAAGGTGAAAGCAAAGCAACCTACAAGTGCACCACATTTGTGGGATCTTCTGCAAACAGTTGTTGAGAAGAACTTTCCGAACCAATATTTGATTTCCATGTAGAAAGAATGCCGTGAGTATGTTCGGCTGTTAATATCTGCAAAAGGTGGCTACTTTGACGAGTCAAAATTTAGATTAAATTTTGTTCAACAAAAATGATTCCATGATTTCTTTTTTATCTGCAATTGTTTATTTGAGGCGCCGCGAGGAGGAGTGATGTAAGGGACACATCGGCCATTTTGGAGTTAATGCCATATAACACTATTTTAACCCTTACCCTATCATCATCATATCATTAAAAAATGTCATGTACATAACTCCTCGCGGGGCCTCATTTGTTCTAATGCTTTAATTTCAGAGTACAATGAAACATTAAACTGCTTAAATTTCGGTAAAAACTGGAAAAATGGGGGTGTTCTAAAACTTTGAACGGTAGTGTATGTACATAAAAAACACATCTTCCATGAGCCGTGAACATGACCTGTTTCCTTGTACATGTATTCGGAGCTTCGCGGGGTCTCACCATGCTGCATTATTAGCTATGTCTACTGTATTACTGTATTGTAGCTTCGTGGCATAAACATTGTTTTGTGGGATGTCTTCACCAATGTAACAAGGTCATTGCCAGCTAAAGCATCCCCCATGAGTTACTTAAAGAATGAAAACACCAACGAGCATCTATTGATGATCCAGTAATTAATTACCAGGTCACCACATGTGGACATATACAATGGAAACATTCAACGCATCTTTGTGAAATCACCATCTTGCTATGAACAAGCACCATCGACCTGTTACATTTTTAAAACGCATAAACATCATCACCTGTAAGATAGGAAAGATGTTATTTCCTGTGGTTAAAGAATGAAAAGGTTTAGCATATCTGTTTTAGTGCAATTAGCAGCTCGCTACATACGCCTAATTTCACAATGGGATCACCCACCACATCTATCATCAACTGCCAAATACAGCATCACCTGCAAAAAATCCCCCACAAACAAACGCGCAGATGACTCACCGCATCCTGGATCACCATCATTCTCGACCCGTTGCTCTGACCTGTGCATTGCCCTCGCGCTCCGTTCGTTCTCAAAAGGCTCCAGGATCGAGGATAACACTCAGAAAGGGTATGTCTCTAAGCGGACCACTAATAGCGGGAGAAGGCGAAGCTCCTGCATGACCATCTCTCTGGCACGGTGGTGCACAGAGCGGGCTGGGTACAAGTGGCAAAGTGGCACCTCCAGCCCGTTACAGTGAGCAGGGTGGTTCACAGCTTCAAAGCCCGATATAATTGTGCAACATCAAGCTCATAGGGGAGTGTGCCTCCACGGAACCATGACGTGGCCAAGGCATTCTGCAGAACACGCGAGCCGAACAGCGTCTTTAACACTGATGAGACCGGCTTGTTTTGGAAAAAGATGCTGACGGAAAAAGGAAAAATTGTTCATTCTCACAGCGCGAGAGCAAAGCAGTCCGGCTTCAAGGCCGCTAAGGACAGGGTATCCTTCTCCTCTGCTCAAACGTCAAAGGCGACTTCATGCAAAGCCCATGGATGCTCTACCGCTACCTGAACCCACGTGCGCTGAAGAACAAAAACAAGCAGGACTGCTCGTGTACTGAGGGCGAACAGGAAGGCGTGGGTGACGTCTGAACTTTTTATGACTGGTTCAATAACTGTTTCAGTTCCTCAGGTCAGAGAGTACCTGGCAGGAAAGAACCTTTGTTCAAGGTACCCCATGCTGCTCGACAACGCTCCTGGCCACCTCACGGACCTGAACGGCGTCATCCGAACATTCGAGGTCATGTTCCTGCTGCCGAACACCACCTCCATCATCCAGCGCTCGACCAGGGGTAATATCAACTTTCAAGACTTATTACACCCGCGTACCTCTTTTTCCTAATTTTGCAAGTTATTGCGTTGCGGCGTTTGTTAAATAAAAAATTGAAACGGTACATGATGTTGATTTTTCGTTTCATGGTGTGTACGGTATGGATAAAAGACTTTAAAATGCATTCTTCAATAAATTGGAAATGTACCTGGTGTTTCATTATTATTTGTGAGCATCTTTAATGAAACTGTAATCGTGGTCAAAAACACTCTTAAACTTTTAAACTTTCCCCTTTGAACCAGGAACCGCTGCGAACCGATAACGTTATCCCCCTTGTCCACATTGTACCAATCCCGACTTGGTGGTGTCGCCATTTGTGGCCATTTTCATGAACCAGGCGAACCGATAACATTAAAATTGATAACGCAAACTGATAACGTTATCCCCCTTCCCATTGTAACAATGACAAAAACACTTGCGGATTTTTTTCTCCACACTCAAGGATTTTTTACAGGTCGGAAATCAAGGAACCTATCCCCCCCCCCCCCATTTCTCATTGAAACAATGCCCCCAACATTCACGGTTTAACATTCACGGGGTTTCCTGGAACGTATCCCTCGGGTCCTGGTGTTGTAATATTTCGTATGAACGTATGTTCGGAAGCCAGATGTTCGTAAACCAGGACTGCCTGTATTCTAAAAATTTGATTGGGTAAACTTATCATGGATTAATTGAAGTAAATTTTAGGCTTAGGAACGAAGGCAGGCTGTCCAAAAATTCTTGTTCCGGTTGAATTTTTTTTTACAACCAAACCAAAAGAGACGATAATAAGGTTTTTTGCATTTTGTCACATAATTCATAAAGTTCTGTGTTTTCCAGTACACCTCAAATGAGCACCTTCGGTGGCACATAACTCATTCAAGCGGATAATCAACTTAAATCTATGTGTTGGCTAACATATCCCTCGTCACACTGCTGATTACAAATAGTTATCATTGCACGAAGTCTTTCAATGTCAACAACAGAGGTTTGAAAAGAATACTTGACATACCCCCCACAAGAGGTCTAAGAGGTGTCACATCAGGAACTGTTGGAGACTAAGAAACTTCCCCCAACACGTCTCTCTCATCTACTAATCACCTGTTGAGTGTCGTCATCTTCCCCGGCCACGAATGCACTGACGGTATCACAGCCTGTAAAGGCAATGCATACCAATCAGATGAATCACACACGCTGCCTCCCAGTGTACGGCTCAGTGTGGTAATCCAGGAATCTTGTCCGGTGTCTTCGTCCCGCACTTCTGGAACAGGTGGGATGGGATCTTTGGCACATGCCCAGACACAGGACCATGACATCTGTATCCTCTGCAGTGATGATGACAGACTTGTACCCAGATTCTGCTGCATGAAGTGCATGGAGAAGGAGGCGTGTGTCTGCTTCTTCTTGACTTGACTTTAGCTCAGGAGCCTCTTCCCACTGCTCTTGGTGATCTTGAAGCAGAGCTGCTCACATGTGACATACAGCTCCTTGCCCTCGAGCTTGTCCCTGTGCTGTGGTTTTTTCCATTCTTCTACCAGGAACTTGATGAGACTTGCCTTGTGGAGAACTACGAGTAACTTTCTCCACTGCTGGATGTTGTGCCCAGTTGAATGTTCTTGAAATGGATCCCTGTGCCTGCACTTCTGTTGGCTCGTTTGCATCTTTGATGGATTCTCCTTGTAACGTCAAACACAACATCAATGCGCCTGCTCTTAGCACCCTCATTGACAACGTGACTCAGTGCTGTGCCTGCAAAGCTGTGAAAAAGTTTTGTCGTTTCCCTTCAGTTTCTGGACCAGGCTCATCCATCAATTATGGTAGCAGAGGCTCGGGGATCACTCTTGCAGGAGAAACATTCCTCTCCAACTCCCTTGCTAGGCAGCCTTGTTGGTCTTGCGGAGAGACTCCATCCGCTGGCAAGATGCCCATGGCAAAGGCCCCAGGGATGAGCCAAGACATCACTCATTTTGAGCTTTCTGTTCTCAGCACAAGAATCATCTGGCCAAATAGTTCCTGTCAGCCTTCAGATGAGCCTCCTTGGCATGGCCTTGTGAGCGTTGGCTTCATTCTGATGTTAGTGAACGTTCTCAGTTTCGTTTGTCATTGTCATGAAAACTGTATAGTTGGCGTATCGGTCTCCAGGCGCTCTTCCTTGAAGGCTGATATGCATCTCTCCTATTTCTGTAGGCCCCTAGAAGGTCTTTGCAACTTCTGGTGGTGCTGTAGTCGCAGTTGACAAACTGACAAGATCTCCTTGCTCTGCGTTGAAGGGGTTCAACCAGCTGGTCTCCATCAGTGTGAACTAAAGATTGGACATCGCCTCATCTCTTCTATCCTGGGCATCTGTAGGTCTGGGTGGCTGAAGTCAGTATACTTTTGGCCTACTACCATGGCCCGAGCTGCCTCAAGTATCTGCTGCGATACTCCGATGTCAGGTAGTACCTGGCGACAGCTCCACCTTTCAGGCTGAAGCCTTTTGTGCCCCCTGGTGTCTGGGTGTCTTTGTTGATCGTCTCTTCGATGGTCTGGTCCACAGGAATCCGTCAAAGGGATTCTTGCTACCGATCTGGACCGAAAAGCCACCTTGCATGAAGTGTTCATGGACTCTGGGTAAATCCCAAAATATGAGGAATTTGAAAAATACCTAGGAACAACTCTGGTAGACAATCAATTTTACATAGGTGTCCAAAGTTTCGCGTTGATCGTGTGATTTATTTTAAAAAAATGAGGAAAACCCCGAGCGTCACGCTTAAAAATTGTTTTTATGGTAGCACCCCCATTGCATTCACAAATCAGACTAAGCTACCAGTGCGGGAAGGCTATCATATTTAATGTATTTACAGTCACTCTATAAACATTTAGTACCATTCGTTTTAGTCACCCCAGCGTGGTACGATATCTGGCCTGCTCATGGACTAACCGGGAAAGTTCTCGTTCTAAAGGCTCACTGTCTGCACTCTATATGCATGAACATGCAATCTCTTATGTACAACTCTGTTTTAAAATTTATCATTTTCCTATAGGTTTGGATTGATTTGATGCAACTTTTACTCAATTTTTTTTTCTGAGAAGTGTTTTCGTGTTTCAGGGTTGAAAAAAAAAAATGAAAAACAAAAAAAAGTTTTTTAAATAAAAAATTACAACAAAAAATACACAAAAAACCCACAAAAAAATACAATTTTTTTTCTTTCATTAATTAAAACTTTTTTTTGCATTTTCTTTGGATCTTGGGTTGGTGTGGTGTTCGCGCAGGCCATGATGGGCTGAATGGCCTCCACCTGTGTTGGATTTCCTTGTTGTTGATAGACTGACAGCATCAGCCTAATATATTGTTACGAATTCGCGCCCGCCGGTGTGCGATCGGCCGCTTTTCCACAAATAGCAACCGCCTCGCCCACCGGACGGACAATTCAGCGTGACTTTCCGGAGCTAACGCCGGAAACCAGTCACGGTGGGTTTCTATCCCCCCACGGCCGAGCCAATTGTCTACCCGCGCAAGATAGGGTCACTCGCCGAATTCGATATAGTAGTACCTGCGCGGGCAGCCGACCGGGCAACCGTACCTCGACGCAGGTCGGCTTGGGACACGAAACCGCTTAAGCGGTCCGTTCCGTTCTGCAATGATAACGAGCGGTATTATCGCCCGACCTCGCCGTATCCGATTCTATTTAACGGGTGTTCAAAAACCCAACTATTTATTCCACGATGCAAGATGGCATTTCCAATATGGTGAAAAGGAGGACGCGACGAAGGACAAGGGGTACTTGAACAAAGCACATTTATTTTAACATGCACGTATGTTACAGCCAACACGTATACAGGCAAACAAAAGCAGGCAAACAAAAAGCAAGGGAAAGCACTACGACCGAATATAGGTTATTTTAATGTAGCCACTTAACAGTTTTTACTTGTCAGGACACGCGCCACAAGATTCACTCAAAAGGAAGGAAAGGGCCACTCTCATAGACGGAGTGGCAGACAGCGGTCCGTGGACCTTTATAGTGCGTGAGCCTTGGTTGACCGAATGGCGCGAGACCGATGCGGCTTACCCGCACCCTCGTGGTGCGACGATGGGCAGGTCGCGACGTGCTCCCCACGGCCACCAGGACAGCCGCGCCTGATTGTGGCCTTGCGACGATGGGCAGGTCGTGACGTCCGTTTCCCACGGCCACGAGGACAGCCGCGCCCGATTGCGGCCTTGCGACGATGGGCAGGTCGTGACGTCCGTTTCCCACGGCCACTAGGACAGCCGCGCCTGATTGCGGGCCTGCCAAGGCGAGGTGATCCGGGCCCCGGCCGGCAACGCGGTTGAGAGGAACGAACGGGTCTTTTAGTAGTCTGTCAGAGTTGATGCTCTATAAGAGTCGAATGCTCTAAGACCCCGTCCGTTTCTCAGCGATGCGCGAACTGCGCCGAGGTCCGATCACCTCGAATGCCTTGCGCTGGCAAGCTCTCCCCGGCTGTGGTCTCCACGCAGCTCCTTGGCTTTCCCCGACTGACTCTCTCCAGACTTCGGGCTCCACTCGACTCTCCGACCCTCCAGACTGCCTCGAAGCTCCGTTTCTGCTCGCCCTTATATATAGCCGGGGGGACGAGATTTGGCCTTTGCTCTCTGACCCTTGACCCTGCGCGGAAAGCGGACATGGTAGAGAATCACCGGCCCTTTGACCTCCACAGGCCCCGCCCCTTTCTCTCCTGTGATCCGTTTTTCGAGGCGAAGCTTCCACACAAAGCGGACGTGGTAGAAATCACCAGACTTGCGCTGCACGGCGAGAGAACCCTTGCCTCCCCTGCAGTGATGCCATTTGATCGGATCCCGCCGCTGCTGGC